>JAZGLO010003916.1:627500-885000 GCA_036873155.1 Biomphalaria sudanica | reverse complement strand
ACTAGGGAAGAAGGAGTATTGTACAAATTTGTCCTAGCATATGGCACGAGGAATGTGCCTTTATTTTTGTGTCTTTCAGAGTATTTTATTAAGTTTTGTTTTTGTATTTGAAGATTATGGTTCAGTGTTTTATGTTTAATTGCTACTTTACTTTTGAGTCTTCTGTCCTGAAGGCTTTCTAAATTTAGTGATTTTACTAATGGTGTTACTCTAGTCAAATGTGAATATTCGTTTGTTATGAATCTCACTGCTTTTTTTGTGTGTTTGTTCCAGTTTCTTAATGTTTTCTTGAGTTGATGGGTCCCAAACGGTGGATGCATATTCTATTATTGGCCTAACCAAGGTTAAATAACACTTTAGTTTTATGTTCTTATTTGATTTATAGAAATTTCTTTAAATAAACCCTAATGCTTTGTTGGATTTTTTTTATAGTTTCATCAATATGTGGATTCCATGACAGCTTTTCATTTATTATAACACCTAGGTATTTAGCGTTTTTAGCCGGTGTTACTGGTTTGCCATGAATAAGATAAGGGGAATTAATTTGTTTTAGTTTTTTTGTTACTCTTAACAACTGACATTTTTCTGTGTGGAAAGACATGCTCCAATTTGATTCCCATTTCTGTAATTCATCTAATTCTCTTTGTAAAATATCTGTGTCTTGTGTTGTTTTTATTGTTCTACATATTATGCAATCATCTGCAAATAATCTGACTTTTGTTCCTGAACTAATGCAATTTGGTAAATCATTTATGTAAATTAAAAATAGTAGTGGACCCAAGACTGTTCCTTGAGGTACACCTGAGTTTACTGTTATTGGTGTTGATTTAGAGCCATTTATTATTACAGTTTGTTCTCTCCCTATCAGAAAATCTTTAATCCACTGATGCAGTGGACCATTAATGCCGAAATATTTTAATTTTTTAAGCAAACTATGGTGGTGAACTTTGTCAAAAGCCTTGGAAAAATCTAGTAAGATAGCATCTATTTGTTCACTATTATCTAAACCTTTTGAAAAATCATCAATTAGCCCTATTAGTTGTGTTTCACATGATCTATATTTCCTAAAGCCATGTTGGTATGGGGTGAGAACATTATGTTTAAGTGGTTTATGATGTTGCTACATATTATGTGTTCTAGGATTTTACATGTGAAGCTGGTAAGTGATACTGGTCTGTAGTTTCCTGGATCAGATTTTTCTCCTTTTTTAAATAGGGGGGTGACATTAGCTTCTTTCCAGTCCTTTGGTACTCTGCCCTGGTTAAGTGATGCCTGAAAGAGTATTTTGAACACTGGGGCTAGCTCATTGCTTAGTTCTTTGAGTAATCTAGCTGGAATACCATCAGGTCCAGATGCTTTATTTGGTTTGGTGTTGGCTAATAGTTTTTTAATTCCATTTTCTTGTACTACTAAATCTTCTATGTTGTCTACTTGGTTCAAATTAAGAAATATGTCTTTGTCTCCTGGGGCTGAGAATGCTGATGCAAAGTATTTGTTTAGGATGTTTGCTTTAGCTTCATTATCATTATGTATTATGTTATGTTCATCTTTTAATGGCGCTATGCCTGTTGTTTCCATTTCTTAGACTTAATGTATGACCATAGGTTTTTGTTGTTATCTTTAGATATTACATTGTTTATGTATTCACTCTGCAGCTGTCTTTTTGGGTTAGGTGTTTAATTTTTATATACTTTTTGTAAACTCTTTCTGCCTTAGTTTCTTTAAATTTTCTATATAGGTTTTCCTTCTGTTTACAAAGCTTCTTTAGTCTATTATTAAACCAGCATTTATTTATTTTGTTTGATGTGTATTTAGTTGGTATATGATTTTCTATAATGCTTTTAAGATGGTTTTTAATGAAATGCCAGAGGTCATCGACTGGTTGGTTAATGTCTTTTTCTAATAAGAATGTTTGTTGAAAGTTTAATGCAGCTTGGTGTAGTTGTGTTAGGTTACATTTATTCCAGAGTAAGATTTTTCTTTTGGGTTTTGTATTGGCTACTGCTTTTATCTGACTGTGTATTTTTATGATCTCATGGTCTGATAGACCAGGGATAATATCATAATCAACTACTAATCCAGGTCTGTTGGTTAAGAAGAGATCTAATGTGTTGTTTAATCTAGTTGGCTTTTTAATGATTTAATCTAAACTTACGTTGTGTAAAGTTTCTATGAAAAGCTCATTTATGTCTTTCAGGTTTTGGTGTTTATCTATGGTTAGTGTTTTTCAATTTATATCAGGTAGGTTGAAATCACCCATAATCCAAAAAACTGCATTTTTATTTGTCTATTTAAGTGTAGTAATCTGATTACATAGTTCCTGCATGTATTCTAAACTAGAATTTGGTGGTTTGTAAATGCTGCCTATTATTAGGGATGTTGATGTGGTATTAATTTTACAAAATGGAGATTCTATATTTTTTGAGTTAGGTAAGGTAATTTCCTATGCTATAAGAGTGTTTTTTATTGCTAAAAGAACTCCTCCATGATTATCAGCCCTATCTTTTCTAAAAATTTCATAATTAGTTACAAAGAAAAAATTAAGATTTATGGAAAGTGTATGGTAAAGATCGCCTAAAACTATCTTACAGTTAGCTATTGGGTTATTTAGCGCCCAAGAAAAAGTAGGACAGCATAAAATTCATACAAACTATCATCATTTAAATATTAGCAATACCTGATTACAAGCTATGTAACTCTTTCTACACATAGTTACGTATTTTCTTCATTGATATGCATCATGTTATGATTTCTTAATATTTGTCAAATAAGAAACAACAATCACCCATATAAAAATGGTAAGGGAAATAATGCATGATTTTTTTTCCACGCACACAGCCAATGTGCATAGATAGGCCAAGGCGATCAGCCAGGATAAAAAAAAGTTAAATATGATGTAAGAATATAATAAAAATTAGTGTGCATCAGGCCGCTCAATGGGAAATTGAGAAATATAGAAAAAGGAATCAGCACAAGGTAGACATAACTTTAGGTCATAAATAAATATGTACACATGCTTATCACTTGACAGGGCTTTATTTTTCAATACGCCAGTGGGACGCTATCAACACGTTCAGTAAGCCAATGGAGGGTTCTTAGTTTCTGTCTATTTGTGACATAATGTGAAAGAAGCTTTCCAAAAGTGAAATTCAAAATTAAAATCCTTTTGAGTTCAACAATGGACACATGACTCATATTTATTGCCAAATCTTTACATATATTGACTTTGATGATTATATTGATAAGTTTGCAAGTTTGAATAAACACATTTTTAGTTTTTGTACCTTTTTAAAATTTTTAAGTTTTCAAACACACTTTTGTTCGTGTTTTAAATACAAATGAAATATTTGTACAGAAGGTCGTATTTTATTATACGTTCGTAGCAACCAAGAGAAACAAACATTTGAAAAGTTGGAAAATAGAATCGACTTTTGTGAAAATCTCGATGAATGTAGATAAAGTGCTCAATGCTCATTGTATTGAGTTTAAAGAAAAATAGCTAACTATACTTGGTGACATAAAAATAATTTTCTTAAGTTCTCTTTTTACCTTGCAATTTTTTAAAAAAATACATAGACACATGTTTTTATAATTAAATTTTTTTTTTTTTTAATTAACAGGTATGGATCTTGACGAAGCACGTAAACCGAACATCGTAAGTTAAAAAATGTTTTTATAATATGCAATAATATTATTTTTTTTATCTATTTAAAAGAAATAAAAAAAAAAGAATAAAAAATAAATAAAAAAATATATAAATAAAAAATAAGAAAATCTGCGTGTGGTACAGTAGCATAAACAGAGGCATGCATTCGTATCGAAATATGGGCTAGAAATTTTTAATTTGAATCGATTAGGGTTATTTTTACTAGAGCTTAAGTGCAGCTTGGAAACCTTCTCCATGAGGCCCAGCCAACGTCCACAAAAAAGATTGGACCAAAGAAGAAGTTTATTATCTGATGAAGCTCTTATAAAATAATCATCTAGAAAAATTTGTAGAAATAACAAAAGTAAATTCCTGACACACTATCAATTTTGAAAAATAAAATGACATACAAAGGAATTGACTTCAATTCTTTAGAATAAAGAGAGTGCAGTATTTCTCATAACCAAACCAACTCAGTTGTAACCAATGTGGTTTCCGAGATGGTAGAGGACATGAGTTTTGTATTGCGTCAAATACAGGAAAAATGAAGGGAGCAGAACCTGGTTCATCTATCTCTCCAAGCATTTGACACAGCGAGTTTACATGGCTTGCTAAGCATTCTATCTCGGCTAGGACGCCCTTCAAGATTCATCATCATTCTGAAGCTACTGCATGAGGGTCAAAAGGGTCAAATCAATACAACGGTGACAGCCGGTCTATTTAAGTTTTCGTTCGTCTTCTGCGCCTGTCTTCTATAATGGCTTTTCTTTGGGTTTTAAATGTGTCTCTCATGATCTTTGTGAGAGCTCTCCGACTTGCTCTTTGAGAAGTCATTTGCTATAACAATATAGATGCAAATACAAACAACAAACACACACACGCGCGAACAACTAGCGTTTTACGAATTTAGGCTTCTATGTACTTTCGGCGAGAACAAATTTCAATAAAACAGCCTGATTACAAAGTCGAATAAAAGAATTGGTATGGAACCCTTCTTCGTCCTTGACAAGTAAACTTTAGTATCCCTTATCGAAGGAATTCCAGCTTCCGTAACCACATTGTGTCGCCTCCGAGTAAAACGTTTAGTAGTAGAACTAGGGTAGCGAACACGGCCTTTGTGGGGTTACCTTGAGTGAGATTTTGTTTTGATCTTAGTCGAGGTAAGGCTGGAGCAAAGACACTGTAGCCAAGTCTAGCAAGTCCGCCACACCGTTCCACGCAAAGAGCGAACATGTGGCTGAAGTGGCGGCATGTACACAAAACATTGCGGTAACAGTATTGAATAAGATATATTCCTCGTTGTTAGCGCTGCTTTCGGCTGCTTAAAGCAAGCAGATCCAGGTATTTGAAGGTAGTCCGACAATGTGAACTTTAATTGGACTTCAAAGAATGACCTAGTCAATTGTAGATTAATTTTCTCTCTCCTTATCCAATCCTCCAGCCACTTTAATAAAACTTAAACTTTAGTATCTTAAACTTCCAATTAGCTCGGTTGGAAACGGTCGTTAGAGAAGACGATAAGGCAAATAGAATTTTAAAAAAAATTAAATAAAAAACAACACACAAACACTTAAAATGTCCGATGCAGTGCCTACGGATCGAGACCATTTGCACTGCCGGGGATGGAAGAAAGCTCAACAAACATGTCACTATCCGAACACAGCTCTTCAAAGGCTGCATCCTGGGATACGAATGTAATAATTTAAATCTGCTTTAATCTTTTACAGAAAGTTCCACAACTCTTTGACTCAACTCTTAGGACTATTACGAAAAAGAAAAAAAATACCCTCTTTCCCAATAAATACTTATATATATATATTTATAGCTTTTATATAGCGCTACTTTCATGCTTATAGCATGCTCAGAGCGCTTTGGTCCAATCTCTTTTGTGGACCAGTGGGGGGAGGGGGTATCTAGGAGTTGGTTTTCCGTGCTGCCTTTAGACGCTCAGTAAAAACAACTCTTCCCGAGTCGGGTGTCGAACCTCGAGCCCCCTTCTAGGTAGCCAAGCCAAGTTCAAGCGTACTTAGCCTCTTGACCACACTTCCCACTTTTTGAAAATGCATTCGATTACCGGTAGTACTAAGCCGTCTCACACCTTTTTTTAAGCCTAAGAAAATAACCCTATCACTAACACATCATCACTAACGTACATAGGAAGTAGGAAAAGCGTATCCAAGATATCATCTACCTTACTGGTTCACAAATAAGATTGGACAATAGAGTTCTATCTATCTATCTATCTATCTATCTATCTATCTATCTATCTATCTATCTATCTATCTATCTATCTATCTATCTATCTATCTATCTATCTATCCATCTATCTATCTATCTCATTGGCCTCCTTCAGTCGTAGGACGACTATGGTTCATCTCAGAGCACACTTCCTCATGTGGCTGTGGAGCCCTATTTTGGAGAGACACCCCGTCCACAGATAGCGCAAGTTAGGGTCCCCTTGGCTTTTGCTTCGGTGGTAGAGGAGCTGGCCGTTTTTCGGTTTGTACGTTTTTCTTCCTGGGCTGAGACCCATGTACTTTCACTGTCCAAAGCTTTCTTTGTCACTCTCTCTCCACCTGTTGCGGTCTAGAGCTATGTCTTCCCAATTGTCAGTATTGATGTTCACTGATTTGAGGTCGCGTTTTATTACATCTATCTATCTATCTATCTATCTATCTATCTATCTATCTATCTATCTATCTATCTATCTATCTATCTATCTATCTATCTATCTATCTATCTATCCATCTATCTATCTATCCATCTATCCATCTATCCATCTATCCATCTATCCATCTATCTATCTATCTAATCTATCTATCTATCTATCTAATTAGACCTTCTTACTTTAATATATGAAAAATGGAATTATACATCAGCTAATTCACTAATTCTGTCGGGTATCGGTCATGCCTTTTTTCATATTTTTTTATTTGTTTTTATATTTATTTTCGGACGTTTTTTTTTTTTTTTTTTTTATAAAGTAGGCAAGGTTAAAAAAAATATATTAAAGTATGGATGTGTATGAGTGTAAAAATGTACTATACTATGAAATGTGTGTATATATGTGGCAGAGAGACGCTTGTGCTTAGCTTGGCTAACTTGGTTACTAATATACGACTTGAGAACGTTGTATTTACTAGCGTCTAAAGGCAGTAGGAAAAGTGTATCCAAGATATCATCTACCTCACTGGTCCACAAATAAGATTGGACAATCTATCTATCTATCTATCTATCTATCTATCTATCTATCTATCTATCTATCTATCTATCTATCTATCTATCTATCTATCTATCTATCTATCTATCTAATCTATCTATCTATCTATCTATCTATCTATCTATCTATCTATCTATCATCTATCATCTATCTATCTATCTATCTATCTATCTATCTATCTATCTATCTATCTATCTATCTATCTATCTATCTATCTATCTATCTATCTATCTATCTATCTATCTATCTATCTATCTAATCTAATTAGACCTACTTACTTTAATATATTATTTATTTACAATTCTTCTTTTTTTTTTGTTGGTCAATTTTAAATTAATAGCTTAAACTTACAGCTATTTAAATTTAACTTTCTCTTTTGTAAGCTCTCTATTCTTGTTATTCCACAGGATCGGGAGAAAGTAAGTTGATATACAAATATTTTTTACTTATTTTTAACTCTTTAATAACTTAAAAGAATAATTTGCAATTCTTTACATTTTATACAAGTCTTACTATTTATGTGTTATCTCAAAGTAATTAAAATTAAACTGTCTTTTTTATACATGTTTTAGTTTTTATTATTTAAAATGTCTCTTTTTATTTTAAATGAAAAATTTAATGAACTGACCGAAAACATATGAGTGAGGTGGACACACTTTGTTACCCATTTATTAAAAAAATATAAACAAGATTATTCCGTCTTGGGTGCATAGAGCTTATACTTTTTTTTCTCAAAAAAACCTGAAAAATGGAATTATACATCAGCTAATTCATATTTATTTTTATATTTATTTTCGGACATTTTTTGTTTTGTTTTTTATAAAGTAGACAAAGTTAAAAATATATATTTGTGTATAACAGAATGGATGTGTATGAGTGTAAAAATGTACTACACTATGAAATTTGCGTGTATGTGTGGCAGAGAGACGCTTGTGCTTAGCTTGGCTAACTTGGTTAGTAGGAAAAGCGTATCCAAGATATCATGTACCTTACTGGTCCACAAATGAGATTGGACAAAAGTTCTATCTATCTATCTATCTATCTCTCTCTCTCTCTCTCTCTCTCTCTCTCTCTCTCTCTCTATCTATCTATCTATCTATCTATTACTTCTTCTTATACAGTGATGCCCAAACTACGGCCCGCGGGCCGGAATCGGCCCGCGACGTGGCTCCAGCCGGCCCGCCTAAACATATGCACAAATTGAAGAAATGTTTTTTAAAAGGCTGAAAAATGTGTTTTAGACTCTCACTTTTCTTGGATGGATTTCATTCAAATAAATGGTATTCTCATTTTCAAATATATTTTTTTAATGAACACGACGTTTTTTATTTCGTTGACAAGTGATGTCAGTTGTCAGTTGTTTTAGGTTCTTGGATAATTCCGCTGCTGTCTTGAGCTGGTTGTGTTGTTTAACACAGGGCATCAGTTTTGCACCATTTTCCGGTAATGTTCATTTGATATCAATGAGAATGGTATGTCCCATTTAATATTTATGCGTTCATGAAATGGGAGAGAATTAAAGATGAAAACTGCATTCTGAATATAGAAACTTTCGGTGAAAGTGGACACAACTTTGCTTTTGTGGAACATGATAATAAGCTAACATGATTTGCACAGAAATGTTGCTTTTTTAAAAAATAAAATATAACAAAAAGTGATTTGTAAAACAAAACATTTTAAAAATGGTTTGAGCGCAAAGAAAAAAAATCTCAAAGTTATGCCTGCTTGAGTGAGTTAAGTGATATAAGAGAAAAAATGAGTCAAGAAAATGAGTCCACGGTTAACGCAAGCTACAGAGTGGCTCAAATTACGAGAAATGAAGCGTAAAAAATTACTTTGTAGCAGTTCTAAGAGACTTTGTCCATTTCCATTCAAAACTAAATGACAGAGCAGCAGATTTTGAAACGTTTTCTATTGCCACTGAGCATTGCTCCGACAGATCTGCAACTGGAACTAATTGACTTACAAAGCCAGACATCAGTGCTTGAGAAATTTAGAGCGATACAGACAATTGATTTCTTCGCCTTGTTGTATGAAGAAAGTTTTCAAATTTCCAAAATGAAGTGTTAAGGACGATCACAATGTTTACAATTACTTCATTGAGTAGACAAACCAGGACTAGTAGTGATACTGGTTTCTAATAAAACTATTTAAAATGGTCTATTCTCTATTTCATTTTTTATCTATTCGATGATGTGACCCTCGACACGAGTGTCGGAAATGAAAATGGCCCGCCGGCCAAAAAAAGGTTGGGCATCACTGTACTAATATATTAAAAATAATCGTTCTAGAAATGTACCTACTGGTAATAATTACATTTCTTTTTTGGTAGGCCTCTATTATGCATGCTGAGATGCTGACTGAGCCTCTTGACCGTTGTCTTGAAGTAAGTTTTGTTATTGAAAATTAACTTTATCTATCTATCTATCTATCTATCTATCTATCTATCTATCTATCTATCTATCTATCTATCTATCTATCTATCTATCAATCTATCAATCTATCAATCTATCTATCTATCTATCTATCTATCTATCTATCTATATCTAATTAGACCTACTTACTTTAATATATTATTTTTTTTACAATTCTTCTATTTTTTTTTGGTTGGTCAATTTTAAATTAATAGCTTAAACTTACAGCTTTTTAAATTTAACTTTCTCTGTTGTAAGCTCTCTTTTTTTGTTATTCCACAGGATCGGGAGAAAGTAAGTTGATATACAAATATTTTTACTTATTACTAACTCTTCCATAACTTAAAAGAATAGTTTGCAATTATTTACATTTTATACAAGCCTTACTATTTATGTGTTATCTCAAAATAATTAAACTTAAACTGTATTTTTTTTACATGTTTTAGTTTTTATGATTTAAAATGTCTCTTTTTATTTTAAATGAAAAATTTAATGAACTGACCGAAAACATATGAGTGAGATAGACACACTTTGTTACCCATTTATTAAAAAAAAAATAAACAAGATTATTCCGTCTTGGGTGCATAGAGCTCATACTTTTTTTTCACAAAAAACCCTGAAAAATGGAATTATACATCAGCTAATTCATATTTATTTTTATATTTATTTTCGGACATTTTTTGTTTTGTTTTTTATAAAGTAGACAAAGTTAAAAAAATATATTTGTGTATAACAGAATGGATGTGTATGAATGTAAAAATGAACTACACTATGACATTTGCGTGTATATGTGGCAGAGAGACGCATGTGCTTAGCTTGGCTAACTTGGTTATTTATATACGACTCGAGAACGTTGTCATTACTAGCGTCTAAAGGCAGTAGGAAAAGCGTATCCAAGATATCATCTACCTCACTGGTCCACAAATGAGATTGGACAATAGTTCTATCTATCTATCTATCTATCTCTATCTCTTTATACATCTCTCTATCTCTCTATCTCTCTCTCTATCTATCTATCTATCTATCTATCTATCTATCTATCTATTAATTCTTCTTATACAGTGATGCCCAAACTACGGCCCGCGGGCCGGATCCGGCCCGCGATGTGGCTCCAACCGGCCCGCCTAAACATATGCACAAATTAAAGAAATGTTTTTTAAAAGGCTGAAAAATGTGTTTTAGATACGTTAGGACTCTCACTTTTATTGGATGGATTTCATTCAAATAAATGGTATTCTCATTTTCAAATATTTTTTTTAATGAACACGACGTTTATTATTTCGTTGACAAGTGATGTCAGTTGTCAGTTGTTTTAGGTTCTTGGATAATTCCGCTTCTGTCTTGAGCTGGTTGTGTTGTTTAACACAGGGCATCAGTTTTGCACCATTTTCCGGTAATGTTCATTTGATATCAATGAGAATGGTATGTCCCATTTAATATTTATGCGTTCATGAAATGGGAGAGAATTAAAAATGAAAACTGCATTCTGAATATAGAAACTTTCGGTGAAAGTGGACACAACTTTGCTTTTGTGGAACATGATAATAAGCTAACATGATTTGCACAGAAATGTTGCTTTTTTAAAAAATAAAATATAACAAAAAGTGATTTGTAAAACAAAACATTTTAAAAATGGTTTGAGCGCAAAGAAAAAAAATCGCAAAGTTATGCCTGCTTGAGTGAGTTAAGTGATATAAGAGAAAAAATGAGTCAAGAAAATGAGTCCACGGTTAACGCAAGCTACAGAGTGGCTCAAATTATGAGGAATGAAGCGTAAAAAATTACTTTGTAGCAGTTCTAAGAGACTTTGTCCATTTCCATTCAAAACTAAATGACAGAGCAGCAGATTTTGAAACGTTTTCTATTGCCACTGAGCATTGCTCCGACAGATCTGCAACTGGAACTAATTGACTTACAAAGCCAGACATCAGTGCTTGAGAAATTTAGAGCGATACAGACAATTGATTTCTTCGCCTTGTTGTATGAAGAAAGTTTTCAAATTTCCAAAATGAAGTGTTAAGGACGATCACAATGTTTACAATCACTTCATTGAGTAGACAAACCCGGCCTAGTAGTGATACAGGTTTCTAATAAAACTATTTAAAATGGTCTATTCTCTATTTCATTTTTTATCTATTCGATGATGTGACCCTCGACACGAGTGTCGGAAATGAAAATGGCCCGCCGGCCAAAAAAAGGTTGGGCATCACTGTACTAATATATTAAAAATAATCGTTCTAGAAATGTACCTACTGGTAATAATTACATTTCTTTTTTGGTAGGCCTCTATTATGCATGCTGAGATGCTGACTGAGCCTCTTGACCGTTGTCTTGAAGTAAGTTTTGTTATTGAAAATTAACTTTATCTATCTATCTATCTATCTATCTATCTATCTATCTATCTATCTATCTATCTATCTATCTATCTATCTATCAATCTATCTATCTATCTATCTATCTATCTATCTATCTATCTATCTATCTATCTATCTATCTATCTATCTATCTATCTATCTATCTATCTATCATCTATCTATCTATCTATATCTAATTAGACCTACTTACTTTAATATATTATTTTTTTTACAATTCTTCTATTTTTTTTTGGTTGGTCAATTTTAAATTAATAGCTTAAACTTACAGCTTTTTAAATTTAACTTTCTCTGTTGTAAGCTCTCTTTTTTTGTTATTCCACAGGATCGGGAGAAAGTAAGTTGATATACAAATATTTTTACTTATTACTAACTCTTCCATAACTTAAAAGAATAGTTTGCAATTATTTACATTTTATACAAGCCTTACTATTTATGTGTTATCTCAAAATAATTAAACTTAAACTGTATTTTTTTTACATGTTTTAGTTTTTATGATTTAAAATGTCTCTTTTTATTTTAAATGAAAAATTTAATGAACTGACCGAAAACATATGAGTGAGATAGACACACTTTGTTACCCATTTATTAAAAAAAAAATAAACAAGATTATTCCGTCTTGGGTGCATAGAGCTCATACTTTTTTTTCACAAAAAACCCTGAAAAATGGAATTATACATCAGCTAATTCATATTTATTTTTATATTTATTTTCGGACATTTTTTGTTTTGTTTTTTATAAAGTAGACAAAGTTAAAAAAATATATTTGTGTATAACAGAATGGATGTGTATGAATGTAAAAATGAACTACACTATGACATTTGCGTGTATATGTGGCAGAGAGACGCATGTGCTTAGCTTGGCTAACTTGGTTATTTATATACGACTCGAGAACGTTGTCATTACTAGCGTCTAAAGGCAGTAGGAAAAGCGTATCCAAGATATCATCTACCTCACTGGTCCACAAATGAGATTGGACAATAGTTCTATCTATCTATCTATCTATCTATCTATCTCTATCTCTTTATCTATCTCTCTATCTCTCTATCTCTCTCTCTATCTATCTATCTATCTATCTATCTATCTATCTATCTATCTAATTCTTCTTATACAGTGATGCCCAAACTACGGCCCGCGGGCCGGATCCGGCCCGCGATGTGGCTCCAACCGGCCCGCCTAAACATATGCACAAATTGAAGAAATGTTTTTTAAAAGGCTGAAAAATGTGTTTTAGATACGTTAGGACTCTCACTTTTATTGGATGGATTTCATTCAAATAAATGGTATTCTCATTTTCAAATATTTTTTTTAATGAACACGACGTTTATTATTTCGTTGACAAGTGATGTCAGTTGTCAGTTGTTTTAGGTTCTTGGATAATTCCGCTTCTGTCTTGAGCTGGTTGTGTTGTTTAACACAGGGCATCAGTTTTGCACCATTTTCCGGTAATGTTCATTTGATATCAATGAGAATGGTATGTCCCATTTAATATTTATGCGTTCATGAAATGGGAGAGAATTAAAAATGAAAACTGCATTCTGAATATAGAAACTTTCGGTGAAAGTGGACACAACTTTGCTTTTGTGGAACATGATAATAAGCTAACATGATTTGCACAGAAATGTTGCTTTTTTAAAAAATAAAATATAACAAAAAGTGATTTGTAAAACAAAACATTTTAAAAATGGTTTGAGCGCAAAGAAAAAAAATCGCAAAGTTATGTCTGCTTGAGTGAGTTAAGTGATATAAGAGAAAAAATGAGTCAAGAAAATGAGTCCACGGTTAACGCAAGCTACAGAGTGGCTCAAATTATGAGGAATGAAGCGTAAAAAATTACTTTGTAGCAGTTCTAAGAGACTTTGTCCATTTCCATTCAAAACTAAATGACAGAGCAGCAGATTTTGAAACGTTTTCTATTGCCACTGAGCATTGCTCCGACAGATCTGCAACTGGAACTAATTGACTTACAAAGCCAGACATCAGTGCTTGAGAAATTTAGAGCGATACAGACAATTGATTTCTTCGCCTTGTTGTATGAAGAAAGTTTTCAAATTTCCAAAATGAAGTGTTAAGGACGATCACAATGTTTACAATCACTTCATTGAGTAGACAAACCAGGCCTAGTAGTGATACAGGTTTCTAGTAAAACTATTTAAAATGGTCTATTCTCTATTTCATTTTTTATCTATTCGATGATGTGACCCTTGACACGAGTGTCGGAAATGAAAATGGCCCGATGGCCAAAAAAAGGTTGGGCATCACTGTACTAATATATTAAAAATAATCGTTCTAGAAATGTACCTACTGGTAATAATTACATTTCTTTTTTGGTAGGCCTCTATTATGCATGCTGAGATGCTGACTGAGCTTCTTGACCGTTGTCTTGAAGTAAGTTTTGTTATTGAAAATTAACTTTATCTATCTATCTATCTATCTATCTATCTATCAATCTATCAATCTATCTATCTATCTATATCTAATTAGACCTACTTACTTTAATATATTATTTTTTTTACAATTCTTCTATTTTTTTTTGGTTGGTCAATTTTAAATTAATAGCTTAAACTTACAGCTTTTTAAATTTAACTTTCTCTGTTGTAAGCTCTCTTTTTTTGTTATTCCACAGGATCGGGAGAAAGTAAGTTGATATACAAATATTTTTACTTATTACTAACTCTTCCATAACTTAAAAGAATAATTAGCAATTTTTACATTTTATACAAGCCTTACTATTTGTAATAATAATAATAATAATAATAATAATAATAATCTTTATTGTCCATATGGAAATTTTGTCTTACAATTTGTGCATTACACCAAACAAAAAAACATTGTGTTATCACAAAATAATTAAAATTAAACTGTCTTTTTTACATGTTTTAGTTTTTATGATTTAAAATGTCTCTTTTTATTTTAAATGAAAAATTCAATGAACTGACCGAAAACATATGAGATAGACACACTTTGTTACCCATTTATTCAAAAAAATAAACAAGATTATTCCGTCTTAGGTGCATAAAGATCATACTTTTTTTTCACACAAAATCCCTTGAAAAATGGAATTATACATAAGCTACTTCACTCATTCTGTCGGGTATCGGTCATGCCTTTTGTCATATTTATTTTTATATTTATTTTCACACGTTTTTTTTGTTTTATAACAGAATGGATGTGTATGAGTGTAAAAATGTACTACACTATGAAATTTGGGTTTTTATGTGGCAGAGAGACGCATGCGCTTAGCTTGGCTAATTTGGTTATCTATATACGACTCGAGAACGTTGTCTTTAGTAGCGTCTAAAGGCAATACGGAAAAGCGTATCCAAGATATCATCTACCTCACTGGTCCACAAATGAGATTGGACAATAGAATTCTATCTATCTATCTCTCTATCTATCTATCTATCTATCTATCTATCTATCTATTACTTCTTTTAATACAGTGATTGCCAAAATACGGCCCGCGGGCCAGATCCGGCCCGCGACGTGGCTCTATCCGGCCCGCCTAAACATATGCACAAAGTGAAGAAATGTTTTTTTCTAAAGGCTGAAAAATGTATTTTAGATACGTTAGGACTCTCACTTTTCTTGGATGGATTTCATTCAAATAAATGGTATTCTCATTTTCTAATATTTTTTTAAAATGAACACGACGTGTATTATTTCGATGACAAGTGTTGTGAGTTGTCAGTTGTCAGTAGTTTTAGGTTCTTGGATTATTCCGCTGCTGTCTTGAGCTAGTCGTGTTCTAAATGTGTTGTGTTTAACACAGGGCATCAGTTTTGCACCATTTTCCGGTAATGTTCATTTGATATCAATGAGAATGGTATGTCCCATTTAATATTTATGCGTTCATGAAATGGGAGAGAATTAAAAATGAAAACTGCATTCTGAATGTAGAAACTTTCGGTGAAAGTGGACACAACTTTGCTTTTGTGGAACATGATAATAAGCTAACATGATTTGCACAGAAATGTTGCTTTTTAAAAAAAATAAAATATAACAAAAAGTCATTTGTAAAGAAAACATTTTAAAAAATATGGAGGCATTGATGGTTTGAGCGCAAAAAATCGCAAAGTTATGCCTTCATGAGTGAGTTGAGCGATATAAGAAAAAAAACGAAGTCAAGAAAATGAGTCCACGGTTAGGGCAAGCTACAGAGTGGCTCAAATTACGAGGAATGAAGCGTAAAAAATTACATTGTAGCAGTTCTAAGAGACTTTGTCCATTTCCATTCAAAACTAAATGACAGAGCAGCAGATTTTGAAATGTTTTCTATTGCCACTGAGCATTGCTCCGACAGATCTGCAACTGGAACTAATTGACTTACAAAGCCAGACATCAGTGCTTGAGAAATTTAGAGCGATGCAGACAATTGATTTCTTCGCCTTGTTGTATGAAGAAAGTTTTCAAATTTCCAAAATGAAGTGTTATGGACGATCACAATGTTTACAATCACTTCATTGAGTAGACAAACCAGGACTAGTAGTGATACAGGTTTCTAATAAAATTATTTAAAATGGTCTATTCTCTATTTCATTTTTTAAAATCTATTCGATGATGTGGCCCGCGACACGAGTGTCGGAAATTAAAATGGCCCGCCGGCCAAAAAAGGTTAGGCATCACTGTACTAATATATTAAATATAATCGTTCTAGAAATAAACCTACTGGTAATAATTACATTTCTGTTTTGGTAGGCTTATGTCTCATACAGAGACCGGTTCATTACACTGCTTAATGAAGTAAGTTTTGTAATTGAAAATTAACTTTATTATTAACTCTTTAAAAGAATAGGAATAAATTTCATTTTTTATACTTAAAATGTTTTAGCTTGCTTTTAGATAGTTTAAATGTTTATTTTTTGCAAGTGAATATAATTTTATTTTTGGAATTTATAACTGTGAAAAAAACTGTAGAAAAATGACAAGAGCATACAGGTAACAAAGACTTTAATTGTCACCCCTTTTTGTAAAACGTTATCATGGAAGATTACTACGTAATAAGCTTCACAGCAAATCGCCTGAATAATTTTGGAAAAAAAAATTAAAAAATGTCTACATGAATAAATGAAAAATGTCTTTTATTTATATTTATTTTCACGCTTATTGTTTCAAAAAAAAAAAAAAAAGAACACAAAATAAATTAATATTTCCTTTTCTTTTTTTTCTATTATAACAGGCATGTCAAACTGTTAAGGTGTATGGGCCGCATAAAAAACTTACTATATCCTAAGGGGCCGCAGCCAAAAATCAGTTGCAAAACAGCTTACTAGTTTTATGCAAATAAGTAACAATACAATAGAATGCAAAATTAATGGCATACATGTCCCTTAGAAAGCTAAATTTGCAATACAATATCATAATTAAAAAATTACTCAGATTGCGCATTTTTGTCTTTGTCCTGATGCTTGCCATCTTTCTGGGATACAAGCTTATTAATATCGGGTGGAAGTTTGTTTGTCGCTGACACTATCATCACTGACGACAAATTTTGATCAGATAATCTGGAACGGTGAGGTGATTTGTAGCTTTCATTATAGAAACAACTGCTCACCGAGATCAGTGCTTGCAAAAATAGCTAGAACTCCGGCTGCAAATTTCCGCAATTCAACGTACCGTTAAGGTAAATAACTAAATTTTGGCGCAGCCACTTCTTTATTCTTCGCTTTCAACAAAGAATCTACCTACTATTCTATCAGCTCTAGTTGCACATTACCAGCAGCATTTTCAGAAGCAAATAAAAATATAGATAAAAACAACGAAAATTCTTGCTCGTATGAAACGAAGTCATGAAAACAGCCAGTGGAAGCATCTACTAACGGTTCCAGGTACAAGACATATTTACCAAATGTTGTAGCCGTATTTAATCTTTTTAGTTCCTGACAAGTGAACAAGATTTTCTCTTCATATTTGATTTATCCACAGCCGTAATGTTGCTTGAGGTTAGGGTTTGCACTTCACATGATCATACGCAGTTGTGACAATTTAGTCTTTACTTTGAAGTAAAGGTTCACCTTTCATGTTCAGAAACAAAACATTTTTTTCACGCAGTACAACAAATGTCTTCAATTCTTTATGACAGGAGAGCCAGCAAATTTCTTGTCCAATGTCATTCAGAAACATTGAACATTGGCGATGATTTAAGCCACTGGCACGAATAAAATTAATAGTGACTGAAACCAGTCTTATGACATGTTGGAAATGTAATTGCTTTGTGCGTTATGTTTCTTGGTGAAAGATGCGGACCCCAAACGCCGTGTTTGTCATGCCTGTTTTATAATCTCTTCCCCCCTCTCTCTAAATACAAGGTCGAAAACAAAATAAATTAATATTTTCCTTTATTTTTTCTATTATAATCTCTTTCCCCTTCTCTAACTCTTATATATATATATATATATATATATATATATATATATATATATATATATATATATATATATATATATATATATATAAAAGAACGCAGTCAGCCTGTCTGTCCGTCACGTTGATACGTTAATAGAGATAATATAAGACTAAAAGCTATTGAAAATCTGATTAACCTAATCCGAAACATTGCAATAGTTCTAAGCATCTATAAGAGATTTTTTTAAAAATATATATTTATATATATATAGAGAGATACAGAGAGAATCCCAGATAAATCTAATATCGTTAACTAAATTTTTGGAATGGTCTCGTATGAAAATTAGATGTACCATAGCCTTGTGGAGAGATTTTCATAGAATACTTTGGTGTGTTTACTTTGTAATTGTTTTCCTTAAAAATCCGGAACATGATATTAACGATAATTAGATTTTGTAACGTTTTAGCTAGAAAATTAAATGTAGTGTAAGATAAAAGTGCGATTTAAATAAATAGAGTTAAAATGTTTTTCATAAAAATCCAGAGCAACCGATTTTCATAAATACGTTTTTGCGACGTGTCACCAATAGACTTGTTTGTTTTACTTATTATTTATTTATTATTAGAATAGAGATTTTAAACAATTATTTGGCGTTAGTAGAGTTTTCATAAACAATTCGGAACAATTTTGGCAACAATCTGTAAGAAATTAAAACAACGTAAGTCGATTTTTTTAACAAAACAAAATCTGGAACATTATTTACAGACAAAAGTATTTTTTTATTTTTTATCAAGAAAATTAAATGTAAAATGAGTCTACAAAAATGATTTTCAATAATCGTTTCTAGTAAATTACTTTCTTATTTTAAAATCCTAAACAAACCTATTGTTGATTCTTTTGACCAAAAAAAAGGTCATTTGACGTAAATTTGTTTTAAGATGAAAATACGGAACAATTTGACATTGATAATTAAACTATAGTGACGTAGTGTCCAAGAATAAAAATGTAATATAAGTCAATTAAGCGATTTTAAACAATCATTTCCTGTAATTTTTTTTCAATATCCGGAATAACTTTATAGTTAATAAAATATAGTAAGTATAGATATTTTCATTTATCATTTATATGCTATTTACATAAAAAAAAAACGAAACAACATATTAAAGATCATGTTTTCTTGCAACGTTTAAGCATGGAAATTAAATTTAATAAAAGCTAGAAGAGCAAACACACATTCGTTGGCATTGATTTGTTTTTCACAAAACATCCGGAACAATCAATTATAGATGCTTACAATTATTGCAACATTTCGGAAAGAATATTAATGGTTAAATCAGATTTCCAATAGCTTTTAGTGTTTTTTTTTTTTCTAAACGTGATGGACAGACCGAACAACAGACAAAATGCACAAAAATAAGCGGCTTTTATCCTGATTTGTGGAACTAAACAAAAAATAAATAAAATTTGATTATTTAAATCTTTTTTTCAGGGAATTAGTTTTGCGAAATATCTTACCTCCGCCGTCACGCTACTACAGGAAAATCACTACATAAAAAGTCCATTTAAAAAAAAGTGCGTGATATTTACATACAAAGTGCATTCATAGCCTTTATAAACAAACATAATGTTTACTTTTTATTTTAGCAGCCATTGACCAGAAAAAAACAGTTAACAAATATTTATATTTTGCTGTGAACATTTTCTGTACATTCTGTACATTCAGAAGAAGTAGTGACACTGAGAATAGACAAGTAAAGGAGTCATATGTGCTATAATATGCTCAAGGTGTCAGATGGCCTATATTGGAAACACAGGCAGGACCTTAAAAACACGACTCCAAGAACACCTTAGAGACATTCGTAACTTTGCAACTAAACCCGTCTCTATCCATTTGAATAACACACATCATAGGGGTACCACCGATCTCCTCGTCTCCGCTATTCAACAATGCAATGACAAAAACATGTCAGGCACCCTTCAACCTAACGGGATCAACAGCCAGCAAACGTTTATTTAATACTTGATGGGCACTAACACTACGGTACCCCCTTTCCCATTCATCTTTGCCTGACATCTCCGCCCCCTTCAGTTTTCCCGCGCTTTTACACCAGCGTAGCTCATTTCTTTTCTGCCTCGATAGAGAACAACATCGGACAGATAAGTTAACTTAAGACTATTTTGTGTTAATTGTTTTTTATTTTTTGTATGTTTTGTAGCTGATGGAAGGCCTCGTGGCCCAAACGTCCTTTGTTTTACTTGGTCCGGCAGGGTTACATATATGCATGTTTTTCGCATTGAGAATAGACAAAAAGTTTTCTTTCTTTGTTAACCTATTGTAACATTATCTCCCTTAAATTATGTATTGTTTTAAAATTGGTGCATTTTTTATGAAAAAAATCGCTTGCACAATTAATTTTATAAAGTAAACAGTTTCCTTTTAGCAAAAAAAGTAGCCGTTGCACCTAAACTTTGCAAGCTGCATGGGGAAAAATATTTTTCATTTCTCTTCTAGTTTTTGAGATCTAAGTGTGACAGATGGACAGATGGCCTTTTTGCACAAACTTAATAGCGGCTTTTCCCCTTACGGAGGCCGCTGAAGATTGTATTTCCTATGTATAAGGTTATGTGTTATGCAATTATGCCCTGGGACCTAGCCATAGCTTGATAGTCGAAATGTACAACTAATGGATGAGTCGAATACCAATTTTAAACTAGATAGAGTTTTAAAAATGAATTATGATAACAGTACCTGAATCAGATGTCCTTAAGGTCCGAAGACGGCCCCTTTCCTTATTATGGACCTCTTGACCAAGGAAAAGATTTTATCCATGGCCAGGATGAGGCATCGGCTCTTCACCAATCCCTCTGTCCATAAGTCCCACCTTATCTGAAGTGATCATGTATTTACACCCGGTGTGTCGCAGGACACGGCCACCTTGAACCAGGCACGGGTTCTCTTCCCATGCGAAGCCGGAGACAGAGCCGCGTGGGGGCCCTTCTTATGCCTATAATGTCCCACCGAACCCGAAAACAGTACCAGAAGTACCAAGCAATATATCAATGACATAGTAGAAAAGATAATAATAATAATACAAAGCAGCTATTCAAATATTCGTAACTAAACATTTATCAAACAGACGAATAAACACAGAGTAATAAACATTTGTTTACATATCAGTTTAAACAGAAAAGAAAAGTAGGCCTATATTTAAAAGCCAGAAGAATTAATAGTATTTTTAAAAACTAAAAAATCCCTATCAAGACTAAATTTACAGAGTAAAACTATAAAATTGCTTTGAATACTGCCATATTAAAACATTGTAACTTACTTTAATATATTATTTATTTTACAATTCTTCAATTTTTTTTGGTTGGTCAATTTTAAATTCATAGCTAAAAGTTACAGCTATTTAAATTTAACTTTCTCTTTTGTAAGCTTTCTATTTTTGTTATTCCACAGGATCGGGAGAGAGTAAGTTGATATACAAATATTTTACTTATTATTAATTCTTCAATACTTCAATAACTTAAAAGAATAATTTGCAATTCTTTACATTTTATACAAACCTTACTATTTATAATAATAATAATAATCTTTATTGTCCATATGGAAATTTGTCTTACAATTTGTGCATTACACCAAACAAAAAAACATTATGTGTTATCTCAAAATAATTAAAATTAAACTGTCTTTTTTACATGTTTTAGTTTTTATGATTTAAAATGTCTCTTTTTATTTTAAATGAAAAATTCAATGAACTTACCGAAAACATATGAGATAGACACACTTTGTTACCCATTTATTCAAAAAAATAAACAAGATTATTCCGTCTTGGGTGCATAAAGATCATACTTTTTTTTCACACAAAACCCCCTGAAAAATGGAATTATACATCAGCTACTTCACTCATTCTGTCGGGTATCGGTCATGCCTTTTGTTATATTTATTTTTATATTTATTTTCACACGTTTTTTGTTTTATAAAAGAATGGATGTGTATGAGTGTAAAAATGTACTACACTATGAAATTTGTGTTTTTATGTGGCAGAGAGACACATGCGCTTAGCTTGGCTAATTTGGTTATCTATATACGACTCGAGAACGTTGTCTTTAGTAGCGTCTAAAGGCAATACGGAAAAGCGTATCCAAGATATCATCTACCTCACTGGTCCACAAATGAGATTGGACAATAGAATTCTATCTATCTATCTATCTATCTATCTATCTATCTATCTATCTATCTATCTATTACTTCTTTTAATACAGTGATTGCCAAAAAAAGGCTCGCGGGCCAGATCCGGCCCACGACGTGGCTCTATCCGGCCCGCCTAAACATATGCACAAAGTGAAGAAATGTTTTTTTCTAAAGGCTGAAAAATGTATTTTAGATACGTTAGGACTCTCACTTTTCTTGGATGGATTTCATTCAAATAAAAGGTATTCTCATTTTCTTATATTTTTTTTAATGAACACGACGTTTATTATTTCGATGACAAGTGTTGTGAGTTGTCAGTTGTCAGTAGTTTTAGGTTCTTGGATTATTCCGCTGCTGTCTTGAGCTAGTCGTGTTCTAAATGTGTTGTGTTTAACACAGGGCATCAGTTTTGCACCATTTTCCGGTAATAATCATTCGATATCAATGAGAATGGTATGTCCCATTTAATATTTATGCGTTCATGAAATGGGAGAGAATTAAAAATGAAAACTGCATTCTGAATGTAGAAACTTTCGGTGAAAGTGGACACAACTTTGCTTTTGTGGAACATGATAATAAGCTAACATGATTTGCACAGAAATGTTGCTTTTTTAAAAAAATAAAATATAAAAAAAAGTCATTTGTAAAGAAAACATTTTAAAAAATATGGAGGCATTGATGGTTTGAGCGCAAAAAATCGCAAAGTTATGCCTGCTTGAGTGAGTTGAGCGGAACTAATTGACTTACAAAGCCAGACATCAGTGCTTGAGAAATTTAGAGCGATGCAGACAATTGATTTCTTCGCCGTGTTGTATGAAGAAAGTTTTCAAATTTCCAAAATGAAGTGTTATGGACGATCACAATGTTTACAATCACTTCATTGAGTAGACAAACCAGGCCTAGTAGTGATGGAAGTTTCTAATAAAACTATTTAAAATGGTCTATTCTCTATTTCATTTTTTAAAATCTATTCGATGATGTGGCCCGCGACACGAGTGTCGGAAATGAAAATGGCCCGCCGGCCAAAAAAAGGTTGGGCATCACTGTACTAATATATTAAAAATAATCGTTCTAGAAATGTACCTACTGGTAATAATTACATTTCTGTTTTGGTAGCTTTATGTCGAGATCAGGATACTGAGCACCCTACTGCTCATTACAACGCCTAGACGGACTAATAAAGTAAGTTTTGTAATTGAAAATTAACTTTATTATTAACTCTTTAAAAGAATAGGAATAAATTTCATTTTTTATACTTAAAATGTTTTAGATTGCTTTTAGATAGTTTAAATGTTTATTTTTTGCAAGTGAATATAATTTTATTTTTGGAATTTATAACTGTGAAAAAAACTGTAGAAAAATGACAAGAGCATACAGGTAACAAAGACTTTAATTGTCACCCCTTTTTGTAAAACGTTATCATGGAAGATTACTACGTAATAAGCTTCACAGCAAATCGCCTGAATAATTTTGGAAAAAAAAATTAAAAAATGTCTACATGAATAAATGAAAAATGTCTTTTATTTATATTTATTTTCACGCTTATTGTTTCAAAAAAAAAAAAAGAACACAAAATAAATTAATATTTCCTTTTCTTTTTTTTCTATTATAACAGGCATGTCAAACTGTTAAGGTGTATGGGCCGCATAAAAAACTTACTATATCCTAAGGGGCCGCAGCCAAAAATCAGTTGCAAAACAGCTTACTAGTTTTATGCAAATAAGTAACAATACAATAGAATGCAAAATTAATGGCATACATGTCCCTTAGAAAGCTAAATTTGCAATACAATATCATAATTAAAAAATTACTCAGATTGCGCATTTTTGTCTTTGTCCTGATGCTTGCCATCTTTCTGGGATACAAGCTTATTAATATCGGGTGGAAGTTTGTTTGTCGCTGACACTATCATCACTGACGACAAATTTTGATCAGATAATCTGGAACGGTGAGGTGATTTGTAGCTTTCATTATAGAAACAACTGCTCACAGAGATCAGTGCTTGCAAAAATAGCTAGAACTCTGGCTGCAAATTTCCGCAATTCAACGTACCGTTAAGGTAAATAACTAAATTTTGGCGCAGCCACTTCTTTATTCTTAGCTTTCAACAAAGAATCTACCTACTATTCTATCAGCTCTAGTTGCACATTACCAGCAGCATTTTCAGAAGCAAATAAAAATATAGATAAAAGCAACGAAAATTCTTGCTCGTATGAAACGAAGTCATGAAAACAGCCAGTGGAAGCATCTACTAACGGTTCCAGGTACAAGACATATTTACCAAATGTTGTAGCCGTATTTAATCTTTTTAGTTCCTGACAAGTGAATAAGATTTTCTCTTCATATTTGATTTATCCACAGTCGTAATGTTGCTTGAGGTTAGGGTTTGCACTTCACATGATCATACGCAGTTGTGACAATTTAGTCTTTACTTTGAAGTAAAGGTTCACCTTTCATGTTCAGAAACAATAATTTTTTTTTTCACGCAGTACAACAAATGTCTTCAATTCTTTATGACAGGAGAGCCAGCAAATTTCTTGTCCAATGTCATTCAGAAACATTGAACATTGGCGATGATTTAAGCCACTGGCACGAATAAAATTAAAAGTGACTGAAACCAGTCTTATGACATGTTGGAAATGTAATTGCTTTGTGCGTTATGTTTCTTGGTGAAAGATGCGGCCCCCAAACGCCGTGTTTGTCATGCCTGTTTTATAATCTCTTCCCCCCTGTCTCTAAATCTAACTATCTATTTGTTTTAGGAATATACCTACAGCTAATACAATTAAATGTTTTCCTTAATAATTTTTTTTTTGCTATTGCGCAGAAGAACAAGAAGCTAATCTGGGAAGTAAGTTTCTTAAAAATGAATTTTATTATTACTATTTTATAGCTTAAGAATAATTTACCTTTTTTTACAAAATTTTTATTTGCAAAAATAAATTAATAAAAATATGTCTACAAGAATAACGAAAATGCCTTTTTTTAATATATTTATTTTAATGCGTTTCTTTTTTTTTTTTAAAGAAAAAGACAAGGTCGAAAACAAAATAAATTAATTATTTCCTTTATTTTTTCTATTATAATCTCTTCCCTCTTCTCTAACTCTTATATATATTTATATATATATATATATATAATAATATATATATATATATATATATATATATATATATATATATATATATATATATATATATATATATATATAAAAGAACGCAGTCAGCCTGTCTGTCCGTCACGTTGATACGTTAATAGAGATAATATAAGACTAAAAGCTATTGAAAATCTCATTAACCTAATCCGAAACATTGCAATAGTTCTAAGCATCTATAAGAGATTTTTAAAAAATTTATATTTATATATATATAGAGAGATACAGAGAGAATCCCAGATAAATCTAATATCGTTGACTAAATTTTTGGAATGGTCTCGTATGAAAATTAGATGTACCATAGCCTTGTGGAGAGATTTTCATAGAATACTTTGGTGTGTTTACTTTGTAATTGTTTTCCTTAAAAATCCGGAACATGATATTAACGATAATTAGATTTTGTAACGTTTTAGCTAGAAAATTAAATGTAGTGTAAGATAAAAGTGCGATTTAAATAAATAGAGTTAAAATGTTTTTCATAAAAATCCAGAACAACCGATTTTCATAAAAAAGTTTTTGCGACGTGTTACCAAGAAACTTGTTGGTTTTACTTATTATTTACTTATTATTAGAGTAGAGATTTTAAACAGTTATTTGGCGTTAGTAGAGTTTTTATAAACAATTCGGAACAATTTTGGCAACAATCTGTAAGAAATTAAAACAACGTAAGTCGATTTTTTTTACAAAACAAAATCTGGAACATTATTTACAGATAAAAGTTTTTTTTTTTCTTTCAAGAAAATTAAATGTAAAATGAGTCTACAAAAATGATTTTCAATAATCGTTTCTAGTAAATTACTTTCTTATTTTAAAATCCTAAACAAACCTATTGTTGATTCTTTTGACCAAAAAAAAGGTCATTTGACGTAAATTTGTTTTAAGATGAAAATACGGAACAATTTGACATTGATAATTAAACTATAGTGACGTAGTGTCCAAGAATATAAATGTAATATAAGTCAATTAAGCGATTTTAAACAATCATTTCCTGTAATTTTTTTTTAATATCCGGAATAACTTTATAGTTAACAAAATATAGTAAGTATAGATATTTTCATTTATTATTTATATGCTATTTACATAAAAAAAAAACGAAACAACATATTAAAGATCATGTGTTTTCTTGCAACGTTTAAGCATGGAAATTAAATTTAATAAAAGCTAGAAGAACAAACACACATTCGTTGGCATTGATTTGTTTTTCACAAAAACATCCGGAACAATCAATTATAGATGCTTACAATTATTGCAATATTTCGGAAGGAATATTAAAGGTTAAATTAGATTTCCAATAGCTTTTACTGTTGTTGTTTTTTTCTAAACGTGATGGACAGACCGAACAACAGACAAAATGCACAAAAATAAGCGGCTTTTATCCTGATTTAGGGCACTAAACAAAAAATAAATAAAATGTGATTATTTAAAACTTTTTTCAGGGAATTAGTTTTGCGAAATATCTTACCTCCGCCGTCACGCCACTACAGGAAAATCGCTACATAAAAAGTCCATTTTAAAAAAAGTGCGTGATATTTACATACAAAGTGCATTCTTAGCCTTTATAAACAAAAATAATGTTTACTTTTTATTTTAGCAGCCATTGACCAGAAAAAAATAGTTAACAAATATTTATATTTTGCTGTGAACATTTTCTGTACATTCTGTACATTCAGGAGACCTAGTGATACTGAGAATAGACAAGTAGAGGAGTCATATGTGCTATAATATGCTCAAGGTGTCAGATGGCCTATATTGGAAACACAGGCAGGACCTTAAAAACACGACTCCAAGAACACCTTAGAGACATTCGTAACTTTGCAACTAAACCCGTCTCTATCCATTTGAATAACACACATCATAGGGGTACCACCGATCTCCTCGTCACTGCCATACAACAATGCAATGGCAAAAACACCCGTCTGCAGATCGAAAATAAACTTATTTACATGTCAGGCAACCTCCAACCTAACGGAATCAACAACCAGCACACTTTTATTTAATATGCGATGGGTACTAACACTACGGCACCCCTTTTTCCCATTTATCTTTGCCTGACATCTTCGCCCCCTTCAGTTTTCCCGCGTTTTTACACCAGCGTAGCTCATTTCTTTTCTGCCTCGATAGAGAACAACATCGGACAGATAAGTTAACTTAAGACTATTTTGTGTTAATTGTTTTTTATTTTTTGTTTGTTTTGTAGCTGATGGAAGGCCTTGTGGCCCAAACGTCCTTTGTTTTACTTGGTCCGGCAGGGTTACATATATGCATGTTTTTCGCATTGATAATAGACAAAAAGTTATCTTTCTTTGTTGACATATTGTAAAATTATCTTCCCTTAAATTATGTATTGTTTTAAAATTGGTGCATTTTTTATGAAAAAATCGCTTGCACAATTAATTTTATAAACTAAACAGTTTCCTTTTAGAACAAAAAGTAGCCGTTGCACCTAAACTTTGCAAGCTGTATGGGGAAAAATATTTTTCTTCTAGTTTTTGAGATCTGAGTGTGACAGATGGACAGATGGCCTTTTTGCACAAACTTAATAGCGGCTTTACCCCTTACGGAGGCCGCTGAAGATTGTATTTCCTATGTATAAGGTTATGTGTTATGCAATCATGCCCTGGGACCCAGCCAAAGCTTGATAGTCGAAATGTAGAACTAATGGATAAGTCGAATACCAATTTTAAACTTGATAGAGTTTTAAAAATGAATTATGATAACAGTACCTGAATCAGATGTCCTTAAGGTCCGAGAACGTCCCGTTCCCTATTATGGACCTCTTGACCAAGGAAAAGATTTTATCCATAGCCAGGATGAAGCATCGGCTCTTCACCAATCCCTCTGTCCATAAGTCCCACCTTATCCGAAGTGATCATGTATTTACACCCGGTGTGTCGCAGGACACGGCCACCTTAAACCAGGCACGAGTTCCCTTCCCGTGCGAGGCCGGAGACCGAGCCGCTTGGGGGCCTGTCACAGCCTGATTTTGTTATAGGCGTGATGACGCGAATGTCTCTGTGTTGTAGATACCTCTGGCAGATAATATAATGTTCTTCGTCTTTTTAGTTAAATACTTTAACTCGTGCACTAGATTTGCTAGTGCGAGAGAACACTAACATGCTGAACTCTTTGACCACAATATTTATAATAATTAATAGACTCACTTGTAGCAGACATGGTTTTTATTACACACAAATAACACAAAATACATCCAAGAAAACAAGTCCTGAATACAAATCAATTCTAATAACTTCCATACTTGTACGTTACACTACTTGTCAATAATATATATAACACTCCGCTCTCTACAAGAGTCTAGAATCAACTGAGGTGTCCACCTCGTGGTCAGCCCCCGACCAGGAAAAATCTCGTGTTAACGTGCACGGAATGGTTCCGTGATTACTAGTCACCAAATGTTCTAAAACTATACACATGTCATACATGACAGGGCCCTTCTTATGCCTATAATGTCCCACCGGACCCGATAACAGTACCTGAAGTACCAAGCAATATATCAATGACATAGTAGAAAAGATAATAATAATAATACAAGCAGCTATTCAAATATTCGTAACTAAACATTTATCAAATAGACGAATAAACACAGAGTAATAAACATTTGTATACATATCAGCTTATGCAGAAAAGAAAAGTAGGCCAATATTAAAAAGCCAGAAGAATTAATAGTATTTTTAAAAACTAAAAAATCCCTATCAAGACTAAATTTACAGAGTAAAAACTACAAAATTGCTTTGAATACTGCAATATTAAAATAAAACATTGTAACTTACTTAAATATATTATTTATTAATTTATTTATATATCTATCTATCTGAAAAATGGAATTATACATCAGCTAATTCACTAATTCTGTCGGGTATCGGTCATGCCTTTTGTCATATTTATTTTTATATTTATTTTCGGACGTTTTTTGTTTTTTTTATAAAGTAGACAAGGTTAAAAAAATATATTAAAGAATGGATGTGTACGAGTGTAAAAATGTACTACACTATGAAATTTGTGTGTATATGTGTGTCTATCTAATCTATCTATCTATCTATCTATCTATCTATCTATCTATCTATCTATCTATCTATCTATCTAATCTATCTATCTATCTATCTATCTATCTATCTATCTATCTATCTATCTATCTATCTATCTATCTATCTATCTATCTATCTATCTATCTATCTATCTATCTATCTATCTTTCTCTATCTCTCTCTCTCTCTCTCTCTCTCTCTCTATCTATCTATCTATCTATCTATCTATCTATCTATCTATCTATCTATCTATCTATCTATCTATCTATCTATCTATCTATCTATCTATCTATATCTAATTAGACCTACTTACTTTAATATATTATTTATTTTACAATTCTTCTATTTTTTTTTTGTTGGTCAATTTTAAATTAATAGCTTAAACTTACAGCTTTTTAAATTTAACTTTCTCTTTTGTAAGCTCTCTATTTTTGTTTTTCCACAGGATCGGGAGAAAGTAAGTTGATATACAAATATTTTTACTTATTATTAACTCTTTAATAACTTAAAAGAATAATTTGCAATTCTTTACATTTTATACAAGCCTTACTATTTATGTGTTATCTCAAAATAATTAAAATTAAACTGTCTTTTTTTTTTTACATGTTTTAGTTTTTATTATTTAAAATGTCTCTTTTTATTTAAAATAAAAAAATTCAATGAGCTGACCGAAAACATATGAGAGAGACACACTTTGTTACCCATTTATTCAAAAAAAATAAACAAGATTATTCCGTCTTGGGTGCATAAAGCTCATACTTCTTTTTCACAAAAAAACCCCTGAAAAATAAAATTATACATCAGCTAATTCACTAATTCTTTCGGGTATCGGTCATGCCTTTTTTCATATTTATTTTTATATTTATTTTCGGACGTTTTTTGTTTTATAAAAGAATGGATGCGTATGAGTGTAAAAATGTACTACACTATGAAATTTGTGTTTTTATGTGGCAGAGTAAAAACTACAAAATTGCTTTGCTATTAAAACATGGTAATAAGAGAAATATAAAAGGTTAAAAGGAAAGAATCCTAGATTCTTTAGAAAAAATATAAAACTGATTTTTTAAGTCTCAAAACGAATTATTGAACAGCTGTATTTATTCTTTATGTTTTAAATCGTATTGTAAAATATTACGGAGGAAAATTATTTTGCGAGTTATGGACGTAAAAAATGAAAAAAAATGTATGTCCATGTATGGGCTCCATAGAGTACACTTTTCTTTGATTAAGCGAGTTGAAAGACTGGACATTCTTTATGATCGAAACAATGTCACCCATACAGCAGTTTCCCCCTCTTCACGAAGCTGATGGGACCCACAGAACGGAATATTCATTACGGGTTGAGATCAGTAGCGTCGCAGGCTCTGACAGACTGCAACACAGTGTGAGATCATTTACCTAAGAGTCACCAGCTCCTGATTTTTCCTCAGGGTTGTCTCCGCAAGCTCTCCCGTGTTTGGGTATAGCCGCAAAGCACGGGATGTTTGGATTCAGAGTTTTCCTTCTCCTAGATGGGTAACCAACCAAGGCCATCGAGCCTTCTCCTGCCCAAAGCTTACTGGTTGCGGCGCCAGTTGCTCGCCATTGCCCCTTCTCCTGTCGTTGACAACGGTACCGCCGGGCTCGGTATCTGAACCACACGCGAAAGCCAGAAGTTGGACTGGTTGTCAGAGGCTATTTCAGACGCGTGCCTTTTGAAGCATTTTATAGGTAACGGTGGGCTTAAAATCATTACCACTTCCGCGTTTACAACCTTGCAGAAAATATAATGAGACAGGATCTTAAAACTAGGCATTAATGGACATTTCTTGAACTGTATATTATCTTTATATAACGATGTTAGTCATTAGTAAGAATAAACGCAATCATATCACCCACATTTTACTGTGGCATAAGATTAAGAGAAGAACATTTGGGCCCTTTATTATATTCTATATTTTGAAAAAAAAATCATCCCCACCCCAAATCTTCCCGAAGAATATCCAGGCTACGCCCATGAACCATAATACTATTTCTATGGCTTTTTTTTTGGTAACATTTAAATTAATGTTCTAGACATAAAGCGACAGCTATTAAATGTTATCTTTACTTTTTTAAACTCGTTATATTTTATCTTCTATAGGGCAGACCACCACGTCGGTCCTTGAACCGGAGAATAACTTTCTGAAAACTTACTTTATTGTTATTTCTTCAATAGCTTAAGAATAATTTACAACCTACATTTTACATTCTATATAAATGTATTAGTTCCACTGGCGTTACTAGCTTGGGTTTCCCCCGGTCAGGTTAGCACAGGTTGTCACCCTTTATCCAACAACGTAACATATCAAAACGTCCGAATAAAACCTATCAGTTTATTAATTTCTTAACCATGATACTGTCAACTGGCGACATAAATACATTGATTGCTACACAGCTCTCAAGTTTAAATTCTTTATGAAAAAAAAAGGTTATTTATAACACTTTATAAAGAGTTATTACAAATACTAAAATTGACGCTAATTAAAAACAGAAACAGGGATAACATCAACTGAACCACGGAACAAAGTAAAACTTACGGAAAACTTTTTTTTTATTATGCCAGTGTTATTCGAACTTTTATATCCAAAGAAAGTAATAATGTACATTTTCATCCCCCTTAATCAGCTATTCAGCGTTTTGACAACTGACTCCTTGGGGTCCGGGTGTAGCTCCTGGCGCAAAGCATTTTAAATATATCTGAGCTTCAAAAACTTATTCTTTATGGGTCTATAATGCACTGTTTCTCCTAGTAAAAATATTGCAGGTCAAATAAAAAATTAGATCGCGCCCCCATTAGCCAGCTGTATCCTGAAGGTAGCACCGAAGTGGAGGCTCTAGGTTACCCTTGTGCTCCAGGAGAATTTGTAAAAATGTTAAAAAAAAGAAAGGAAACTAACTTTACAACTCTAGGGAGAATTCAAACTATTCTGAAACAAGAAAGTGGAGAAGAATTAAGTTAGCGGAGACGTTTTGAAATGTGTTTTTCAAAAATTTTAAGTTTATCTTGTTGCAGACGTCTCTCACAAAAACACTATATATTTGTAAAAGCCTTTGTTATATTTTAATTTCTTAAACATTGATAGTGTAATTTTAGTAGGTTAATATTTAAATATTGATTTTTAACTACAATAAAAATGTAATTAAAATACAACTTTAAAAAAATGTTCTCCTTAAAAGATAATAAAAAAAAAATTAGTAACTAATTTTACCATCGTCCCCCACCTCCTTTATCGGGGGGGGGGGGGGCGTCGCGCCCTTAATGAGATTATGTTGCAATAAAGCATGCAAGATTGTTTTGGGCTTCATCGTCGCAAGGTCATTCTTGTGTTGGAGACTTGCAGCTGGATAAGTGTGTCCATTTCGTAGCATTAATGAAGAAGTTTCAAAACTTCTTCTTGGAAAGAAATTTGTGAATTAATTTCGTAGTTTACTTAGCTTTTAGATGAAACGACGCCTCTAACATTATTTATTTATTAATTATATGCTTTCTAAAAATTTGGTAACAATGTCATTTTTACTTGTTACTAGCTGCAATATTTAGTAACTGACATGACATACATATACAACTAAGTTTTCGATCTTAAAGGGCCCCCTTGTCAGCGCGTAAGTTTTGTAATTAGAACTAGATCTATATATTAAATGTACATAAACATGTCTGGGGTGTTTAGTTAGATTCAATTAATTTTCTTAAAGTTTTTACTTTTGCCACAGTGCATTTTTTTTCCATTTGGTTTCATCCCCTGGCGGTTTCGGTGCGGTCTGCAACCTTCCCACAGTGAATATCTGCATGTCTGTCAGTCTAATACAATGTTTGTAAATGTTATTTCTCCCAAGCCCACTCTCGAATCAAGTTGAAATTTCGCAGACCTCATTCATCAGCTGAGAGGATATTGTATTTTCTACATGTACCTTTCCGGGTTTGGTAGGAGTCGCTTCCTACTTTGGTATTCCAGTCTCCTTGTACAACAATGATGCCCTTTTTCAAGACTTTATTGGCCACTTCCTACAATTGCTCATAAAACTCTTCTACTGCCTCGTCGTCGTAGGTTGATGTAGGAGCCTAGATTTAAATGGTGGTGATGTTGAAGGAAGATACCTTTAAATGTATTGGAATGAGTTGAATTGATAAAGAGTAACATTAAAAAAAAAACACAGTTGATGTAGTTCCTGTGTACCGGAAACCCAACTCCTTGTTCCATCAAGCCAACTCATTTCCATACGTTCAAAAGAAAATAATAAGAAATGCTCAAGTAGAAAGCTTTTATATAAGAGTATGTTTAGAAAAACAAAATGGCCAGCGTTGCCATAGCAACAACATTTTGAAACTTTGTTTTTCTAGAATTTCCTGTATAATATCCTTAGATTTGAAGCACAAATAAAAAATATTGTCTCTAACACGTGGTTCCCCTATCCATAGACTTATATATTATATCTAGACTGGAAACCGGAAATAAATTCTTATCCGCGACTGATCAATGGTGAACTTTTTTTTAGAAAGTTGGATCAAAGCGTTGTTTTGTAAAGTAGTTAAAAGAAGTAAAGTTTTTTTTTTCAACCCTAACCTATGTAAAATATAATTTAATTTTTAGATCTAGATCTAGAACATTAAAAATTACACAATCAAAATCACAATTTAGTGTTGCATTCAGTCTATTGATAAAGAAGTAACATTTAAATAGATTGATTACCTAGATCTTTCTGGATTATGTTTCTAACAATGGCAAAATAATAATTGTGAGACGTGAGTACTCTTTTTTTATGTTTAGTTACTAGAGCTAGATGTAAATGACCTATGATGAAGTGTTGCGAAGTGCAGGGGGTCCAAGGAATCCGCGCTGTCATCAGTAGTAGTTGCTTTGGCCGGCTTGGACATTTTTCACAGAAAGCCAAAAGGTCGACTTTCACAAGACATTTTACATGGCGATATAATAGAAGGCAGGAGAGCCAAATTTTATGATATACGTGATATGTATCTCTTAAAATTACCTCAACAGTTGGAAAAATGAGGCATTGGATAAATAAAGATGGAGAGCAAGAATAAAGAAATGCTAACAATTGGTTGTAAATGGCACACACAGACTAGAAGTAGACAGAAAGGTGAAAGTGCTCAGCGTCTGTCGATTACAGAAACCTAACCTGTTACCACACTTGTACATCAAGGATTGGCCTCTTTAGTCATATATATATATATATATATATATAAATATGTATTATTGGTTATTTTTAAAGATATGCTCTAAGTTTCTATAATGACTTCATATAGGTCCATAATTTAGAGTATACTCTCTAGATTTTAACGATTTTTTTTCAGATGAATATTAAAATTGCTGTAATGGAAGAATCACGGTATATAAGCTCTCGGGTGAGTTATAATGAAGTATTCTGACTTAAAATTCAACTTTAGTTAACTTTAAAAAAAATATTTTGTTGGTCATAAAATTAATTTTACCAATTTTTAGGAACATGTATCACTGTCGAATCAGATTGGGGGGGGGGGGTGGGGGGTGGGAATGGGCGATAGCCTACGAATTCTTTTCTTATGTTCATAATATATACTAATTATTTATAATTTAAAATATTTTACATTATACCGCCCCCCTCAAGTACACCGTTGGCTTGTATATATATCTAGATCTAGAGTCTAAATACTATTCCAATATATATCTATACCATTCTCCCTAATGGGTCAAATAAGAGCAATCATATGAATATTTGTTCTAGTTGAAATGATATGTTTAATGACACTTTTGATAATTTTTCTTTTACATCTTTAAGCTAAAAAGTAGAAAAACAAAAATAGGTCTGATTGGTTTTTCAATGCCCGATCTATTTGTATGTCAACATCTCCCGAAGTTTGTAAAGTTGGAGCAGAAGAGGAAGTCTCACTATATAAAAAATCCGCCGGTAAGTTTGTCATTTAAAGTTGACAAATTCTTTTTTTTTCTATCTTGTAATTAGTCTAATTAATTCACTAAGTTTGTATTTTGTTTTATATTAACTCTTTCTCTCCGTAATTATTTACCACATTCTGGTGGAATCAACGCTGGTATCGTCAGTTAGGAGAGAAAGAGTTAATAAATTAAAGCAATGATTTAGATTTTCGTAGCATTTCTGTATGTTTTATATTCAAAAGAAACGCTTCTATTAAGTACTTCATAATATTTTTGTAAAATGACAACAAAATGAAAGACAACTTTTTCAATTCAGTTTCCTTTCTATTATTTGCCTTCAACGCCCTTGCAGTGTTCAAAATACTTTTTCAAGTATCAGGAAAGTAAGCTAATGTCACTCCCTTATTTATAAAAGGAGATGTATCTAATTCAGGAATTAGATTATCTTTTCGACGTCTAAATCTGTCCTTGACAGTGAATATTCTTTAGATCTCAAATTTGCATTCCGCGGACTTTAAAAGTGGGCTCCATTTTGTCCCCCATATGGGATACGTGCCCTGTCCAGCGTAACTGTCGGACCATAAGAAGTCCCTCTATACTGTCCATACCGCCGCTAGCAAGGACATCGCTGTTTGTTGTGCAATATTATCACCGTATGTCCAAGATGGTGTGCAAACAACTTTTGTGAAAGCGTTCAAGAAGTCTAAGTTGCTTTCTGTATAGTACCCTTGCCTCAGTTCCATAGAGAAGGGTTGAGAGAACTACCACTTGGTAGACCCTGATCTGTTTTTTTAGGCTGGAAGAGCGGTTTATTCTGTTTAACTCTAGCCAGGAGGCGTTCCTAAACACTAGTGGTCCCAAGATGAACACTCCTTTAACTTATCAGTTTAAAAGTGATGTTATCTGAGAATCTAAGAATTTGGTAATATTTTGTAATGGATATTTTGTAATTTTTTTGTAATGGATAGTATAGCCAGTTTTAAAGATTGGTAAATCTCGTGAGACCTTAATTATTAAAATTACATATTTCATTTTTTTTGTGAACCAGTATTCAAATAATTCATTATCTGCCATGGATCTTACAACTGAGCAGATGTTACGGGCCTATTACACTGGAAACACTGCCATAGTGCAGAAGCCAAAAAAAGTAAGCCATACGGTTTTCTTATTTGTAGATCTTTTCTTTCAAGTCAGAACAACTTTGTGTCGAACAAAACATCCAACTGAAACGTTAAATTAATGATTATAAAGTTTATAGCAACTCACTGTGTCTTTCTATCTCGTAAAAAGTTTGCACACGGATCAAGTTAAAACTGTGAACAATTATTCATTGACATAGACAAGATATGAATCAATTAATATAAAACACTAACTAGTCAATTGTAGGCGCGGTGACTCAGCGGTAAAGCGCTTGGCTTCTGAACCGGGATCCTGGGTTCGAATCCTGATGAAGACTGGGTCTTTTAATTTCGGGATCTTCGCCTCTGAGTCCACCCAGCTCTACTGGGTACCTGACGTTAGTTGGAGAAAAGTAAAGGCTGGTTGGTCATTGTGTTGGCCACATGACACCCTCGTTAACCTTAGGTCACAGAAACAGATGACTTTTACATCATTTGCTCAATAGACCAGAAGGTCTGAAAGGGGAACATTACTTTAATTACATTTAGTCAAGTAATTACCGGTAGTTAATGATTATGTTTCGCGTCAACAACGAAAATTAATTCTTCAGTATCCACAGATACGGGTAACTAACTATATGTAGGGTTTCGTTCCCTTAGATAGTTTAACCACGTTTTGTTTCCTCCCACACCCATTCTCGGATCATATTGAAAGTTTAAACAATTATTTATTGTACATAACAAAACATGAATCCATAAAAAATTAACCAATCAGTCAATTAATTATTGATATTATTGATAATTATTTTTTGATATCGAACACAAAAATATGAAATAATTATTTTAAAGAAAAACCTATTTCCACTGTACAAAAAAAAAACCGCCGTAAAAACAGACCTAGTCCGCAAACCAATAGCGACCTTTTTCTACGAGAAATTTCAAAATCAGTTTTTAACAAAATTATTCATAGAAGTATTTTTCAAGGTCAGATGACATGTACACTGGAAACTATACTACTAAATGTAATAACGTATTTATTACTTCTATTATACATGTATGGTTATGTTATAAGCAAATGTTATCAACTTATACAACTGTTGTGTGTGTTTTCTTCTTTCAGCGATCTTCAAACTTTAATAAGGCACTCAGTGCAGAACAGAGTGCGTGTGTAAGTAAAACAAAAATTGTTGTCAACTCCAGTCTCTAAACTGATTTAATAAACAGTTTTTAAAAATTGAAAAAAAGCTTAGTTTTTTTTAGATGTTCTTGACATTGGATATAAATAAAAAATAATATATAGATAAATCTATTTAATAAAAAAATAGAATGAAAATTACTACAGTCTTTATAGTCGTTAGTTGATTGCAGGACAATTTAAGGTGATTAATCAAAGTAGTTTTCATTTAAAAACTTAGAAGTAATAGTATAGCAGCAAGGATATGATACTGTTATTTAAAGATAAAAAATGTATATTATGCAGGTTTTAGCCTTAAGTTCTTTGTTTCAAATTTAACAGTTTTTATTTTGCCTGTTAAAAAAAAAATACAGTCAAATACATTATTCAACTGAAAATTTAATCGAATTATTTTGATTTTTATTTTATTTCAGAGCGGAAATTACATTCCACTACATATCAATCAGCCTATTAAAGAAGTGTTGGATTCAACATATTCATTAATAACGCAAAAAGCATCACAGTTGCTTTATAGACTTTCATTGGTCAACTTGTTTTGCAACCAAACTAATGAGCTGCATGCCCCCGTGCCAGGATGAGCCTTGCTCTTCCTTGGACACTTTGGTCTCTAACAGAGATCCCATTAAGGGAGAAAAAGCCTGGCTTGAAAATAAAGTTCGCGCTTTATCCAATCTTGTGCTCCAGTTATCTGGACAAAATAAGACAAATTTATGGAGTGAACAAAACAAACCTGAGTGGTGGGATGAGAAGCTAGATTGGAAAAACCCAACAGCCAATCCGAAAGACTCAATAGACGATCTAAAAAAGAAATTTTTGGCTCTTGAGAAATATTTGATTTCTATAGGTAAGTTCCCTGAACAACTGAAAGATCAAGCCGAACTATGGAAGGATGGGAGAAAGAAGGAATTGTTTCTACTCGCAGAATTGATCAGTAATATTAACATGCTTGAAACAATTCAAAAATCAGTTGCTCTATGTATTGAAAAACCTGAAAGCAACCATCCCATGTGTAGAAGCTATATCAATCATTTTACAAATTGTCTAAAAACCTTTTACGAAGATTTAGAATCAAAAGTCACAGAGTCAGTTGGAGTCAAAAGATATTGTAGTGATGATGGAAATGAAAACAATTTAGTTCCTTCAAAAAAAAGAAAATCAGATTTATATAGTCATGTGCAAAATCTCGAAAATATATCACATACATCATTAACAGATAAAAATGATTGCTTTAGTGCTTCAGATAATAAAATCTTAGATTCATATAACATTAACAAATATAATTGTAATTCTAATCATTCAGTAAACGACCTTAACCTTGATACTCAAATAACGAACACAGTGACTGCGAATTCGAATGATGACCACTTGACAGCAACATTTTATGATGATTCTAATACACAAACTTTAAACAAAACAGAATACATCTCTTCTTCTGGGCTTACGCCTTCTTTAACTAGACCCCTGAACTCAAACTATGACCCATATCTATCTTCTGTCATTTCAGAGAATGTTATTCCACCAAGTGATCCAAACTGTGCTTTTGTGAATCCGCTGAAAAATGACATGACTTTATGGCAAACGCCGTCAGATTCACTCGATTCTTCAGATTCTAAATATTGTTCTTCGTCTTTAGACAGACATTATATTCCTAAGCACTTTGACACTATAATTAATTATTTTCCTTCTGAAGGCGTTCCTCCTCACGAATACGTACATAGAAGTTCAAATCCTGATATCATAAAGATTGAAACATCTCCAGATTCTGGTTGCTGTTTATATGCTAGTGGCTCTACTGTACATGTTCACAGTTTCGTTTCCAAGTTTATACCTACAAGTTCAGAACTTAGTGATTCTTCTGTTAATGAACAAGTTATTGAAACACATATTCACACTAACTCTGGCGACAGTTTTGAGAGCCTGGCAGACCTTGAAAGTACTTCTCCAAGCGTTCAACTAGACAGAATAACAGATGTGACCGATCAATACGTAGTGATTAATGACGTTGAATTTTTTAGTCAAGACGAGGAATCAAGATTCTTAGATTCTGAACTACCTTTTTCTTCTAAAGTAAATGAAATTTGCTCAACCTCTGCCACTTCAGATCATGTTGATTTGTCGACTAGTAAAGTTAGTTCTATACAGCAATCATCGCCTGATTCATATGAACATCTCTGTCCGGAATTCAATGATAATGCAACTTACTATTATCCTTATCCTTATATCAACTCCTAGATACCCCCTCCCCCCCACCGGTCCACAAATGAGATTGGACCAAAGCGCTCTGAGCATGCTATAAGCATGAAAGTAGCGCTATATAAAAGCCATAATAATAATAATTTCAATATGTAAAAATAGTTTTACATCCTCCTTTAGGTTTACTCATTTTGAATGCCTTGATCATTTAATAAATGAAATTTCCATTATTGACTCCGACATTGTTGCAAGCATCGTAAATTTTGATATCAGTTCCCCAGGCAGTAATTTAGACGAAACAAAAGACCTGACCAATGAAATTATCCGAAACTCAGCCATACCTGACGAGCATACTCCATACTTTCACAACAATACTAGCTTAATGATGGTGACTTTTACAAAAGTTAAGATAATATTTCTTTTGTTCTTTAGCCTTAACACCGGAAGAGGTTCATTTTCTTCTTTACTCAATGTTCTTTTAATGGAGTGCCTCATTCCAGTCTTATCAATTGTCTTTCTTTCTTCTAAATGTCCATGTAGCACTTATAAAGACGTTTCAGTTCATATTTATAGGTAGACGTTTAAACTTTGGATCAAATGTTACAATAGGATACAATTAATCTAAAAAGTGCAGACGGCATTTTGTCGTCAATGAGATACTCGGGACGTACTGAAGAGTAAAATCAGTTGACAGTGCCGAAACAGTAACATCGGCACTTCTATAACGAGCTTAGATATGAATGGACAAAAATGTCTAAGTAATACTTCTATTGTAATCCTTATTGGCTCCCGCTTCCACAGCTTTGTGAACCTTTATAGCTAGACATTTGAAGATACTAACGTTATTTAAAGACACATTTATATTTAAAGTACCAATTTGAAGCTTTGAAAACAACAAGAATAATTAAAAGCTGAAAAATATTTAAAACCTTTTTTAGTCTTGTTTAATCAATGGATACATTGGTAGGAGTTCAACCAGAAGTCTCGAATGTAGGTCATTGTAAGGGGATAAACTGTACAAAGATTTTTAGTTCGACAATATCGCCATTTGTTCCCCTGAATGTTGACGTTTAGGTGGTCAGTACCGTCAATATCTCAGCAGGCCTCATGATAACAATATGAGTTGAATAAATTGATATTAAGAAAATCCAGGATTCTTTGGGGTGGGGTGGGGGAATGGGGCAGGGTAAAAAATGTTGCATAGTTTTTAAATGTAACATTCATTAGTTATCAAGAGAAAAACAACCGATGTTTACGTTGTAGGAAAAAGGTGGTACCTTTTTTTGTTTTTTTTTAAAAAAAGTATTTTAAAATTCTTCTCTTGTTCTTGTAATACTTTGTGACAGCATTTTACTTTCATATAATTGTTTGTTAATATTTGAGGAGCAGCGAAATGCGGAACGGTATACCGGATTTTCATAATATTAATTTATTCAACACATCAAGGAATGCGGAAATACCCGTTGACGCATAGTTGGTTCATGATAGATAATTTTTCGTTCATTAGCATAATTGATATTTTGTTTCTTGTTGTTCGACTGTGAGAAACTATAACGGTCAAGCTAGAGTTTTTTCCAGCGTGTTCAACGAACCAGTAATTCTTTTCCCAACGATTTTCATGACTTGCCAAATCTCTAGGGGAATCGTTAGAGCCGTTTTCGAGACTGACATGAGAATGATTCGATCTAGACTTTAAACAATCCTTTAGATTGAGCCCATCGGAGAAGTCAGGTTTGCAAAGAAAGTATTTGTTTAATTTTTTAATTACATTTTTTTATTTGTAAGATTGAGTTATACTTTTGTAGTTTTTTTGTTGTTAAAACTGCAACGACTAGTAAGGTGGTCTTTTTATACTCTATTTAGACACTTGTAATAATTATAATTTCATTTTATCAAAACATTTTCTATGCATTTTTTTTATTTTTGTAAGTATTTATAATATAATACCGAATTCGTGGTATCATAATGTAAAATGTTATATTCTAATTCATCTTTTTAAAATCAAATTTTAAATCAAATCATTAAATACATTTTTTTTTCTTTTAGAATAGTAAAAAAAAAAAAAACTATAAAGGAAAAAAAAAAAAATTAAAAATATAAAAAAATTTAAAAAAAAAATTAAATTAAAAAAAAATACAAACTATTACATACATCTATTCTATATATTTTTGAATTAGATAAGATACAATACATTAGAATTGGGCAGAGACAAAATTTGTTAGTCAGCCAGAGAATCGAGTTGTGCTAAAGAGTAAAAATCAGTTGTGTTACTCTGGGTTACATCATTGTAACCTAGTTCCTTGAAGAATTCTTAACGAAAGTTGGCAGTGCCGATAGCAAGTAATTGAGCATATATGGCCTTCACTCTGATTTAACTATAAACAATAGAAGACGTAGGGATGTGAGCAGTCAGACAAAACGAAACTTTTTTAAAATACTTTTTTAAAAAGATTTTTGCATTGACGTTTTAATTTATTTTATCCTGAGGTATAAAGGATTTTTTTTGGTATTAATTTTTTTCAAACGAGATGTTTGTAACAATGTTTAGATGTTTACTTTCAAGTCCGAACCTCCCGTTGGAGGGCGGGTATGGCAAAGGGGGACGAGTATGAGCCCCGGACCATGGAGAAGTGTGAACGACAGTCCAGCGCGCATACCGCACTACCAGCAGTCTTTATACGTACAGAGTTTTCTAAATAGACTTTAATAACTTTTTTTTGGTTAATATTTTTTATTTTATTTTGACATACTGTATTTAATGACGTAATATTTTTGATAACATTTATATCTTTATGTTTTTATTCTTATACTATATCAATTGTAACTTGCTTGAATGCTTTTTTAAATTTTTTGTATCATTATAAAAGTTTTTATTAAAGATAGTAATAAAAACATAAATAAAGTCATTGTAGTTATTGTTTCTGGATTTACAATTTACTAAAGTTGACATTGCCAAGTAGCACCTCAGGCACACACCTTTTACCTTAAAATTAACTAAGTTTTTTTGTACACAACTTTTTTTTTCAGTACATATAAGGCACGCTTACCCCAAGCGATTTTCTAGGCCATACTTATCTAACTACAGAAAATTGCTAGATTTAAGATCACATTTTGAGCAACACTTTGTATCACGACAGTTTCGTATGTAATTCTGGTAATACGCCGGTAGGTCCGCATTACAAATAAACATGCTCTACTGGAGGCTGGTGTGGACAATATAGAAGTACTATTTCTCATTCGAAAGCTGCATGGGGGACGGCCACATACCAAATGCGAACTTATTAGGCTGGTTAAAGGAGGACTGCTCTCGTCATCGGTGTTCAGATCAACTCAAGCTCCCCTTTGACCTCAATAGCATAGAGATAAGGCAACAGGTGACCCCTGAAAAAAAAAGAGCTCTTACCAATAAAGTCGTTCAAACCTGTGTTTTTACGCTTTTAAAAATGTTATACTAAGTTCTATCTCCTCAGTTTCCGTTTACAACTAACACTTTGTTTCACATGATGACAACACAAATTTGGCAACATATGTTTTAAAAATTCTTTTTTTAGGCCACAAATAAACTTTCTTCGAACACTTTCATAACATAAGATTTAGGACAAAAATGTGTGTATTTTAACATAATTCTTATTTTATATGTTAGGAAAAATTCATATAATTTCTCATTGTTTCTTGGTATCAATAGAATATAGCTCCAAACGAGTTGCCTGAATCAGCCAGGAGAAACAATGTTGAAGTCGAGTTGCCTGAATCAGCCAGGAGAAACAATGTTGAAGTCTCAAATTAACAATCACGATTCAATCTAGACATGGACATTTTTTTTTATCTATATCTGTAGCTTATAAGATAAGATGGCCACTAATTTCACGATTTGTGTGTTTAACTAAAATTATAAGATTCGGAGACACACATTTCATATTTACATTGACTCTATTTTAAAAGAAGCTAAGAATAGTTTTACCATCTTTTGAACGGGTTTTGATTTACCTCCCAGCATCATGCGGTAAGTTTAAGATAGATCTTGTTGCTAATAACAGTTTCTATTTAGATAGTGGGAAGCGTGGCCGAGAGGCTAAGTACGCTTGAAGTTCATCTTATCTTATCTTATTTTGTACCTTACAGAACATGAAACAATTTAAAAATATAAGCAATTAGTCAATTAATTATTGGTAATTATTTTGAGATTTCATAAGGGAGTTAACTTCTACATTATTGACATGGTTGAAAGTGCGGAGTTTATTCCCTTAGATACGATTTTCTTTTTTCAAGATTTTTATATTTCGCTTGTTAAAGTTGTTTACATAATGAAATTTTAAAAATAGCTTCTTTAGGCTATAATATCTTGAGCTCCACCAATGAGGTGAAAAGACACCAGCCTGTCTTTCCCAAGTGATTAAAAAGTAGAGGCCCTGGCCCAAATACATTTTGAAAAATCGCCACAGAAAGTCCACAAAAGAAACATAACTCTTTGTTCGGAAAGTAGAAGGCGCCTCTCCCCGACGAAGCATGAAGCAACGTGACCGAAGCCGAAAGGAACCAACTAAGCTGAACTAGTGGCGGACACCTCGTTGGGTTACGCCTGGAACAGGGTGGAACGGATGGCCAAGGATAAGGAACTATGGAGTCTTACAGTTGGCAGCACATACTCCAGTGGGGCTGACGAGATATAATGTTATGTTATATATAGTTCAGTTATTTAATACAAGGTCTTAATTAAAGGTTAACATTTAAGTACGTTGTGGAAATTTCCGTTTTTATGTAACGACTAAGGATGGAGTTGGGGGTATAAAAATTTGTTACGATTTGTTACAATGGGAAAAAAAAAGGGACTGGGTCTGAAGGTTTGTTACGTAAGAAAACAAACTACTATCAAACTGTACTTTTTGAGGTCATGAATATTTTCTTTTTTTTTTTTTTTGCCACTGACCAACCTAAGCAATATTACTTTGGGTCTGTTCTTGATTGGACCATTTGACCCCTGTTTAGGGTGAGTTTTATTCTATATTGTAATGATATTTTTTTATACGGATTCGTTCGTATTTGTAGTTTTAGATTAGGCATTAGAATCTCTGTTATTTATTTCTATAGGGTTTCTGTGTTGGCGTTACATATCGATACTGTGGGTTCCAGTATTACCCTGGACATAGTGGTCGGCATTTGTGTCAGTCTTGTTGGTCAGAAGTTAATGACAGTCCTTGTATGCTGCTACCAACACTGATGTTACCAGTGTGTACAATGTATTCAGTATCTGCTGCAGAAGCGAATCTTTGCTACGAATTATGGGATTTGTTGCAGTTGTTGACGTCATTGTCAATGCCTTTTCATCTTTGTGGATGTAACATCATAGCAAGGTGATTAATGTATGAATATTATTTAAGTAATTATTATGAATATATTTATGACTTTTTATCTTTATATTTATTTCTGATTACTTATCATTCACATCATTAATTTCAATATCATTGTATAAATATCGTTGTATTAAATTTATTTTTATTTTAAATCATCATACACATTGTTTATTAATTTATGTACAACCAAGTGTGTATGGTATGTCTGTTAGTCTGAACTTCGGAACAAGTATAATTATAAAACAAAAATAAAGCATAACTATTCTTTGATACACACACATATTATAATTAAAGGTATACTTAATCTATCTAGACATTTAAAAATATCTAATAACACATAATCAAATTTTTGACAGAATTTGATGGCTCGTTAATCTTGCAGTGTCTTTCAGATAGTAGAGACCTGTCTGTGAAAAATCACACTAGTTCACAAGTGGAAAATATACTAAGTCATGAAGAACTGGTTTACAAAATCAATTCTTGTTATACTGTAACAGTACTCATCTTATCTTATCTTATAAAATACAGACGTTACTTCAAAAAAAGAAGATGATTACGTCATACGCGTCATGCATCTAGTCATGACTTAAATTCTGCTAAGTCACTGGTTTTCCTGGCTGGCTCAGGCAACACATTCCATGTTTTAATAGCACTAGGGAAGAAGGAACACTTGTACAAATTTGTCCTAGCATATGGAACGAGGAATGTGCCTTTATCTTTGTGTGTATCTGAGTATTTTATTAGATTTTGTTTTTGTATTTGAAGATTATGGTTCAGTGTTTTTGACACTTATAAACACGACTAAACATTGAGGAAGTGCTCTACAAGAAACAGCTGTGAAAGGTTAAGAGAAAGAGAAATAATAATTCAGGGTTTTAAAGTGTCAGGGAATGCCATGCGATACTGTTTATATCCAAAACTAGTGTTAACTGTACGTATATAAAATTAAAAAGTCCGTCTCAACTCTGCAGACATGTGAATTTCTGGGTGCTGGAATGACCAATCAAATGAGCAAAACAAAAAGTGGAAAGCGTGGTGGAGAGGCTAAGTACACTTGGCTTGGCTACCTATGAAGGGCTCTCGATGTTCGACACCCGACTCGAGCAGAGACGTGTTTACTGTGTTTACCTTCTCCCAGATTCCCCCTCCCCTCATTGTTCCACAAATGAGATTGGACCAAAGCGCTCGGAGCATGCTGAAAGCATGAAAGTAGCGCTATATAAAAGCTATAATAAATATACATAAGCCAGACACACTGATGTATCACATATACATGGATGCTCACTTGACTTGTAGCACCAAACTGCTGGTAGACAACTAAACTGCTAGAGGCGTAATATATCTGAACTTAGAAAACTGAACTATTTTGAATAACGTCTCTTTGAGTAAAACTAAATAGAACTTTTATTACAATAGAGACAAATTTAACTTGAGATGAAATGAAATAAACTTATATTTTGAACAAAATCTAGCTTACTACAAAAACACATGTTTTTCCTTGGCATCTGGAGTCGTCTGGCGTACCCAAGACAACTTGCGACAATACTGCTTATTTTGCATCCTTCAAAATTCATAGCCACCATCTACTCCCTAAGTTCTCACTGTCACCATAGAAACACACAAACACACTTCATAACACGGAATGTCTCCCACGCGAAAGTTAAGTGAACACTGAACTTGTGTAATTAAAATTATATAAATTTTGTTATTAATTTATCAATTCATCGAGCATTGCTTCATGCAAGACTTAAGTTGGATATAGTTTGGAATTACAGAGAAAATAACACACAAAAAGTACACATCAACATGGCCTTTACATGGCTACACACAAATCACTTTTATTAGGTCTAGATGTCAGGCAGTTGTTGCATACATATTATGTAGTTACGTTCTAAACCATTTGTTGCTTCTTGGCGATTGGATGCTCACTCGCAGTTACTTCGTCTATACCAGAAATACCTTCTGTTGTACGAGTCTTTGTTCCGCTTAAGACACGACGCCAGCTCAATGTCACACAGACACGATTTATACTTAACGGAGGACCTGTCTTCATCTGGGGGTGAAATTGACATTAGAAATAAATAAATTAGAATTTCAATATACTAAAAATACTTGCTAAGTAAATATATGGATAACTCTTTACTCTTTAGATAATGTCACCACCTACCACCCCCCTCCCTCGGATATGTTTTCTCCCAGATCAGGGGTGGGCAACCTTTTTGGATCGAGGGCCGCATTTCTTTAAATTTGGAAATGGCGGGCCGCATATGTATATACAACTTAGAAAGATACTCTAGCTAACTTTTAATCCATAGTTACACTGTATTATATTCACGTTTCTTTTTTCGCCACACTCCACGTTAAGGAATTACAAGAAGAGTTAGCAATTTTTGAAATCAATTAATAATTTTTTTAAATTGCTGTTGTCTTTTTATATTACAATAACCCCACAAATATACAGTTGTACTCAATGTGCAGTGTTTTACTTTTTACACTCGTGTATATAATGTTCCGGAACTGTGGAACTAGCTTACTAGTTGTTACCCTTGTGACTGATGTCAAATTACAGTCGGTCAAAATCGACCAGTAAATATACTTGTTTAGTCTCCCCCCACCCAAAATATAATGCTTGTTCACTGGATGAGACAATATATGTTCCGGAAGTTAAATGTCGGGACGAGCGAAGCTTGCCCTTTTGGAGCATCACCAGAGAATGCTGAGCATGTCCTTCAATGGTGCATACTTAATCAGAGACCCGAACAGGACCTTGGCCCCAAGGCCCTCCTATAGAACCAAAACACTTCGGAGAGCTGCCTGATCTGGAAAACATTGCGCGGTTCATCTTAAATATAGGATTACTGTTCTGACCCCTCCAACATGCAAAATGAGAACAAAGAAGAAGAAGAAGAACAGATGTATGTGTACACAAATAGTGTGAACAGCAGCACATTTTTTAAAGTATTGGCATACAGCTTCTGGCACTCATAAACTCCTGTGGAAGTACTGACAGGAACTTCTCTTTGCTTGGAGTTATGTCCTCTGGAGCTGAATCAGCTTCTGCGCTAAATGGTGAGGTAATAGCATTAAAAACCGGTTCTTGACGTCTGAAAATTTGCTTTTATAAATTCTAAATAAGTGTTGTACTTTTAATCATTTCACTAGAAATGATTTCACCTTTCAGCAAAGGAAAATGACAAAACCAGTTTTCTTTTTGCTTGCTTGGAGAATAGGGAAAGCCTTGTTTGAAAAGATTTAACATCCATTTACATTTCATATGCAAAAGACTCATTGCAGAAATATTTATGAAACATGAAATCTGTCTTCCACTCTTCATTAGAAATATTGGTAATAAAATTACAGTCAGTGTCCTTCAGGTAACAGTTATTTATTCATAGTCGGAACTACCTGAGGTTAATACCATTTGCTCTAGTAAGTTTAATTTCATTTTTGTTTGACTCTATAATACTGTATGACTCTGTAATACTGAAAATTTACCCAGCTTTGTGCAAACTTTCCTGTTTAAAGTTTATGGTTGGGATATTTTTAAAAAAAAAACACACCATTTTACCCAGTCAAAGATCGAGCTGCATCCGTTGTCCCCCTTGCCATCTTGTTCCTAGCATACCCAACATTCAACACAGTTCTTCATAGCATTGAATAAATACTGATCAGAGATTGTGTCTTGAATTGAGTGTATTGATGTATAGCCAAGAAGCATAATCTTCGTTTGCTTGAAACTTTTTATAATAAGTTTCAATAATTTATATTTATATTATTTTTAATATATTTGCATTTTTATAAGTATATACTGTGGGTACACCTGACTTCTGTAGGTGACGGCGAGCCGCATAAAACACTCCGGCGGGCCGCATGTGGCCCGCGGTCCGTAAATTGCCCACCCCTGTCATAGATGGATAAACCCTAATGCAGTTATTACCCGAATGAATTCTAAAACCATCTTTGCGTACCTAGATAAAGAGATTGTGATCATCTCTGCCTCAGAGGCGTAACTAGGGTGGGGGGAAGGAGGAGAGAATTTGAAAATCCCCCCGGACCTCCACTTCAGGGGGGGGGGCCAAATGAGTGTTTTTTTTAACATTAAATATTAAGCAAAATACAGGGGCCACCCAGAGAGGTCAAAGCCCCGGGCCCCCAAATAATGGCAAAATAATGGCTCTGCTTACATAGAATACAAATAAAATAGAAAGTCGTTTACCCAGACGTCAGTATTCAGAAACGTCAAATATTCAGATTCCCTTATATTTTTTATATAGTACGTACGGTATGTAAGTTGTATTGATAAGCTACTACGTATAAAGCTTTTCCCCCAGTGTATTTTGCTTGAATTTTATGATTACGTATTGGTGAAATGAACTGTTTATAAAACTCCGCATTCGGTTATCCAGACGATCGATTATCCGAACTGAGCCAGTCCCAATTAATCCGGATACTCGAAGTTCTACTGTAGTGCTTATCTTCGTTCACAAAGGATTATGGTATATAGCTTATTCACATTAGGTTTCGTTGCAGAGAAGATCCACTCCTCCACCCTACCATACTAAATATGGAGATAGTATTTAAACTTTAACATACTTAATGATTTTTTTCTTTATTTTACAACGCCATAGCGAAGAGTTAAAACAATGTGGCATGTCACACATACACACAATGAAACATCTGCAAACAGACACACACACAAGAACATATTCAGTGATATGAGTATAGAGTACAAACAATCATACATCATGTTGTAACTTACTGGTACAGTAACAAGACGCTGGTCCATTGCAATCGTAACTGTAGGTCACCAGCGGAACGTTACGAACTCCGAGGTTTCCGAAGCATCTATCGTGCTGTTTACAGCAGCTTCACAAATAAAATAAAAACAAATATTGTGTATAAAAGAGCATTGTATAACAACAACTTCTATTGTGTAAATTACACATACAGTATAAATATAAAGTTGTTATTTTATTACGGATTGTCTGGCTTGTCTATTGCAAGACGAAGACATTGCCTTCGACAATGACCCCCACGTTTTTGGGATTCGTCCTTCAAAAACTGATCATTAGTTTTCAAAATAAACATTAAGCCTTAATCCTTGGAGACCCTGTGATCTATGTGGCAGACGACGTAAAGCTCATCTGCTTCATTGTCAAACGGTTAACGAGGGCGCCGTGGCCAGCACAACGACCAAACGTCTTTACCTTCCCAGCGCCTGCCATGCACCAGAGTTGTCTAGACTTATAGGCGTCTTGAAAATCAAAAAGTTCAAAATCCCAGTCCCCGGGATTCGAACTCTCGGTTAGAAACACAAGCGCTTCCCCACTCAACCATCACGCTCCTCTTCTACTTGTAAAAAAAAAATGATGAACACTGGGAATCCTCAGCTCATGAACTGCACATTGAACATTGAGTCAGCGCATAAAACACTTTCAAATAGTCATCTGTTCTGTTTTGGTACCACGTAGCTCCAATAATGTTATACTGCTTTCAAATTCGACAAACACAAATACACAGTAAATATCCTCCAAACATTTTACTAGTGCACAAAACAATAACAGACAAAAATAACAGAGCAAAAAAAAAAAAAAAAGACAGACTTCTCTTATATGTTGTGCAAAGAGAAGGGAGGGCACTCGCCTTTCCAAAATAGGGATCTATAAAGCCACAAGAAAAATGCTTTACGTGAGTCGCTTTATGACCAGATATATATATATATATTTATAGCTTTTATATAGCGCTACTTTCATGCTTATAGCATGCTCAGAGCGCTTTGGTCCAATCTCATTTGTGGACCAGTGGGGGGAGGGGCTATCTAGGAGTTGGTCTTCCGTGCTGCCTTTAGGCGCTCAGTAAACACAACTCTGCCCGAGTCGGGTGTCGAACCTCGAGCCCCCTTCTAGGTAGTCAAGCCAAGCCAAGTTCTCTCGACCACGCTTCCCAGATATGTATAACAAACACATTTATCTGCAATACTCCCCTATCTTAAGAACAGATGACGTTGAATTATGAAATAGAGAATTAAAAATTATATACCAACAAAGACAAAAAGTCCGTCCTACCAACGGATACGAATAGTATGACTTTGTGTAGAGCAGGGATTCCTAAGCTAAAGACAACACTGACGTCCCAACGGCGGACCACGAATAGCATGAATTGATATAGAGCAGGGATTCCTAAGCAACAGACCTCACTGACGTCTCAAAAGCAGACCATGAATAGTATGACTTAATGATGTAGAGCAGGGATACCTAAACTACGGACCGCGGGTCTTATCTGACCCGTGACCCGGTACTATCCGGCCCTACAAAACGTTTGCTCACAGTGCGCAATGAATCTGCAGAGGATCACTTCCATAGATCCAACGATTTGTTTTTTCGGCGACGCAGCCCTTGACAAATGTATCAGAAACGGATGCGTCCCAGTTACATGATATCTTGGTCATGTGATCGTGGAGGCGTCTTGTTCTGACTGCTTGAAACTAACAGTGGGTGTTCTATTTAAAGTTGTACTTAATAAACACCACCACGACAAAGATTAAAACGCACTACGTAAAGCCCACGCCAGCAGACAATGTTTATTGTATAAAATGATTAACACATAATAGAAACCATTTTAGCCATAAGCAGCTAGGCTGCCTGGTCGTGCGGTATTTGCGCTGGACTGTCGTTCGGACTTCTCGGTTGTCTTGAGTCCATACCCTGTTCGCTGCCATCCCCCCGTCTTCCTGAGTGAGGCTTGGACTAGGAAGTAACATATCTTCAACTCTGAAGCAAGATCCGAAATATGTCAAACATTTTCAAAAACATTTTTTTTACAGTACGATTAAGATATAATTGTCATCCTTACAATATGAATGATTTTCAATCTCCTCAATAGTGAAATTATATAAAGTCGTTTACCACGTGTTATGGAGTGTGTGTGTGTTTGTTTCTATGGTGACGGTGAGAAGAAGTTAGCTCTTGTGGCTTTGCATTATGATTGATGCAAGATAAGCGGCACTGTCGTATGCTGTCTTGGGGAGACCAGACGACACCAGATTGCCAGAGTGAAAAGACGTGTTTTTACAGTGAGTTAGATTTTGTTCGAAATGACCATTTGATAGATTATTACTAAAGCCTACAACCTTTATTTTGTAAAACGTTACATTTAGTTCTGTTCACAAAGAAGTTATTTCAGAGATTTTCTCGTGCGACCCATAAATGTATTTAAGTGATCAAACATCAATACATCAAGTTGTGACAGCCCCCCCCCCACACCTCCCCATTCAAAATGGTGGATATCCCTGACGTAGTAGTGTAGAATTCAAACTTGGAGACAAAAGGCTTAAGAGAGATCTGAATGGAAAGATGTGTTAAAGTAAGCCAGGACTCTCCATGGAATGCAGAGCCAATGAGATGGATATTTATTAGTGACTAAAAGTATAAGGATCGGGTTTTTTATTACTATTATAGCTTTTATATAGCGCTACTTTCATGCTTATAGCATGCTCAGAGCGCTTTGGTCCAATCTCATTTGTGGACCAGTGTGGGGGAGGGGGTATCTAGGAGTTGGTTTTCCGTGCTGCCTTTAGGCGCTCAGTAAAAAGCAACTCTGCCCGAGTCGGGTGTCTAGGTAGCCAAGACAAGCCAAGTTCAAGCGCGCTTGGCCTCTCGACCACGCTTCCCATTATTACACCGAATGTCCATCTTTACCCGTTATAAAAAAAAGACTGCTATCAATGGGGCAGATGATGTAAAGGTCATCTGTTTCTGTAACCCACGGTTTTACTGGTGTCATTTGGCCAGACACAACGACAGACGACCTTTACTTTTCACCAACTAATGTCAGTTACTTATTAGAGCTGGGTAGACTCAGAGGCGCCCAAATGATCCCGAAATTAAAAATCCCAGTCTTCACCAGGATTCGAACCCGGAATCCTCGGTTAGGAAGTATAGCGCTTTAACACTCAGTCATCTGTTACAAGCATTCCAGCATTGCTAAGCTTACCTGTCGGACCCATCCACTGGGTCACTGCCCCAGCTTCTCAGTCCACAGAAGCATCCATAAGCTGAGTAGGCCAGGCAGCCCCTACTCGTGTATTTAAAAATGAGGGTACACAGCTGGTGAGCGTTTCTTTTGCCACGTTCCGGAGCCTCTAACTCGTTTCCCAGAGAAGATCCCCAATGAATACCTTAAATGGATATACAAATTAATATATAGATTGTCAGGTTTCTTTTGAAGTGTTTATTACACATTTTGGTATTTTGTTGTAAATGTAGATTAACTCTCTCCATGCGAATTGTTTTGATCTAGTTTTCCTAAATGAACAAAAATCTGCAGTGTGGTTTCGGTTACTAAAACTAACATAACTTTTGTTAAAAATTTATTTTATATTATAATTAAACATATTTGATTTTATTTTAAAAGAAAAAAAGAGAAACCACCAGCAGCGCTAGCGAGGTTGCTTACTGAGAGTAACCCTCGTACTGAAAGAGTTAATACAACTTTAAATCTAATTGAGTCTGGGGCATGAATTGTCACAGTTAAAAAGGAGATATCTTCTAAAATTAAGATAATCTTAAAAGAGATTCTGGCCGACTGGTATACGCATTTGAGGCCCCAACTGTTCTTGCCCTCTTTCAAGGGGGATGACTAGAACGTAATTATCTTCATTTTTTAATGTATTTTGTCAATCATTTAAAAACTTTAAGCCAGTGGTGTAGCTAGGAATTTGCCATCATTTGGGAGCCGGGAGGATTGCCTCTTTGGGGGTATCTGCATTTTGCATAATATTTATTATTCTATGTAAAATAGATTTCGAACACTCATAGGGAGCCCTCCTCTAGCTTCTAGTGGGGGCCCAGTGGGGATTTTCAAATTCTCTCCCCCTTCCCCTCCGTGGGATATGCTAATGTACTGGAATGATGGGAAGACTTTTGTAAGTTAGTTTCTCTGAAGTCCTGATTGATAATTGATGTATGATTTCAGAAAGCATGTCATACATTTTCTGTATGGATCAATATTTGAGAAGCATCTATGATTTCTGTACATCATGTGTTTATGATGCCGTTGTACAAGCGCTACAAAGTCACTCTCAAGAGCTCCTTCAAGGAATGCGATATCGACATTCACTGCTGGGAAGCACTAGCTCTCGATTGCTCCTCGTGGCGTGAAGTTGTGAATCTCGGGAGTTTCAAGATTTGAAGCAAGAAGAGTGGCCAGGTCGAAAGAGCGCCGAACCTACAAAAAGCTGAGAGAATAAGCAGGCCTATCGGCAACTGACCTAAACCACTCATGCCACGTATGCGGCCGGCTTTTTAAAGCGAGCATTGGAGTATACAGGAAATGAGAAATCTGATCATCTTCGGCCACGAAGGAGAAGCTATATACTAGTGTTGTATTATTATGCGTAGTTTTATATCATCCGTAGTTTCCATATACCCGAGCAGGCATAGCTGGATAGTTATAGAAGCGCATTTCTTATCTTTATATGGCGTAACAAACTTCATGTCTGCTAATGTTGGACTTAATTAGTACTTCTAAGCTAGTACGTACTGCTTAACTACAACCCACTCTACACACGTGGAGTAGCCACGTACACAAGTCTATACATTTATAATTTTATTTGAACCCTTTCACGCAAAACAAAAAGTCGAGACATGATACACACAAAAGCTATTTATAGATACCAAGAACAACAAGTCTAACTCTTTATCTTACGTATCTATAGTTAAAACAAACTCACCTATGAGGGTCAGTGCGATAAGAAACAAGCCTCTCATTTTGTCCTCAGTGCTTTGATCGTCTCCGTGTGGATGTTCGCATCTTCTTGCACACGCACATATTTATAGATAGATCCTGATTGTGTACTTTACATGGGCCGAATATAAATAGAAGCTGTGGCCTTCATCACGTCAATTTGTGATCTAGTGCTTTCTGTGTTTTTCTGTGTTTTTGTCTTAACTCATTAGTAATAAGGCTTGTTTTCGAGTCCGAAGATTAATGAGGAGTGCAGTATTTCCTGTCGCTACGCAGCCCCAGCTGTGACCTATATATTTTGCCACCACTAGGGCTAGCATAACCATTGTCCGCCGATGATCGATTAAGATTTTCTTTTCACCGTCTGCGTCTGTCCTCGGCAGCGGATTTTCTCTTGGTCTTAAATGTGTATCCCGCGGCCTTTGTGAGTGACCTCCAGCTGTCTCGTTCTGAGGCCGCATGCCTCAATAGCTCTATTCTATGTCAGCTAAGGCTAAATTTATTACCAATGTACATTTCCATGAAACGAAACGTTGTACTTAAAGAAACATGGAAAGATAACAATCTCGGCGTCGACATTACCATTTTTTCTTACAATAAAATCTACTTAAATCTGAATTTAGCATGAAAGTTTGTCAGTAGACCTGTCTGCCCGTGCATGGCCGGCTTTAGGAATAGGCAAACTAGTTAGCCGTCTTATTCATTCTACATTTTTTACATTTTTTACATTTTTGCCCTCTTTCAAGGGGGATGACTAGAACGTAATTATCTTCATTTTTTAATGTATTTTGTCAATCATTTAAAAACTTTAAGCCAGTGGTGTAGCTAGGAATTTGCCATCATTTGGGAGCCGGGAGGATTGCCTCTTTGGGGGTATCTGCATTTTGCATAATATTTATTATTCTATGTAAAATAGATTTCGAACACTCATAGGGAGCCCTCCTCTAGCTTCTAGTGGGGGCCCAGTGGGGATTTTCAAATTCTCTCCCCCTTCCCCTCCGTGGGATATGCTAATGTACTGGAATGATGGGAAGACTTTTGTAAGTTAGTTTCTCTGAAGTCCTGATTGATAATTGATGTATGATTTCAGAAAGCATGTCATACATTTTCTGTATGGATCAATATTTGAGAAGCATCTATGATTTCTGTACATCATGTGTTTATGATGCCGTTGTACAAGCGCTACAAAGTACATTTTATAATACATACTTATAATAAAATACATTAATTAATGATTTATAAGAAACAATATTAGAAAATTGATAAGATTTCTTCCATTATTTAAATGCTCTAGCTGGTTATTGCATTGAGCAACTAAAAGGCGAGATTGCTCACAGATTCGAGATACACTCTTAAACAGTCAAAAGAATAAATAAGGGACATGTTTGACATAATTTATACTTGTGCCAATCAACTCATATCTAGTTACGTAAAAAAAAATTAAATGTAAATGATGCAATAAACATTTGACAAATCCTACCAATATCATTAAAGAGAGTAATAAAATAATTGTTTATTTTAGGCATTTATATTTATATACTTTATTGCTAAATTGTCTGCTTTTATAGAAATCATTTTAATTTATAACTAAAACGGTTGTCCACCTTAAATTGTAGTTCTTAGTATTACGGTAACTACATTATTTAACTATTTACAAGCAAAAACATTAATTGTGAACACTATAAAGTACTAGATGTGTCTCTCTTCTTCTTCTTCACGCTCACACACACACACACACACACATCATAAATTATGCTAAGTTATATCCACATATATCACTAGTACCAGCTGTATCCTACATCTTACGATTCACATTTAAAGCCACTTTCTGAGAAAACTATTTACATAAACATGACCTTCAACTTAACAACTAGCATGTACAGCTTGTAGACTAGTTTAAAGCCATACACTGATAAGGACGTTTAAATAAATTATTAACCTATGTGTAGTACTATTTATTACAGCACCTATTTTAGTCCTTGCAATCTATATATGTCAGATGCTGCATCGTCATCTGTTTCTAAGGCCGACGGTTAAGGAGTGTCATGTGACATTTACTTCTCTGAGAAATATCAGGTACCCATTAGAGTTGGGAGCATTCAGAGACGCCCTAGAAAATCCCTAAGCTCAGAAATAAAGGCCTCCCCGGGATTTAAATTCAAAACCTTTCGATTTGGAGGACAAATTCTTTACCACCCCAGCCACTGAGCCACCACACTATTTTGTATAGAACTAAGCGCGTTCTAATTTAGCTAGTTCTTACTTCACTTGTTTTTGTAAGATATTGGGGTACTACAAGTGATGCACGAAATGGCGTTCCTATAGAAGGGGTGTGACGTACGGACCGCACCAGGTGACACCGTCACCAACACTAGTGACGCCACTAGATTCACGCAATATTTGTTCCATTCATGTGTCTCTGGCTTGTAGCCTTACACTCGTCTTGAGGCTGACAAAAGATTTAAAGAACGAAATAATAAACGAAATGTTGATAAACATAATACACTAAAAGCACAACAAATAGCCCAACCCTGGAATGAAAAACTATCACAAAATCAAATAGAACATTCAAAAAAGGTATTAGGGTTAATTAATTGGATTATTTTTAAAACCTTTGACCACCTTCACCTATCCCTTAGTCCAGTGTTTCCCAAACTCCCTGAATCTTATTATATCCAATAAAAGTGAACTAGCCGACCCGCGGCGTAGCATACGCCGCTATTTAGTGACGGGTGAACACTTCCTAAATGGGCTGGGTTAGGACAAGCGACTGTGTGCGCATGCCTGGAGAGAGAGTGGAAGGCTTGGGTGCAGGCTGGAGAGGGTGGGAGGAGCGTTATAGAGTAGGCGTGTGCGCGTGGAGTCCCGCATGGTTGGTCGACGTAGAGAATTCTATATACAGATTACTAAAACTGCTCTCTCTTCAATGAACCTAGCATATGAAACAAGGAATGTACCTTTATCTTTGTGTCTTTCTGAGTATTTTATTAGATTCTGCTTTTGAATTAAAAGATTATGGTTCATTGTTTTATGTATAATTGCAACTTTACTTTAGAGTCTTCTGTCCTGAAGGCTTTCTAAATTTAGTGATTTTACTAAAGGTGTTACTCTACTGAAATGTGAATATTCGTTAGTTATGAATCCCACTGCTCTAATTTGTGTCTGTTCCAGTTTCTCATTATCTTCTTGAGTTGAGGTGTCAAAGCGCCTTTAGCCAATCTTAAAGTATAATTATAAAATAGAAACATTAAACTTGAAAAAATAAGTCAATCTAGTCGTGCATCTTAATCAATGTCTTATACTCTGCCAAGTCATTGGTTTTCCTGGCTGATTCAGGCAACCCATTCCATGCACTAATAGCACTAGGGAAGAAATTAGAAAGGGAAAAAAAGTAACTACCAAAAATGTCTATCTTCAAGCAATGATGTTACACGTGCTAAGTAAATTAAGTTTCCCTTTCAGACCTTGCGATCTATGGGGCAGATGATGTAAAGGTCATCTATTTCTGTGGCCCACGGTTAACGAGTGTATCATGTGGCCATAACAACGACCAACCGCCTTTACTTTCCCCCAACTAATGTTAGGTACCAATTAAATCTGGGTGGACTCAGAGGCAGCCGAAGATCCGGAAATTAAGAATTCCAGGATTCGAACCCCGGACCTCGGTTCGGAAGCCAAACGCTTTACCGCTCAGCCACCGCGCCTCCACACATACTTAAAGTGCACTCTTTATTCTCTGATAATATGTCCGTGTCCTAAAATATTTCTCCCCCACTTTTTATTTTGTTGAAATGACGCTTCAAGATTCTCAAAAAGATTTCCAAATTTGAGTAATACCCTTTAAATTTTAAATCCTGCTATAAAGATTAAATTCCTGATCCGGGGAAACAGAAACAAGCTTAACCTTTGTACTGACTGTGGCGTGTTTGCAAATACTGTCGAAACCATAGTGTGTATCAATGTAGTTTACTGTATCAAAGACTGTACGATAGCCCACTTTTAAAATGCTCACTAAAGTTTGCATTAACATAATAAGCATGCTGCACAAGAAAATAAAATGAAAGTCATAAACATATAACTATGGGGTCGTTACATTAAATGTTTGAGAAACACTGCATTAATCCAATGATTAATTTAATAACGTACAATCATGTTAGAAGCTCCCAATACTTACGCATGATGCAAGCAAGCCTAGCTAAGCTATGAATATCAGATTGAATTAGTTTGATCTAACCCATAACTCGATTCTATAAGCATTTAATTCGCTTTCTTAGTAGCGATGGCAAATATTTAAGATTACACACTAGCACACATACACACACAAATACCAGCACACATATTTACACATTGAAACAATAACATTTGCACACACACACACATATTTTTTAAAAATTACAGAAGAAAAAACAAACAAACAAATGTCACTTCGTATCTTATAATTACAGACACTACTTGTAGTTAGTTTAATTATTTTAAGCGCTTTAAAAATAACATTTGAATATTATATACTTAAAGTTGAAAGCTTATTAGCAGTCAGTTGTGTATCATGCAATGAAACAACACAGTAGACCTATAAAACTATGCACATGTAGGACTAAGTATATATATCTTACATGAAAATGTCGTTTGCATGTGTGTGTGTGTGAGAATGTCGTATAATGTGTGTGCCTATGTGAGGATACTTCTGTATGTTTAACTTGTATGGGTGTGTGCCCTGTTAGCGACAGCGTCTTCGGGGGTACAGGTTGTGTAGTATGTTATAGTCGGCGTTCCTCAGACACTGCCCTAACTGGACGTCACACTGGCATGACCTATATTGAGCCGAATTCCTGTTAGAATCTGCAAGAAAGAAAGAAATAACCAACAAATTAAAGGCCAAATACTTTAAATAACAAAATTACTTTTTATGGCTTCTCTTTCTTTCTCCCTTTCATTCTTCTAAATCCTCTTTCTTTTTCTTCCCCTCTCTTCCTTTTTCTCCTAAGCCTACTTGTCTCTCCTCGTCACTCTCAAAAGGGCCGGTTTTAGGTTACTGGAGGCCCAAGGCGAAGTGAATAAGGTTGCTCCAAATTAAATAGAAAAAACAAAAAAATTAAGGTCAAATAATATTTCCTGTATGTATTTCTAAATCAACAAATAACTTGAATTCAGTTAGCGCCGATATCAAGGATGTAGTACATAGACAATTCATCATTACCAGACTAGAAATAACGTTTCGGCGTTTCATCAAAAGGAAAAAACAATGGTCTTCGAACATATGTAGTCTAATAAGTAGATCTAAACCTTGAATTATAGGCTTAAAGCAAGGCTGGCTGCCTGGTCGTGCGGTCTGCACGCTGGACTGTCGTTCAGGATTGGACTAGGAAGTAATTATCTTCAACTCTGAAGGAACATCCGAAACATGTAAAACATTTTACAAACAAGGCTAGTAGACAAAGCACCATAGAGTTCTGCTATGTTTGACATTTTATCCATGTTTTTAAACTTTTTTTTTCTCTAAAAAAATTTATCTAAGTCCTGCCCGAAAATCAGATTGTTTGATTTATGTAACCTTCCAGAAAAGAATGAATTTATAACCAATCAAAGGCCCTGGGCGGCCACCTAGTTGGCCTGTGCCCTACGCAGGCACTGCTGTCGCCTGTCAATACTCACAAACTATTCTCCATAGTGGTAATTCTTTTCCTCTATTTTTTTTGTTTTAATTTGTCTCTAGTCACTTGTGCTACTTGCAGGTCAAAAGACAGATGTTATTTTTTTTTTTAAATTTGGGTGTCACGTTTGATTTCTGTACGTTTACTTACATAGAACAGGACAGTCCAACTCCTGGCCGTTACGTATGGCTCAGGTATTGGGTGGCTGCCTGGTCGTGCGGTTTGCGCGCTGGACTGTGGTTTGAATTTATCGATGGTCCAGGGTTCAAACCCTGCCCGCTCCCATCCCCCGTCGTCCTGAGGGAGGTTTGGACTAGGAAGTAAACTATCTTTAACTCTGAAGGAACATCCGAAACATGTAAAACATTTTACAAACATTGGGTCCGGCAAATATGTAATCAATGAGGCAAGCAACTTTCGCCCACACCAATAAAGCCTCAAGGAGTTGAACGGCCCACAGTTCTACACTTTTTTTTGCATTTACCAAAGGAACGGGAGCGGCACCAACAAACCCGCAAATCAAACATTTTATTATAACATCTCCCAACACGTTTTTGCAGTGTACTGCCTCCAGCCTCCCAAAGTACACGCATTTCGACCCGTGAATTATAGAAGCTCTTTAGGATAAAACATATAAGCTTTGCTCCTTCCGTAGAACAGCTCCAAACTTAAAGTTGAATGCACCATTTACACAAGACCCATCTTTTATTTTGACAGCTAAAGATCTAAATAAAAATGAAATGTTTAAATGGAGATACTGACCAGTGCATTGGCAGGAATTACCAGAACAATGATAACTGTAGGTAAGAAAGGGTAGCCCAGATCTGCCTATACTGGAGAAACAATTGTCATGTTGGCGACAACAACTGTTGGGAAAATACAGAATGTATAATACAAATTAGAAAGAAAGAATGAATGCAAGAACTAGACAGCTAATTACTTTTAGTAAATACTCTTTCTAACAAATTATTAAAATTGTACACACGTAGCCAGGGGAAATACTGCATTCCTCATTAATCTTCGGACTCGAAGACAAGCCTTATTATATATATATATAACAATTTTAATCCAATGTAACTAAAGCACATAAGTTTCAAGAGATATTAATTTTTGTGTGTAATCACTGCAAATTATTTGACATAATTTTTTAAAAATGATAATAATGTCAATGTCTTCGATTCCGAGGATTAAGTCTGAGTGCACTGTTTCACATAATACGCAAAACAAGTTGCGAGCTGCATATTTTCCCGAATTTCGTACAGACAAAGCCGTTGTCTGCTGTCGGTCTACTTAAGTCTTCTCTCCGTCTTTTGCGCCTGTCTTCAATAATGGCTTTTCTTTGAGTCTCAAATGTTTGTCCCGCAGCTTTTGTGAGAGCTCTCCAACTGCCTCTCTCAGACGTCATCGGCTGCCAGAGAATGATGTTAGGTACTTTCCTCTATGCCAGTGAGGGCGAAATGATGCCCGAGTGGATCTTAATAGCGCTTACGGTATGGGGGACACCTCTGCAACGCCGTCCTCCTCTAAGATCGCTAAAGAAGATCGCCTTTGCCATGTGGTCGTCTCCCATGCGGGATAAGTGTTAGTGACAGCATACAAAATTAATAAATAAATAACATTTTGCTCAAATTTGCCTTCTCACGCTTCTTTTTCTTAGAGGAGAAGCTAATGACTTAAGCCCTTTACCTACGTCATCAGCTTCTATGATACAAGAGAAAAATATGTGTTTTACAAGAGAGGTTTATACCTGTCTGAAGAGTCTAGTGGGTTACTCCCCCAGCTTCTAATACCACAGAAGCAGCCATAGAAACTATACGACAGGCAGGTACGTCTGGTGTTTCTCTGTATGATGTCACACAGCTGTAGGGAGTTACGTTTGTTTCGTGATGGGGTATCCACACCAGTATTCAGTGAAGATGACAAGGATGACCCTGCAACTTAAAAAAAATAAAACATTATTTTCCTTTTTTGAATTGTAGCAGTGACAGAACGCTGATTAAAAAAAAATTAAAAAACTCAACCTTTAGAAATTATTGAAACGAAGAAAGCGAAGAAAAGCGCAGACGACCAACATGGAAAATTAAATTAAATCGACGACTAGAAAATAATGGCTTAATGCAGGCATGTCAAACTCATTAAGGTGTATGGGCCACATAAAAAACTTACTATGACCTTAGGGGCCGCAGCAAAAAAAAAATCAGTTGCAAAACAGCCTACTAGTTTTTTTGTAAATTAGAAATAATACAATAGAATACAATAATTAATGGCGTACCTGTCCCTTAGCTAAATTTGTAGTACTATTGGCTAATAAAAAAAAACAACCTTTGATTACGCATTATTTTCTTTGTCCTGATGCTTGACATCTTTTCTGGGATACCATTTTATTAATGTCAGGTGGAAATTTGTTTGCCACTAACGCTTTCATCCCAGATGACAAATTTTGATCAGATAATCTCGAACGGTGAGGTGAGGTGTTTTTGTAGCTTTTATTATGGAAAAGAACTTCTCATAGAGATCAGTGAATGCGAACATAGTTAGAATTCTGGCTGCAAATTTCCGCAATTCAACATACCGTTCAGGGTAAATAACTGTACAGTTTTGGCACAGCCATTTCAATATACTTCGATTTCAACTAAGAATCTGACTGCTATTCTATCAGCTCTAGTTGCACATTTCCAGCAGCATTTTCAGAATCAAATGAGAATGAAGATACAAAACACGAAAACTCTTGCTCGTATGAAACGAAGTCACAAAAACGGTCATTGAAAGCATCTACAAACGATTCTAGGTGTAACTTTAAGACATTCACAAAATGTCGCAACCGTATTTAATCTATTTAGCTCCTGATAAGTTGAGAAGTGAACAAGATTTTTACTTCATATTTGGTTTATCCACAGTCCTAATTTTGCTTGAAAGCATTTCACATGATTACACGCAGTTGTGACAATTTTGTCTTTACTTTGAAGTTTCAAATTCAAGTCTTGCAGGTGACAAGTGGGATCAACTGCTAATGCCAAATCCTGAACACATTCGTCAGTTTGGAAATGTTCAACAGGTTCAACTTTCATGTTCAGAAACAATACGATTTCCTTACGCAGTGCAAACAATGACTTCAATATTATATGACATGAGAGCTAGCGGACTTTTGTGTAGTAGGGGACACAATCAACTTCGTGTCCAATGTCATCCGGAAACATTGACTATCGGCGATGATTTAAACTACGGGCACGAATAAACTGAGAGCGACTGAAACCGGTCTTATAACATGTTGGAACTGTAATTGCTGAGCGCAGAATGTTTCATTGTGAATGATGCACTGAAAATGAGGAAATTTAAAATGAGCAACAGTCTCTCTTATTTTTGCAAGTAGCTTTGCATCAAAACCATTTCATTTCATGGTTGGTGCGCCATACCTTGTTAGACTAGATAGCTTTACCAAAGATAAATTGTACTGCATTATCACCTCCTGTCATTTCTCAAAAACATCCTCGCTTGTTGTGGTGTTATGCATAGTACAGAACTCAAGTAGTTCCTCGTGTATGTCAAAATTTTTGTCACTACACCCTCCCTTTACATCAGTGGACTCATAGAGAGCCAGTGAAAATAATTCAAAATCAGCTATTTTGTTCTTTAATTGTTCACGCAACCTAACTGACATGTCATTTATTCTATCTGCCACACTGTCACTAGTTAACGCTATTTCTTTGAATTCTTTCACCTTTTCATGATGTCATCTATGAATAAATATAAAGACATTATCTTCGAGCCAGATGAGCTTCGAGCTTGTAGAGCTGTACGTGGTACGTTTTAAACAAAATCCGGCCACACTGTAATTAACCAAACATCCAGCAAAAAGTAATTCTTCATTTTTTTCTATTCGTGTCCCTCGTCCGGCAAGCGTTTTCCAAAGTGCTAAAGCGTCAACATGTGGTTTATTGCAATTACATTATTATCCATCAATCGAATTCAAATCTTTCATATTGTCAGGCTCTATAAATAGCAGAAAGATAAGTTTCGAAATGTCATAAAAACCAAATCGAGTTATCCCGGAATATGCCATACCGGTATGAGCATAGTGTTTTAGACGTCGGCAAAAGGAGGTCATGTCCTCCTTCATGGGGTCCTGTCCAGGCATTGACCTAAAGTATAAAAATGTTCGGCTTTTTCGATTTAGATATTATCCATCAATCGGTTTCTATGCCTTCGTACCTTCTGGACAAACTCACTGATAGACAACAAGTAAGGTGACAATTTGTATTCGTGTCCCTCGTCCGGCAAGCATTAGCCTAAGGCGTCAAAATGGTGTTTAGTGTAACTACACATAATCAATCAATCGAATCTTTCGTATCGTCATGTTTTAAAAATGTCAGAAAGATAAATTTCGAAACAAACTCCCTGGTGGAAAGCGCTTCTCTATTTAAAGCTGTTCATAAAGATGTCTGCTACTGGATCTTCTCAAGATCTGTGACTTTTTGATTCCCAAGCATTGTTGAGCGTTGAAATGGTGTTTTCGCTGATCAACACGCAGTGGTAAAAAGAAAGAAACTGACCCAGTGAAAGTGGCAGTCATTTTTCTCACGTCCAATGCAAAGAAAATGTATTGTAAACCTAGTATTTTTAGTATTTTTAAGCATATTTTGTCTCTTTTTTAATGGGTCCTTCTTGTAAGGCCTTGTTCTCCTTTTGAAGGACTTTTTCCTCCATTGTCTGGTTTAGACACTTATGCTTATGCTTAATTCTGTAATTAAAGTTTCTTTTACATTTATGCTTGAGTCCTATACCTACTTTTATTAACCATTTAGATCTATGCAAATCGCTCTAATAATACATAGTTAAATGATCATATATACTAGATTACCTGCTAAAACAAATAGAACAATCATTCGACTAGTCCACATTTTCCCTCACTGGTCGCACCTTGCTGCCTATATGTATATCTGCTGCGACGTTAAGGCTGAATCCAAATAGAATGTTTTACAATCCTACAGATGATAACAATGAAGAAGTGGAAAAGTTATGCCACAAAACCCCACCAAATAGTGTCCACTAGAGTTCAAGTTGTTCAAGGGTGTATACGTGGTGTCAGTACTTCAAGTTTTCCAAGAATGCTATAAATAAGGAAATACGTTAGAATCTCATTTATTTAAAACTCTGCTACGCACATAGCTTACGCTGCTATTAATCCGTCGCGTAACAAGCTACCCATAGGGCTGGGTTCAAGACTACCATGGAGAACCCCCCCTCCAGTACCTTAAATGTCACTAAATCAAATCGAGTTATCCAGGAATATGTCATACCGGTATGAGCATAGGGTTATAGACGTCGGCAAAAGGAGGTCATGTTCTCCTTTACGTAGTTCTGTCCTCTGTCCTGTAGGCATTGGCCTAAAGTATAAAAATATCCGGCTTTTTCACAGCAATTGGATATTATCCATCAATCGGCTTGATTCCTTCCTATCTTCTGGATTAATTGCGCAAACTCACTAGTAGATAACAAGCAAGGTGACAATATTTTTTATAACCTCTTTTTTAAACAGGTGTTTGTTTGTTGAAGGATATTCAAACGAAACCATTTCATCAAAATACACCAAAACCTGCTAGTGTTTAATTTGCATTTCGATGCGTAGTAATAAAGTTGAAAAGGCGTTTATCCTGATCAACAAGCAGTCGCCAAAAAGAGGGGAATACATCCGCCAGTGAGATGCACTTTTTCTTATAATGTACAATCGGAACAAATGCCCTGCATGGAGTTTCATAAGCACGTCTGCGCATGCGCTAATGATGCACACCTGGGAAAAGATGTGTCCGAGAATTGCGATACTAAATTTTGTCGAGTTCTACAGTCTTCGATTGGCTGAAATGTTAGTGGGGGAAAAGTTAAGGCGGTTGGTCCTTGTGCTGGCCACATGACACCTTCGTTAACCCTAGGTCACAGAATCTGCCCTACAGACCACAAGGTCTGAAAGTGGAACCTTACTTTTTCTTTACTAATTCTAGATCTAATTTTTAAAGTTTCCTCTGTGAGTTTGTCTTCCTTATAGTGTGTCCTCCTTTTTAAGGCTCTGTCCTCCTTTGTGTCCTCCTTTGGGTGTGCCTGTGTCTGGTAACCCTATATGTGCATAAGTATTAGCGTCATTACATTCAATTCAGAAATGACATGTAGGATGATAAAAATAGGCTATCTAATCAAAATCAAATCATAACAATGAGCCCCTTCGCGTCATAGTTGCTACGCCGCTGTTCTGTTTGTTGATAAAACACATTTAGAGATGCTGGTGCTACGTCCCTCGTCAAACTTAAGTACAGGATTTGAAAAAGTTTAACACTTAGCGACACTTCAAATATAAACATTTGGGGAAGGGATGGGAGAAGATTTTTTTAAATAAAGCTTATATCAAGTCACTCTGTCTGTCTGTCTGCGTTATTTCTATCAAACCCATTCTTGGAGCACGTTGAACATTTTCCATAATTTTTTATTGTACCTGAATAAACACGAATCAATCAAACAGATTTACTAATTAATCAATTAATTACTGGTAATTAATTGTTTTGTTTTCAACAAGGGCTCCTTCAGTCCTAACAGATATAACTAAATAGTTGGGTTTTGTCCCTTTAGATAACTGTACACGTTATTTCTCCCACACATATTCTAGGATCAAGTTGAACATTTACACAATTTTTTTATTGAACCTAAAAAGAAAAATCAATCAATTAACCAATTAGTCGATTAATTATTTGTAATTAATTATTGTTTATATCCAAAAAGGGAAACAAATTCTGCATTATTGAGATATATATATTTAAATATGATGTTCTTCTCCTTGGATATAATGTGTGTGTGTGTTGTTGTTTTTTTTTCCTTTTTTTGTTAATGTAAAAGTAATGAAACGTATTATTGTGGGTGACATAAAAAAACAACATCTGTGTATCGGTGTGTCATAACAAATAGTCCACAGCCTTTTACTGTTCCAGCTTAAAGGATTAATAGAGTAGAAATTTTATTGCGACCAATGTAAGAGTGCACCGGAAAGAACTAATAATTATGAATAACCAAATTAACATATGAATACATGAAGGGGCTGTTGTAACTAATAATTTTAAAATAAGAAAAACCAAAGGGAAAAATTCAACATAACAATAAAGAAACTAATTGTGAAGAAAATAAATGAGAAATGGACAAGTTCTCATTCGAATCACAAGAAAGATTATGCCTATTATTAGCTATCCCGACAAGATTAACGTCTAATCTTTCGACAAAGGACCAGACACAACAGAATGAGACAACACATATACCGGAAACTCAAAATCGGAACCAGTGAAATATGCCCACGTGGAGTGTCAGCAGAGAACGCTGACTATATCCTTCAAAACTGCTCTCAAGAGGCCCTAACAAGACACAGGCCCCAAAACATCCCAATGGAAAGAAAACTATACGGAGAGCTCCCTGTTTCCAGGAAACCACTGCGCAGTTCATCCAACATAACAATGTGAACGAGGAAGAAATATAGGCCAGGACTGCCCTGGTTATACTCGTGGCATCGTTGTAACCGAAGTAGCAGCCAAACAGATGACGCCAGAGTTTGACAGTAAGAGACGTTCTCCAGTGCTAGGCCACAACTCCGAGATGGTTCACCAGAAGAAAAAATCATCGTTCTCAATGTGATCCCTTCATGAAATAGGCAAACTAGGCAGCCGCTGATGTCCTCCGATTGGCGGGGACCTCGCATAGCCCATTGTCATTTCTGGAGTTTCCTACACTAGGATTTAAAAGATTGTGTAATTGTATATATATTGATAGATTTTATTTTCTATTTTATTTGGGGCCACCAAATTGACTTCGCCTATGGCCTCCTATTATCTAAAGCCGGCCCTGTGTTAAGACATATTTATTTAAACTATAACTATATTATTAAATGCTAATTCCTAAGTCATAGTTTGAGAAATTTCATTCTTTCGAAACTTCTTGAACAGGACAGTTTTGAGACTAGAATTTCAAGGGACAAAACCCAGTGGAAGAAACAGTTAGTTGAACAAGCTACTCATGAGAGAGTGAAAACATTATACACTTCATCTCGTTGTTAGAAAGTAAGTAGACCAGCTCGAGGCAGCTAAACATAATCCAATTAAAAAACTTGACTGGAGGTGATGTGGCTAGGCGGTAAGGCGTTTGGCTTATGAACCGGGGGTCCTGAGTTCGAATAATGGTGAAGACTGGGATTTTGAATTTCGTGATCTTTGGTCGCCCCTGAGTCCACCCAGCTCTAAGGGGCGCCTCTGAGTCCACCCAGCTCTAAGGGGCGCCTCTGAGTCCACCCAGCTCTAAGGGGCGCCTCTGAGTCCACCCAGCTCTAAAGGGCGCCTCTGAGTCCACCCAGCTCTAAGGGGCGCCTCTGAGTCCACCCAGCTCTAAGGGGCGCCTCTGAGTCCACCCAGCTCTAAGGGGCGCCTCTGAGTCCACCCAGCTCTAAGGGGCGCCTCTGAGTCCACCCAGCTCTATGGGGTACCTGACATTAGTCGTAGAAAAGTAAAGGCGGTTGGTTATTGTGCTGGGCCCCATGACACCCTGGTTAACCCTAGTCTACAGAAACAGAAACAATTACATCCTCTCCCTTATAGGTCTGAAAGGGAAACTGGTAATGCATAATTGTAGTTTATATAAATCTACAAATGAGTTTGTATTTTTACAGGTCAACATTCCGGCTGAAAAAAAAAAGGAAGAACTCTTCAATCGTGACCTCCGTCGTCGCTTCAATACTGTGAAGAGACAAAAGCTGAGCTGTAAGAATGTTCTCACTGTCAAAAATCATTCTTCAAGGTCCAGTGGAGGGAGCTCGAAGAAATGGTCGTCCGAAGAAAAGCTGGCTGGACAACGGACAAGAATGGACCGGCCTCTCTCGTGATATCCTGCTAAGGACAGCTGCTGACCGGGAAAAGTGGTGGAATTTGGTTACGCGAACAGCACCACCTACGCTGAAAGTCAAGGGACAGATGACAGTTTATATAAATCGATTCCTAGCAGACAACGGCTAAATCCTTGTCATATGTGAAAAAATATGTAGGTCAGGTACGGGTCTGTGAATGCACGCAAAATACTACATACTTTTTAAATCCTAAAACTTAGATTGTTAAATTGTTGTTATTATATTATACATATCTTATGCAGAATGACACATCTCAATGTCATATGTCGGTAGGTAACAATTAATACAAAAAAGTGAAATAAAAACATAAACTATAATGACCTGAAACAGTTAAAACATAACCATTTAATATGTTGAAGCAAATAGTGAACTAAATACAACAAATTAACAATTCGTAAGGTAAACTTTGACAAGTTTTAGACACAGTCTAAGGTTAAATACACAGCTGGATGGAACTTGTTTTCAATGATAACCCCCAGCAAGACAGCAAAATTAAATTTTCCAGGCTGACTTCAAACTCATCTTCAGCAGTATATATATGCAAGTGTGGATTGAAGACACTTCAATACTAAACCTGCAAGTCTCTTACAAGAATTCTATAAGGGACTTGTCTAGTAAAGAAGCCTGCTGGTTCCTTAGGTAATGAAAACATTCTATAGTAGGAATGGTAGTTAAGAAGAAATTATAAAAAAAAAATCATTTGAACAGTTAGAATGTTTTTTTTCATTTAAGGATTTTATTAGCTCTTGTTCATTCACTGCCCATGGCTAGTAACCAGCCGCTTTGACAGCACACAATGAGTAGCACCCAATCTCTATGTCGCTTTGACAGCACACAATGAGTAGCACCCAATCTCTATGTCGCTTTGACAGCACACAATGAGTAGCACCCAATCTCTATGTCGCTTTGACAGCACACAATGAGTAGCACCCAATCTCTATGTCGCTTTGACAGCACACAATGAGTAGCACCCAATCTCTATGTCGCTTTGACAGCACACAATGAGTAGCACCCAATCTCTATGTCGCTTTGACAGCACACAATAAGTAGCACCCAATCTCTATGTCGCTTTGACAGCACACAATGAGTAGCACCCAATCTCTATGTCGCTTTGACAGCACACAATGAGTAGCACCCAATCTCTATGTCGCTTTGACAGCACACAATAAGTAGCACCCAATCTCTGTCACTTTGACAGCACACAATGAGTAGCACCCAATCTCTATGTCACTTTGACAGCACACAATGAGCAGCACCCAATCTCTGTCACTTTGACAGCACACAATAAGTAGCACCCAATCTCTGTCACTTTGACAGCACACAATGAGTAGCACTCAATCTCTATAGGTTATAGAAAGAAAGTGGCTAAGAAAAGCCCCCAATGGCATTAAAAAACACCTGCGTTATGGAAAGCACCCAAATGGCTTTGAAAAACACGTGATTATGGGAAGGACCCTAATGGCTTTAGAAAACACCAGTGTTTGCGTGTAGCACCATATAGCATTAGAAAACACCAGCGTCAATGGAAAACACTTGTTGCTATGGAAAGCCCCCAATGGCATTAAAAAAAAAAGTCCACAGTGTTATTTGTAGCTGTTAAATATTTATATTAAAAAAAAAAAGACCATGGTAAAAAGAAATATTATTTATAGATCAAGAGAGTCTAGTTAAAGAAAAATTCATTTAATATTCCCTATGGGAAAAAAACAATATCTAGAGAATATTAGTACAATGTAAATGGGAAATTTGATTGAAGACATTATACAAACAAATTTGACAATTCTCCTACCTCACTCATCTGCACTTGCTTTGCACACACTCATGCATGCACACCTAACCCTCACTCAGTCATGTATTGGTCTATAGAACACTAACAATTTTTTGAAGGAGGTGAATGTATCACAGCCTCAGCAGAAATTTAAAAAAGAAATGCAATGGTTTAATAAATGAAAAAAAAATGTGGAAAATTTGACGTAAGCTACAAGTTTGTAGGGAGAACACTGTATCTAAAATGTAATAAGTTACACTTGCAATAAACAGTAGAATATCGTTTATCAGGATGTCAGTTATCTGGAAAGTCTAACATTAGGACTGCCTTTTGTTTTGTTTTGCAGTACAGTATCTAACTGGTCTTACTGATGTGCAGAGAAAGAGAAGCAATTATTTCTCTCAATCATGGGAGGCTATTATGTATAATGCTTTGTTCCTCTGTATATTTTGCTTGAATTTTATGTGTACATATAATGTAATACCCCCATAATATCATTTTTATTGGACCGTTTATAATATTCCCCATTTGGTTATCTGGATGATTGATCATCTGAACAGAAACTGTTCCCCTATAATCTGGATAATGTATGTTCTATTGTACATTGTATAGACTAAATATGACAACCTGACTTAAAACATTTAGTTTAAAGTTTTCAAACTAACCATGGAACTATACTAACAATATCTCTACATGAAAAGAACAATACCTGTGTATATAGGTTAGGTTTAAATATAGGTAAGTGTTTACAAAGGGACATAAAATCTGATGAAATTATTTTTTAGAGCAGAAAGGAATAAATAAAATCCATACAGTGACAAACAATCTGAGATTGAGTTTCAGTTTCTGAAAGCTGTTACAGTTAGATACTAAATTGGTCTAATACTTGCATTAAGATAGGTCTTGTGTTTTGGGGGGTTTATTTTTTTTAAAGACAAAAATAAAAATACAAAATAATGAATGAATTACAAGTCCTTAAAATGTATGAAGAAAAAAAAACAGTGACATAACTTAAAACTTCATAATTTCTATACATTTCATAAATTTATGTATACACACTTCACATGTTAAAAAAATCAATAAATAAAAGTTTTATATCTATTTTTTTAAAATTCTCATGCCCAAAAGTTTGCATAACATTAGGGGGGCATCTATATTTAAATAAACTTTTTATTTTTGTGTAGAAAATGTGAAAACCAAAGCTCCATCATTGATATTCTGATTTCAACTTTCATAAACTTTAAAAATAAAAGAATCAATTCTACTAGCAAACTGAATTATCTCATTTTTAGTATACTGGAATTACAACAGTACAGCATTAATTCTAGGAGTGATTATAACCAGAATATGATATGTTGTTTTATGATGGGCTACCCCATTATGATATGTCCTTCCTTTTTAATTAACAGCTCAATACTTTTTTCCAATGCACCTTGTTCTTATTGGCTCTAAGACTTTATTTCTTATAAGAAAAGTTAGGAGTGAAAAGTTAAACTACATGGAAGGCTTTAGCAATCGAGTCAATATAAACAAATACTGTTCCGAGTGTACATCAACACAATAGGAATTGGTGTTGAACACATTTCTACATTTGTATTCTCAAGAATAAAATTTAAAAGATGGAACCAATAAAAAAAATCCATCCAAGAAAAAACCCAAATAGAATATTACAGGTAAAACTCCTAGAAAAAAATAGTAATAGCTGATCTTTTTGTTTGATATGTTTTAAACATGTCAAAATAATTTAGAGATAGTTGTTTTAGAAAAGGGTATAAATATTTGTTTTTTATTGATTAGTCTGTTAATTCGCCAAGTTGTTTCCAATTTCAACAAGTAATACAATACAAGTGCTATAAAGACAACCTTAAAAGCTGTGAGATACACGAGATATGAAGCAAGGAGAGAGGCCAGCATGTAAAAGTGGCGAACCAACAAAAAGCTAAGAGAAGAAGTCATCTGCGAGTTCATAGGATATGAGAAATGTGCTCATCTTCCATCAGGAAAGAGGAGCTGTATATACAGTAATAAAATGTATTCGTTCCTCCAACCTCAGTTTACTCTCTGGTTTGTTTTTAGCATTAGAACAGCAAACTAAACTAAACATAAATTTGGTAAGAACCAAAGCTAAACAAGACTACATAAAAATTTTCTTTATCTTGCACAATAAACTGTACTGTTAATTGTCCACAAAATCAATTTGTTTATCTACTAATTCCATCTTGTCATTGAAACACTGAACTGCATTTGAAAATTATTTTCAATAGATCTGTGGGTGAATACGAACATTCCTTTGATAAAAATGTATTTTGTAAAATTAGAAAGCATAAAGGCTTCAATTACTGGACTTAATAACTAAAAAAAAAAACACAAAAAAAACAACAGGAATAGTTTTTAGTCAGATGTTATTTAATTTGATTCATATTTATCTTCAGTCTCCTTTTTTTTTTAACTGTTTCCAACCCAAAATAAAATTTATCACGCTTTTTTTTAAATTACAAAATAAACTTGCATTAAAACATTGGACAAAACAAAACAAAACAAAAGTTTATCATAGATGAAAAACAAGTCAAAACAAAATAGTTTATCACGGCCAAACAAAAAAAAAAGCTGCATTGCAGTTCTCAGAGGTAATGTAAATAACCAGCATTCCACTGAGTCCATTCATACTTCCACAATGATTCAGTCGTCAAATGAAAGAGATAATAAATACATGATCAGAGAATAATAAGTTTGAATACAACATGAAATATAAAGTAAACAACAAAACAGCGCACTTCATACACACCTCTCAACTCACTTAGGATATGACTGCAAAATGTCTTGCATATGAATGTAACTTATTCAAAAATAACAAATTCAATTCACTTTTTTTTTTCTCTTCAGCAACAAACCTACAACAAATAAAGAGTAAATTTAAAAAAAAAAACATAGCTTCAAAGAATTTCTCCCGACTGCAGCAACTCTTTTCAGATATTTCAGGACAAGTTGACTTAAGCAGCAAAACAATTTAAAATAAAAAATATCCAATTCCTTAGTTAAAAGGGGAACAATCCTTCTAGACATTTCATAGCTTAACTTCTAGACATTTTACTTCTTAAATGAAATAAAACTGCAACAAAAATATTTCAGTATTTCAAGCAAATGAAAAAAGCTTTCCGCCCCCCACCCCCACCCCTCTTTTTTTCCCCCTTTCACAAAACTACATTGAGATACATTATTGGTGCCATCAGAATGTCATCATGGCCTCTGCCATCAAGACACGGAGTCCAAAAGAAAACAAAAGTGTCCGTCTAGTAAACAAGAACCCGACTGCCTTTATTAGTCAGACAATATAGATGTCGTTGTCATATAGCTAGTCCGATTTCACCTTGTTCTGGGCCAGCTTGGGCTGGTCAACAAAGACGGCTCCAAACAAGAGCATGGTGGCCAGCGTCAGGAAACAGGCCATGCCCCAGAACAGCACATACAACATCTGCTCACTTAAATGCTCTGTGGAGAAGGGGAAACAAAAAATGGGCATAAATCAATCATTATAATCAGCACAGAGAATATCTAAAACAAATTTAATTCATGTCATAAGCCGGGCATATTTCGACCCCAGCAGCAAGGTTAGTATATTTTTAGTAGGTCTACATTTATATCTTCTTAATTTATATGTGTATACCCAGTTGCCAGCATGACCAGTAATTTTTCAATCATTTCAGCAGTTTAATCAATAATAATCCAGGGCAACTGGACCATTCTAAAAATATGCCCAGGCTTAAAAATGAATAGCTTTTTTAAGTGCATTCAGTGAGATAAATTTTAGTTAACCCTGTCTTTAAGTGTTTTGACCCTTAAATTCTCAACTATTGGTCCTTTCTGTCAGGTTATATTAAATATTTAACAATGTCTTAAAGGTGAAATAAAAATTATTTGGGGTACTCAGAATTGAACAGTTCAAAGTGTTATTGCATCAATTTTTCTTTCGAGATAAGTGTTAAGTTATGGATAAGTGATGGTTACATTATGGATAAGTTATATGGTGTTTCTAAATGTGAAAATATCCAACTAACGCTGCACTTAAGTCTAATTAGAAATGGTCTTAGTGGGGGACACAGATAACACTGGAAATGAAAAGATGATAGGCTTCACATTTCCTTTAGTATTTAGACTGTACAAGAACGTTATGATTAATGAAACTTTGAATAGCCACCTTATTTGTACCAAGAAATATGTTTTTTTTATTACATATACAGTATTGAACATTTGTTTTATTTTTTTTATCTAATTCAGTAAAAAAAACAACTGTATATTAAGTGTTTTTTTTTCTATGAACCCATACTATCCAAAGAATACATTCACTTTGTAAACATTTAAAAAGCTAATTGTTTTTCTCTTTCAATTACAATTGAAATTAACAACAAATGAGAACTATATTATATTGATTTGTAGCGGAAATCTTACTTTTTTAAGTCCTCAATGAATATACTAAATGTGTAATGTCTATGTTATAAACCCATGAAACAAATTCAAGATTTCAGTTAAGTGTTACACATTGCTCCATGCAGAAGCAGATTATAGAAGTCAGTAACCAGCAGTCTTTAGTTTTCAAAGTCAAAGGACAACATCAGAGAGTTTGTTAATAAGTGGCAGATAGGATTTGACTACTCAATACGAATGAATGAAGTAAATTTTCTCAAGTTGTCAGAAGAATGTTTGACCTAAAGACTAGTAAGATATAAACCACCAAGCTGGTCACAAAAAACTGAATCAACTGTTATTAACCACTAAAGAAACATTAAAAAAAGCACTAATTAATTTATACATGATGTGTACATTATTGAAAGAAATGTGCTTTTGATTAAAGATTTAACTATATTGCCAGGTAAGCTTCGATATCAATAAAAATATTAGAACAGCTTTGCTTTATGCAATTAAAAAAAAAGCAACTAACTTAAAGAAATACAGCAATAAATAATGAACTATTTGGAAAAGTTAACAGCTTTGAAGCAGGAAATAAATATGAACTTGAACATTTTAGTTTTAAAAAAAAGACTTAACAAAACAAACATTTCTTTGCTTTTTTATTAAAAAAAATATATGTTTCTGAACTGACAGCCCTGAAAATAATAAGATTACTTTAAAAAAGGTTCTTACTGCATTTTACTAAAACTAATGTTTGGTATGTTCTCATAATTGACAGAGATAATTTTTTTGTAAATGAAAAGCAAAAAACATGACAAACTAAATACAGTAGCTCAAGGCACATGCTGAAGTCCATTTCAATTGTTACATTTACTAAGCAATGAAATTTTTGTACCAATGTAGTAAAAAATGTTTAATGTTTATCACACATTTTAATTACACTTCTTTTTTGTCAAACTTTTTCAGGGCTGGTATAAAACTGAAAGGGTTCTAAAAAAACAAAACAAATATAGGCCATTCACTGACAATCTACTCACACGTCTCAGCCGCCTCCCTCCTGTGTGTGTTGTTAGAAAATTTTTTAGTATATGGTTAGCAAGATGTAGCTCATTTTTATGTATAATTCTCAAATCTTAGGCAGAATAAATGTTTCTCTTTGGTTCTAATTGTAAGATTCAACTGTTGAATAGAGGCTAATATGTTTTGAATGTAAGTTCTATGTCCCAGTGGCAATAAACATATTTTCTTAGAAACAAACCCCCCCCCCCAACTTCTATCATGGCCCTTTCAAGCTATCGAAGATGGCAAAAGTAAGATATTCTGGTAAGGTCACCAAAATTATATAAAATGGAATATTGTAAGACTTCTCCAGTTGCCCCACTTGACTTAAAATTGCTTCTGGCAAATGAATATGAAAAGTTATTGGTCCAGCTAGCATCTGGCGGTATTTAGACCAACTTCTTTTTGGGCTGTATTGTGAAAAAATTTTTGTCAAAATCATCTGGTATACTATACCGGGTACCTAGCTTTGTCAGTTTTTAAAGATAATTCAAAGATTCCTCAAATTATTACACAACAAATATTGTATTTTGGTGCATATAACCTAGGGGTTATACAAGTTTTTACAAACAAATGGCAGCTGTGTGGGGTATACAAAGGTGAGGGGTTTACAAACTTTATTTTACTCATAAACGTGGCATAACAGAAACTATGGACCTGCAGGTAGGTCTATATAGCGCCTATAGTTCAATGTGTGGTTGTGAAATGAATCTATATGAACATTTCATTTTAAACAACAACAATTGCGCCTCAAGAGCAGAGGTTTAATGAGCAAACACTTTATGTACTGGTAGTTTACTGCAGTCATGTTTTGAACATGCGAGGTATACAATGGTGAGGGTTGTAGGTTTTTACTTAGTTTGCAATTTGTGCAGGGTATACCCATGTGCGGGTTATACGCCTAGGCGGGTATATACGTGAAAATACTTCTTGCTAGCCTGATCCATGTCTATCTAATAGAGATGAGTAAGTTAAGTTCTGAGATGAAGACAAAAAACAGACCAATTACTCACCATCAGGTAACAGTACACTGACCATAAACATGGAGAAGGCAACTAAGAAGATCACAGGCACCTGGGGATCAATCAAACACAATCAGTTCAGAAGCTGAACAAAACATCACAAAAACACAGTAATAATAATACTAACAATAATAATAATACTAATCTTTATTATCCATAAGGAAATTTGTCTTACAATTTGTGCATTACACCAAACAAAACATTATAAACCAAAAATATACATACACACCAGACTCAATCATAATATACAAGCGAAAAGTTTATATCAGATAGTTTCTATTTAAAAAAAAACCAACAACTTATAAACAGGTTAATGTTTGCATTTTTTTTTTCCTGCTCTGAATTTTAACCAATTTTAAAAAACCCTAAACATTAATTAATCATCAAAAAATCAAAAACACAAATAGACAACAAATTTACAATTGCAACGTATAGATCTAGTTTGTCCCAAGCCCCAGATAAGAAAGGAAGAGAGTAAGAAATTAGGCTAGCAACTCCACCATGTAAAACCTCAGTCTGAGACATTGCAACAGAAACAGTAAGTATCAAACAGAGAGATAACTTAGCATGTGGGACAGGTGACCAGTAACAATCTCTGTAGAAAGAGATGCTTCCCTAATTGTCAAACAGTGCAGGAGAATCTAAGTCTAAAGTCTCAACCTGATAGTCCTGTTAATTACCCCACCCTAAGGTCAATGGTAATCAACAATCACAAAGAGGAGTGCCTCAACCAATGGGCATCAGGAAACACAGGCAGAGCTATGTGCATAGAAATGACCATGTTAAACAAACTGGACAGTATTAACTTCCTCCCAGGCAAAGAGCAATCTACAATCATTCAACTAAGAATAGGACATACACCTTTAAATTATAACCTTAACAAAATAAATCCCATACACCTAGTCTTTTGTAGACACTGCCCTCACCCTTCTGAAACCATAAGCCATATCCTCTTTGAATGCACCATCTTAATCCACCTTACGCAGACCCTACAGCCCAACATAACCAACGTTCTGTATGGCAGTGCTGAACAACTGAAGAAAACAGCACACCATTTTTCCTTGGCACAGTCTGCAAAAAAGCTTACAGCTCAGCAGCAAAAAGCTGGCTAGAAAAAGTCTCAACTTTCTAGCCTGATTGTGTTTAAGTTTGCAGAAATTTGCAAAAACATGTATTGGTTTTTGGCTTTGGTTTAATATTTCATGCTAACTATTTAAGTATTTACCGTATTTTTCGCCGTATAAGACGCACTTTTTCTTCTCCAAAACTGGGGGGGAAAAGTTGGTGCGTCTTATACGGCAAATACACATTTTACATGCATTAAAACTGCCCCCAACTTTGTGTGGCGCTTACTCGCAGTCCTTTCCTTATGCAGTGTGTGCTGCGGGCTGGATTTGGGGCACGTACTGCGGGCTGTGGTGACTTCTGTGACCCTCCCTGCACGGCCAGGCTGTGTGTGTTCGGGCTTCCCTCTCCCTCCTATAGCGCGCCATGCCCCCCTCCCGACAGTCTAACCATGTGCTGCACGGGCATCATGCTGAGCTTACTGCCGGTACACACCGCTCTCCCTACGTCATAATGTGCCGTCTGGGTAGATCACAGACAACGTGTATGGTGTATGTGAGAAAGTGATCAGGCGGACCAACTAGTACAGTATTTGGTTCAGAATCTTTTTTTTCTAGATTTTCCTCCTTTAAAATTGGGTGCGTCTTATATGCCGGAGCGTCTTATACGGCAAAAAATACGGTACTTATTTTTGAAAGAGGTTTAAAACAAAGTCTAGATATTGATATCAAGTGATAGAGTTACTCATCTTAGAGCACAAATTCTAGTACTTTAAAAACAAAAAATATAAGAAGATTGATAATCAGCTTATAGACTGGAGATGAACTAGTGGCATTTCAGGAAAATAACTCCAATACAAAGTATATACTTCAAAGAATACAAATTCACTTCAGGTAAAGTTTTATATTCTGAGTGTACAGCCATCCACAAATTAGGAGTACAACTTTTACACAACAGCTATATCTCAACTGAGAGTAGTGGTTAGCAGTTCTTAATGACAGTAAAAAAAAAAGTGAACTATTGGCTATGATTTTTGAAGCTATTTCATCTCTTCTAGAAATCATATGAAAACAATGGTTCTATTATGTGAAGAATAACATTTTAAATTGGCTGCTTTTGCTGAGGTGTGTATTAAAAAGTTTCTCTGAGTAAACTTACAGCATAATATTTCCAATCTCTGGCAGATTCAAGAGGAGACTTGACAGTCAGACCTTCATTTTCTTCCACTATATAGTTCCCTAGAAACAGATCCATAGCATCCTGCAAAGAAATTATTTCTATATAGACAAGCTTATAACTTTTTTTACTTCAATACTAATATTTCTAATAGCAGTTCAAAGAAAAAGAGCATTTGATAGCAGAGCCAACAGTAAACATTACTATCAAATACAAACGATCAGAAATTTAGTTTTTATCTTGTAGAAGCTACTCAAACTTTTTTTTATGTAATTTTTAAAAAATTAATATTGACTGTTATTTTGGCATACAGACCAAACAGGCAATAACAACTTTAAAGCTCAACCCATTTTATTAGCAACCACGAAAGGGGAAAAGACGCTATTAGTTTAGTGTGGAATGTCTGTCCGTCCGTCTGTCTTAGATCTCGTAAACTAGAAAAGATAGTGAAAATCCACCATCACAATATTTTAGACCATTTTAAGTTCTGATGCAACGGCTACTTTTTTCTTTTCTGAAAGTGAAAAATCTAATTTTTTAAATCACTTATGCAAGCAGTTTTTTCATAAAAATACACCACTTCTACAACTATTCACTATTAATAGTAACAAACACTTGAGGCTCTCTATTAGGGAAGAATACCATTTACCATATTTTTAACACATTTATGCAAACGGTTGTAGATTTTTGTTTATATTTCTATTGTTCAGTTCTGTAAGCTCTGTTATACTAATACTATATTTACACACAAACAAATGTTTACTATTTTTTTAAAGAGAAAAAATCTATTTAGTATGCATATATGTCAGACATAATTTAAAACAACAATTAATATGTAGTTTTCCATAGAACACCTAACAAAAAAGCCTAACCAGAACATTCCCATTACAGAAATATTTTATTCTTGAGGAAAAAGAGATTGGCCCTTTACAAAACAATTAGATCAATTAGATATTCATTATAAGACATCAGGTAGGCCAGGTTCACATCTAACTTCATATTCACTTTTACCTATCCTTTGGTATGCTGGACAGCTGGGGCACCACACAAGATCTGTTAACCTTTTTTCTCCATTATTTTCTGTCATTCTTTAAATATTGAAACCTGCCTTTTTACCTGCCTGGGTGGAACATTCGGGGGCCAAATTTCCGTTTGTGTTTCCACACAAACTGTCTTTGTAACCTTGTTATTATTGTTTAGCAAAGAATTTTTAAAATATTGGGAATTTATGGTGTAAGGGCAAAGTTTCACCTCAGCAAATTCAAGGAGGCCCTGTGGCTGAGTGGTTAAGAGCTTGGTTCAAATCCTGATAAAGAATTGGACTTTTAATTTCTGGATCTTTAGGACGCCTAAATCCACCCAGCTCTAAACGCAGTAGTTGGGGAAAAGTAAAGGGCGGTTGGTTGTTGTGCTGGACGCATGACACCCTCATTAACTGTGGGTCACAGAAACAGATGACATTTACATCATCTGCCCTATAAACTACATAACCTGAGAGGGGAACTTTAAATTTAAGAAAATTGATGAAGTGTCACAAACCATGTTAATGGTAAAATTCAATGGTTTCTCTCACCTGCCTAGAACCATCCTGAAAGTTATTCTTGACATATCTAATCACTGAGTTGTATCCATCCATCAAGGCACCAAACAAAGTTCTCTTCCCTGTTCTGTAAGAAATCAAATTGTCTCTCAGGTTAATGATAGGGCTTAATCATTCTGAAACAATTTGTGAGCAGTTACAAGCCTCCCATGCAAAAGCCAACAACGATGAACACAATGTATCGATAAGTTATTAAAAATCAAAAGCTTATGACCGAAAATAAACAAAATCTTTTGATTGCTTTGTAATAACTGACACACATTGAAGTACAATATATCTGCATGTATAATGTGTGGCTGAGTGAGTAACATAAACTGCTTGGCTCCATATACTCCCTCCCCTACAGGGCCAGATAGGACCAGAATGCTCTGAGTTTTAAATGGGCTATACAATAAAAACACAAGTGAATTTTAATTATTTCAGTGACGCGTTACTCTCAGGGAGTAACTTTGCTAGCGCTGGTGAGTGCTGCGTTACTCTCAGCGAGTAACTTGGTATAGAATATTTATTTAACTCTCTTTTTTATGTTAAACTTTTTATTTCTCTCTTTTTTTAACTTTCTGGATGTGGGAGTGATTGTTCTTGTTTTGATAGTAAATTCGATGCAGTACCAACACTTAAAAAAAAAAAGACAACATTATGTTAATGGTTTCTCTTTTTTAATTTATTTCCCGGGACCCGAAAAATGTAAATAATACAATTACTTAGTGCATTTGTTCTTCTTTTATGAAATTTAAAGTGATTAAATGTGTTTAGTATTGTGATTTTTTAAATATTTATAGATTTATTGTTTAATTAAAAGGTTAAATCTTTCAGTATATGGATTTTTTAATGAATTCTAAAAGTATGTTCTTTTTCCGTACTCAGTTTAAAATTAATGAAAAAAACTTTTTTTTGAATAATTTATTTGATTTACTATACTTTTGTAGACCATTCATTTTCCTTTAAAAATAAAATCAAATATGTTAGATTATTTAATAAAATGAAAAAGTTGGAGTTGTTTTAGTAACTCAACCCCACTTGAGAATTTGTGTTCATTTCGGAAAACTCCATTTTTTTTCGATCAAAAAAATTCACACTGAAAAAGTTAATAGACTGACAATAATAAGTTGACAACAAAATGACCTGTGATGTAAAACCTACTTACTGATATTTTGTGCCACAGTTAAAAGGACAAAATCGTTTTCTTATGAGAAGAATGTTTACCAAAATCATTAACAGCATCACTGTGGTACAATATATTCAGACCTACCTGGTGAAATCTGTTTTCAGAGCCCCAGTCCCAGCATACTCTTTAGATATAACGTCAGCATTGTCTGCCCATACTACACAAGGGAAGCAAACAGTTTGAAATATAGTTTTAAAAGTGGTAGTGTTTTTAAAAGATAATTAAACAGTAAATGCAGTCAACAACTTCTGAACAATAATCCATAATGGAGGATATAAAATTTGGATCAATTTTTGTAACCAGAATTTGTGGTATCTTGTTTGAACATTAGTTTAAGTTCCTCATTTGTGGATATTTCAATAAGCTGCTTGTTTATTAGTATGATTTCATTTGTATTTGGGATCAGTTTGTCCATGTGCAAAAGGGTGGAACTCCCAGTCAAATATCCAAGTGAAGAACGTCTTCAAATCTTAGGTTTAATTCATCATTGAATAGTTCGTAATAGATACATTAAACAGTAGTATAGGACAAATTGATAATTAGTAAAATTATTTCATTATTAAAATCACCCCAATAGAAAGAAAACTATATGGATTGCTCCCTGATCTGGAAACCACTGCGCAGTTTATCTAGTCATCTGAATGCTCCAACATAAAAATTAGAACGAGGAAGAAGAAATTATCAGATAAATTGGCTATTAGCAAAGAAGTTATTTTAATTCTATACAATTTTTATCTTTCTGCAGACCCTCTATGCTTGTCTTGCAGACCCCCTGGTCCGTGGACCACAGTTTGATAACCAATGCTTTAAGGGAATAAGTCTCAGCATGAGGGGTTTCAGATGCAGTAGTATTAAATACTAATCCATTAAGACCTTCTTAAAAAAAGAAACTTGCGAACTGAAATGTAAATTATAAACACTAATTGCCTTCACACTAAAATAATGTTGATTTTTGTTTAACAGTTCATCAGTATAGGTTTCAAGCAAATACAAAACTACATCAATCAAAGATTGCTTTTACACAGAATTGTAACTGACCTTCTTCTTTTGTTGCCTGATAAAATAAACAACAACAACAGACAACAACAACAACAGACAAAAACAACAACAGACAAAAACAACAACAGACAAAAACAACAACAACAGACAAAAACAAAACAGACAAAAACAACAACAGACAAAAACAACAACAGACAACAACAGACAAAAACAACAACAAAAACAGACAAAAACAACAACAACAAAAACGGACAAAAAACACTCTATAGAAGTGTGGCAAAGGTACCAAAAATCTTACTTGCCAAAATTATGGGATGGTCAGCTCTGCACAAAGCCATCGCCAAAGTAAACATGTTTAGGTTGTTTTGGCATTGTATGGAGCCAATTTAAAAATGCACACATTTAGCATATTGTTATGGCATTGTTCAAAACTAACCAAAAATGTATGCATTTAACATACTGCCCTGGTTTATACATTCCACACAAAAAAAAAAAAACCCTCACCATTTTTAAATACAGCATCAAAAACTTTCTGGTCTTGTAATTCTTTTTCAGAACGCAATATACCTAGTTTCTGGAGAAATATATTACGTGGAAACATTTGAACAAATCCAAATAAATAAAAATATAAACCAACTGAAAATTATAAAAATTCTATTCATTGAAGGAATTAATAAATTAAAGGTCAAAGAAAGCACCACAAAAGTATGTGTTTATAAAGGACATTAGTATTTTGGGAAAAGCAGCTCTATAAACAAGTATGTTCTTCTGTAATTAGATCAGGTAGTAATCTCATAGTTATCAATCAGAGACTATGGCTAAATAACATGATGTCTACAACAACATACCACAAGTTGCTCCTGTAATATCTCTTTGGCTATAAGACTTTGAACCACGTTTGTTCTGTCAAGGCAATCGATACAGTTGGTACGGAACACGCCCCCTTGAAGCTTCACCACACTGCCCTTCAGTTCCATGAAGTAGCTGTAAGTCAAACAAGAAGATACAGTTAGGACATGAGCAATAAATGATACCCCTTAGTCTGTTGAGCCCTTGGGGCACCACACATGATCTGTCCACCACCTTTACTCCATTCCTCTCTGAATTTTGCCTTGAATAGAATTACTTTCAATGACAGATCCGTCCATTCTTTTATGTCTGCCTCTTCTCCTTTTCCTGGTACTGTTCCCTGAAGGAAGGTCTTTGTGAGCTCAGAGGACCATGTGATAGGGTCATAAAGTTTTAGTTTGCATATTTTTGGACAATAGTTAGTAGATCATTGTGGAGCCCAATGGAAGTTGTGATCCTGTTCCTAATCTCCTCCTTTGTGCTGATTAGAAAGTCTTGAAAGAAATTCTAAAACTTGATGTGTGCATGTTTCATAAAATGTTCGGAAATGAAAGACTTATATGTCCTAGATCAAACTTCTTGCAGGACAGCAGGGACATGGTGACAAACAAGGTTTGAGCTTGGGACAATTGTGACATCGGCTCAGACTGCAAATCCCTTGACCGGGCAGTTATCTTTTGTCTTCTATCTGTACAGATAGAACTGTTCTTGTGTTAGCTTTAGGATCTCCAAACTAAGTTACAGTTGCAGTGAATATTCCATACCTCTCCAGACCTACTGCAGGGCAGCAAGTGATGACATAAGCAGGGTAATAAGTCTTAGCTCTCTTCATGATATAATGATATAATCGTGTAGACAAATGCAATGTGCAAATTTCCATTACCTCCCCGACAAGTGTTAAGTATCAATGAGAAATGACAAGACCAATGTTGACATTACAAATCTGTTTCATAGAGGTGGAAAAGAAGCAAAATATAAAAAATCCTTTTTTTAAACAAAAATTCTATAACGTAGAAGTTATTTTCCTTTATTTCATATCAAACCAAATAATTAAAATTGATTAATAGACTAATTCGTTAATTTTTAAAAATGTATTCATGCTTTGTTATGTAATTGTTTAAAGTTTAAACTGGATCAAAGATTGGGTCTGGGAGAAATAATAATGCGCAAAATTTTTACCAGACAGACAGAGAGAGTTGATAAAAGTTTTTTTAAAAAACAATCACATGTTTCTTACCCAAACTTTTTCATGTCCGGCTTTAACCTTTCCATTAAAATACTCAATCTGTCCCATCTCATTTTTTTACACTCTTTGTGGAAGTCGAAGGGTTCATACCTGATGTCAAAGAAAAATAAATAAGATAAAAATAAATTAATGATGATGTCTAAGATTTCTAATGTTTTTGAGACCCCTGGATGAAAAAAAGAATTTTTTTTTTGGTATTGAAATCTTCAACATTCCTGGAATAAGCTATAGGTACTCCTTTCGGACATTGTGATCTTTGATGTAAATATCGTTAACAAGGGTGTCATATGGCTATCACTTCTATTATGAAGTTTGAATGTTTCACTCTATTATAAAGCTTGAATGTTTCACTTCTATTATAAAGCTTGAATGTTTCACTGCTATTATAAAGCTTGAATGTTTCACTTCTATCATGAAGCTTGAATGTTTCACTCTATTATAAAGCTTGAATGTTTCACTCTATTATAAAGCTTAAATGTTTCACTGCTATTATAAAGCTTGAATGTTTCACTCTATTATAAAGCTTAAATGTTTCACTGCTATTATAAAGCTTGAATGTTTCACTGCTATTATAAAGCTTGAATGTTTCACTCTATTATAAAGCTTGAATGTTTCACTCTATTATAAAGCTTGAATGTTTCACTCTATTATAAAGCTTGAATGTTTCACTGCTATTATAAAGCTTGAATGTTTCACTGCTATTATAAAGCTTGAATGTTTTGCCAAAATGTAAAAGTTTAGATGTTTTACTGCTATTATAAAGTTTTTATGTTTAACTGCAATTATTAAGTTAAAATGTTTCACTGCTAGGCCTATAATAAAGTTTGAATGTTTCACCACTGTTATAAAGTTTGAATGTTTCACTGCTATTATGAAGTTTAAATTTTTTTACTGCTGTTAATTGGTTTCAATGTTCCTTGCTTTTATGAAGTTTGAATGTATTACATCTATTATATAGTTTAAATGTTTCACAGCTATTTTAAAGTTTGAATATGTCCCTATTATTATGTAGTTAAATTGTTTTACCGCTTTTGCAAAGTTTCAATGTTATACAGCTGTTGTTTAGTTTGAATGTTTCACAGCTATTATAAAGTTTCAATGTTTCACCTCTAATATGAAGGTTAGAAGTCTCACTGGTGTTATAAAGATTAAATGTTTCTAGCCTAGATTTAGATTTGAAAAGCCAGGAGAATTAGATGTAAAATCTAGAAATAGATCTAGATATCTAGGTCTGGTTTCAATTTTACTTTAAGAAAAAGAAAGTTCCATTGTCTTATCGAATATTGCATACTGGCAGATCAATTTACGATTGTTTTGTTTACGTTTTTGACAAAAATGAAAGTACGGGAATAAGCATATGTGCCAGAATTTAAGAAAAGTAACTTCCTGCCTTTGTTTAAATTCAACTTTTTATTAAATTTTAGTTTTTCAAAAGCTGAAAAAGTCTAACAGATAAAAACTTGTATTTATGTGAAGTGAAAAACAAATAATTTTAATTCCAGCGTTTACTAGCAAATTATTTTTTTAGATGTGATTTTGCTGATCTTGCATCCATAATTAAATGTCAGGCACTGGGATTTGAGCCCAAGAACCTTTGATTTAGAAGCCAAGCATTTTACAACTTGGCCACCCTAGGCTTTGATGACACCATATTTTCATTTTAATTCATACAAGTCATTGACCCCCCCCCCCCCCCCCCCCAACTTTTCCATCAGTTTCCCATGAAGACAATTGAAACATGAATGTCCTGTCCACTGGACTAGAGTATTTAAACTAAGTTGTACGCTTTTTGTCTGACCTTATGTTTTCATTCTGGGCATTTGTGACAACTTGAGCTAACTTCTTCTCTAGAACTTGTTCTGGGCCGTCTTGGTTGATCTAGTCAAGAAACAGTAAATATAAACAATGGATTAGAAACAATATACAGCCATTTACAATGAATGCTTAAAGCTTCATATCAGTTTGGTAAAATTGCTAAATAGCCCAGTCGTTATGACCTTTATAAGGTCATCACCACAAGATTTCACCAGTTTCTGAGGTTAGTAATAAAGGACTTATTAATTATTTGCTTCCCACAGAAGTCAGGTACCTATTAGAACTGGACAGACTGAAAACATTTTAAAATCCTGATATTTCTTTTTTTTTTTTAAAGATGATTTGGACATTCATTTGAAAATGAAGATTTTTACTTCTAATCCAAAACTCCTGCAGGACAGATAGTGTGGCAGGTTTGAACTCTAAACAATTGTTTCAAGCACATGGCACAAGACAAGCCACCCATCTATCCCAGACCCAAAAGTATCAACTGTTCAGCAATTGTATATTTTGAAGACAGACCAGTTACTTCTAAGAGATTATCAGACATTGAAAAGACAAGAGGTAACAAAACAACACCCAAGAAATTCATTTAACTTCTCAACATTTATTTTAGTTAAACCCAGAACTTACCAAGTTGACTATGACCTGGTTCCCATAAACATAAACTTGTTGATCAAAGTGTTTTTGGAACGCTTGCATCTGGGAGAAGAAATAAAGGAGAATACAGAATTCAAAGGGGAAGCCTCAATAAGACTTTATTATTAAATTACAATACAAACATAGAAGTCATTTTAGAGGCTTGGCATTCATAGTTATATTGAAAATGTTTACCCATTTTTTTAGTTTTAATATTAGAGCATCATTAGGAATTCTAATATGCTTCATTATGGGGCATGGTGTCTGAGTGGTAAAGCACTTGGCTCCCTAATAACTGGGGGGTGCCAGGTTGTAAACCTTGGCTTGGTGAAGACTGGCATTCTTTTTAACCTTTGGGATTTTTAATATGCTCTTGAGTCCAACCAACTCTAATGGGAATAGAACATACTGTAATAACTGAAGGGAGGCAACTCAATGAGACATGTTTATTTACATGGAGACATGACAAATACACAGGACATCTGCCTTGAGCACAGCATCTTCATTATCGGCTCTAGACTTGGGCAAAAATTGTTCTCTCTTCTCTAATGTCAACATCCTTCCTAGTCTAGTCACTAATAGTGCACACCTACTGCACTATCTTGGATGTCAGTGTTATAACAATATGTTGGGGAAAGTAAAAGCAGTTGGTTTTTGTGCTGGCCTCAAGACATCCTCGTAAACCATAGAAACAGATGAGCTTTACATCATCTGCCGTATAGATCACTTTATCTATTTTTTTTTTTTAGATACTTTATAATATATCAAATAAAATTTATTTTTTTTAAATGTATGTGATTATATGAGTCTCAAATAAGTAACAAAGAAGGTAAGGGAAAATATGAACAAAGTAACGTGTCAAAAATATCATAAATCTGGGAACGCTACTAAAAGATATGAAACAATAGATTGAATTCATTAAGGACTATATTTATTTTTTCAAACCAAAATGAAATAGATAACAAGCATAGTTTATGAGTTTATAAGCAGGGTACTCACATGATCTATGTCCATAACAACTGGGTTGGGAAGACGTTTGAGATTAGCTTTCTGTGTCCAGAATAATGGGATAGAGCCTCTGGTCTGAAATAGGTTTATATAAGAACAATTTTAATACTATAAACATCAAATATATAATGAACAAATACCATTAGAAATGAGTTTAAGATGAACGAAATAGATCTCCTTTCAAAACTATGTAAACAAGCCCTAGAAAGATTGTTATGAAATTACATCTGATGAAAGGGAATGTAATCTTGTGATTTGGTAAAAGATAAGTGTTAAGCATCGAGTCATAGTAAAAATTTCATTCAATGGTGTCTTTGATTATTATAAAACTTATATCAGCGTACTCTGTCTATCTGGTAAAATGTTTGTACACATTATTTCTCCACACCCATTTTTGGATCAAGTTATTCATTGACAAAGACAAGACATGAATCAATAAAAAAAAATTAATCAATTAGTCAAATAATTACAGGTAATTAATTATTTGTTTGATACCAACAAGGGAAATTAATCCTTCAGTATTCACAGATAAGGCTAACTATGTAGGGTTTTAGCCCTTAGATAATTAAGAGTGGGTTGCCTGAGCTAGCCAGGAAAACCAGTGACTTAGCAGAATTTAGGTCATTGGTTAATATGAATGACTAAATGCATGACGCATAGGACGTAATCATCTTCTTCTTTGAAGTAACGTCTGTATTATAAGATAAGAATGTTATTTCTCCTATACTAATTGTCAGATAAGTTGAAAATTTAAAGAATTATTTATTGTATCTAACAAAATATGAATCAATTTAAAAAAAGTAAACAATAAGTCAATTAATGATTTTATTTGATACTGATTAAGGAAAATATTGATAGAAAATTGAGAGATATAGTAAGTTCAGAGCACTATCCCTTGGATAAGCTTTGTTCTTTAAAAAGGATTTTAAAAGTATTTTGCTTGTTATATTGTAGAAAAGACAAACAAAAAAAATGTATCGACTTTTTTTTTAAGGCAAAGAAGTACATTTTTCTAAAAACCCCAAATATATAATTGTCTGAAATATAAAGCAATTACAACACTATTTATATGTTTTATGACAAGAAAAAATAATGATAACAATACAACAATAACAGATAACAACCCATTTAAAGAAAATATTTTGACTACCTGTACAAATGAGCAGACATCACTACCGTGCATCACTATCTGTTCTGTTTCAACAAAGTTGGCAGCCTGACCTTGAAGATCTAGACCACGGACATTGAACCTTGTCCCAGCACGATATATTGACCTCCGAGAGACAAGTACGTATTCCAAAGTCTTACCATTGACATTTATTGAATTAACTGAGACATCTGTTTAGACTTAAGGAAAAAAACAAACAACATTGGATGGAAAAATAATTAGATAGCTGAATGGGGAACCCTTTGAGCTATGGTTGATAGGCCACTAAATATGACATACAAGAGATAGTAAACCATTCATAACAAAAAACTAGAATACCACTCAAAGAATGTAAACCTAAATAACTGATAAGCCTATGAGTATTACCCAATTTGTTGGATTCAGGAAAAAATTTTTTTTGTAAAAACATTTGCACATGTAAATGTAAACATGTATTTTAAATATGGGGGCGCAGTGGCTCACTTGTAAAGCCCTTGGCTTCTGGATCCTGGTGAAAACCCGGATTTTGAATTTCGAAATTTTTAGGGTGCACCTTAGTCCACCCAACACTAATGGGTACCTGACAGTTCGGAAAAAGTAAAGTTGGTTGGTCATTGTGCTAGCCTCATTGCACCCTCCTTAACCATGAGCTACAGGCTTTTACATCATCTGCAAGGTCTGAAAGGCATACTTTAATTTTCATATTAAATATATACATAACTGTTTAAAAGTGTAAGGATACAGCCCAGAATCATAGGTAAACAAAATCGGGATAACTCTGGTTGCTGGGACAACTCTGTCAGTGCATGGGAATTCCAAATAAACCTTTGATCTGCCTGAAAAAATAGAAAGAGGTTAAGTATTTTTTTTTAGTATGGCCCAATCAAGATGTTTAACTATTATAGTGAATTCAGTTAGATTAAAAAGTAACTGCCACACTTGTATTTCATACAACTCACACAATCAATGAAGGAATTTAAAAAGATTCACTTATTTTATAAACAGTAAATTAATATATGGCTCCTTCTGTCTCGGAAGACAATGGATGCGTCCAGGTGAGTCACTGGCATTGGTTTCATCTTGAGACAGGGCAGAATCTGACTGATCAAGCCAATTCTGGAGCAGCAGAGTTTGCCACAGTTTGTCCATGTATATGCATCTGTCCTAAGGCTAGCCGAAAGGGCAGCTTTCTTTTTCTTTCTCTTGACCGATGCAGCTTCATTTCTTTTGCACACAGCCAAGTTCATACCAGCACATAGAGTCTGTCACAATGATGTCCAGATTTGTGCTATCTCCTCCCACATACTTCGTTCAATGTCCGAGATTCTCATGTCTCGTAGACATCTCTGTAGGTTAGTATTGGGCAGCCTTTGAATCTGACTCCCTCTGCAAGCTCAGCGTATAGGATGTCTTCAGGGTTTCTTCCATCTGGCATGCGAGTGACATGACACTAATTAATAATAAAGTGTCTATTTCATCTAAAGGCCTTCCCTCTTCTCATTTACTATACCAGGCTACACACCAGCGACATTTAATTAACTAGATAATCTGAAGGAGGAAAAAATGTACATGAAACTGTCCTGACTGTGGAAGTGAATAAATAATGATTTGCATTTCCCTAAAGTTGTTAAGACTGACTGTTTTTTTTTATACTTATGAACTAAATGTAACAAATTTAAACCCTAGTCCAGTCAGACATGAGATTTTTATTATACATTTAAGTCAGTGGCATAGCAAGGGTGGGGAGAAGGGGGGGGGGGTGAGAATTTGAATATACCCAAACTGAGTGTTAGAATTTTTTTTTTCATTAAACATTAAGCCATTATCTCATGTCATGATGTCGAATGTCAAAATACAAGTGCCTCCAAAAATGTCAAGCCCCCCCCCCCCGAAGATGGCAGATTCCTATTCACGCCACTGATTAAAGTATGTAATTAAGCCTACACAGCTGTGTAGGCAACTTGAAAGTAAGAGAGAAGATTGCCTATAGTATTCATTCCCTTTCAGCCTTTTTTTATGGATGACCCCCTCAATTTTTCGAATTGTTAGAATAACCAGTGTGTAGTTTGAATATAAATCTAGTAGCCATGTGACTGTTAACAAGAGGCCAAGGTATTGGCTTATTAAGACAAGCGCTTAACCCCTTCAGTTGGTTGGTTGGCAGAAACTAGGTTTTTAAAGTAGAAGATTTTATCTTTGTTGTGATGCGTTTATTTTTTTTTAGAGAGTTACTGCTCTTGATCCAATCTTTTTGTTGCTAGAGGCCTGATCTACTTAAATATGTTTTTCTTGAATTGTGTAGTAGGGTAGATTGTGAATTGATAATAATATGTGTTCGTTATTTTTATAAACAATTATTTTTGTCCCCAAATTGATAGACCTAGACTTCCTGATTGATTGCTCAGCAACTCATATGTGGGGAGTACACTACAAGGGTGTAAGGAAAATCGTTTGTTAGAATAAAATCAGAAACATATTTACCCTTTCAAGAAATCCTAGTGAGGTGAACTCTGGACTTGTGTTATATAGCCTTTGTACTGTATGAGACAGGTCAAAGGTCGGGGAATAGTAGAAGTGTTCAGTATTCAGCATGACCTCCATGAGAGACAAGTAGCTTTTGTTTATGGTAATCTGTAAAGAAAAACAGTCAGATGTTATAAAGGTTTTATTAATAGAAATCTGTGAGCACAAAACAGTTTAACCCTTTCTATCCTTTCTATCCTATTTGACCCCATTCTTTCAGTCGAATGGATGATGCTATCATCAATGTTTAAAAACTTAGTTGTTTTGTTTTCCTTCCTCCCAAAATGTTTTTAAATGCTTATAATTTAAGCTTGAATAGTTTCCCTTTGGACAAAAAAAATATAGATTTTTAAAAACTTTCAATGTGTTTTTACCCAAAACAATGTTTTTGAAGAGTGGGGACTATTTTTCTATATTAAAATCTCTACACATAGTAATGACATGGGATTGTGAGCTCAAGACAATTGACTCACATGTTTTATATATGTTATATATCAGGGGTGGACTGGCTATATGGGCGTTTGGGTAATTGCCCGGTGGGCTGGTACCTAAATTGGTTGGTAGGGCCACTGAAATGACTGCACTGATGCCACTATGGCACATATCCCATTGTTAAAGTTTTTATAATATTCTCTTATAAAAAGGTCCTTTGAGCATCGTATTTAAAAAAAAATGTTTACTCTGCAGTGTAATACTATTTTAAACTAACACATTTTCCAAAATAATGTAAATAGCCTTCATCCGTAGACAGTGCTAAGAGTAGACTTCATCTTTAAGGGCCTACATACTTAGCGATTAAAAAGCAGCATAAGGTCTACATTTCTTATAAAATATGCATGAACTTAATGCTTTTGAGGATAGGTAGACCTAGAATCGGATACCATCACATGATCTAGAATTGGTGGGCCGGATTGTATAGAAATCCCCAGGCTGATTTTGACACCCAATCCGCCCCTGACTAAGATCTGGTTGGGTTCATTTAGGCTAAAAATGTTCATATCGAGGGTTGGCATAAAGAAAAACAGCAAAAACTTAACACGCAGTATAGCAGTACCTGTCTTTCATTCAAATGTGTGAGGGAACGTTTGTAACAGAGCAATTCAGTCTTTGTTACTTTCCAGACCACATTATTCAAAATATGTCCTACTTTCTCTCGTTCAGTCACAACTATAAGATACGGTCCTATGGAAAATAAAAGCAAGTTTACCATTTTAGAATTATCATTTCAAACTGCTAAGTAATATAGTCTAGGTTTAAAAAAAAAACCTACAACAATTAACTTAAAACAAACAGAAAGTATTATTTAAATGAAAGAAATATATACAATAAATGTATATTTTAAAGCATTTTTTCCCTCTTTTTCTTTTGCAATCTAAATACAAGAAAAAATAAATACATTTTTTAAAAAATAAAAAGTTTGTTTAGTTCTCAGGTATACGCAGGTATATTAGTGAATACTTTTTGTTAAAGAATCGCTTTACAAACCTGCCACCAAGCGTATGATTCCAACGATGCCATAAATAGATTTGGTAATAGCAGATGCAGGAATATCATGAACAAAATCTAAAAAGAAATATAAATGAAAGAGTTCCTAAAGTTTTTAATCAAGACACATTTACAAAAATGATCTTTCTTAAACATTATAGCCCTAACTGTAATAAGAAAACCTTGAACATTAGGTTCTTATATCAGGGGAGTGAAGGTGTTTGAAAAGTTTGGGGGGGAGGGGGAGAGAGATACAAAAAAAATTTACATTCTTTTAGAGGTGTAGCTAGGGTGTGGGGAGGGAGAGGAGAATTTGAAAATCCCCCCGGGCCACCACATTAAATATTGAATTTAATGCAAAATGTAGGGGGCCCCCAAAGAGGTCAAGCCCCCCCCCCCCCAGAACCTAAGCCCTTTATCACATGAGCACCACACCCACCAATCTTTGTGTAAAAAGTAAGTAGTTTCCTTTCAGACCTTGTGGTCTATAGGGCAGATGATGTAAACGCCATCTATTTCTTTGGCCTACGGTTAACAAGGGTGGCCTTTTGAATCTTTGTATAAATTGATGTAAAAATGGTGAATGCACTTCTAACTTCATCTTGGCAAATCCATTAAGCTCAAAGACTTTGTGCAATATTCTTACCATGTAATGATATGTCTTGTGTGACTCTGTCAATCACTAAAACATTTGGGTTTTTCAAATGTCCAGCAAAGGGTTCAACTATAAACTTATCTGAAGTTATATGTCTGAAAATTAAAAAAAACATGTTAAGAAATTATGCACTGTTTTTTATGCATTCTCTCTAAAGTACAACTTAAGTAGGTTTTCCAATTCTAACTTTAATCCAACCTCCTTTACCACAAAATATTTGTTTACTTTAAAAAAAAAAAATAAAAAAAATAAACCAAGCTTGAAGCAACACAATTTTTATGAATATGAAAAAATTGTGCTAGGATAAGTTCCACTGACACTTTTAATAGGCCCTTATATTCACTGTGACAATTTTAGGACTTTTAATATTTTTGCTTTAGAATAGAGGACTACTTGTAGATCTAGATCTAGTCATTTTAAAATTGGTCTACACACATGTCCACTTTCATGCAGATTCTATGTAAAAACACATTTGATAATCCCAATAATCAGAGGATAATCCCTCACATTCACTCTGACTAATATCTACACCCAGAGGAGGTTACATTAAAGATCTAGATCTGTAAAAGAAATATGCATTTAAATAACAAAATGGAACGAAAGAAGGTTTTGCACTGTTCATAAGTGTTTCAGTGGAAGGAATTATTATTTTGTACATCAGACATGAAAATGTTGGCTGTCAAATACATAGTTGGTATATATTGCAAAAATATCATTTTTGGTAAATTTAACCGATGTGGTTTTAATCTTGAAAATGGCTTTGTAACATTGTCTTAGACTTCGGCTAAGAAAGAATATATATATTGTCCACAGCAAGTGAGAGAATTAACTAGTGATTAGGATTGAATGAGTAGTCAGGACCAAGATTTTTTTTTATCACACCTAGACTAGGTGACTGTTTTTACAGAATGTGACTAGATCTAGATCTATAGCTCAAGCGTGCAAGACTCTCCCATTTGAGTGTTTCTACAGTACTGGTGACCAAAGTTGGTTCACAAAAAAGTCCCAAAAATTTCTAATTGAAATGCACATGTCACAATTTTAAACACATTCTACTACAAGATTTAAACAAATTTATTTCAAAAAAAAAAATGGAACAATTACATCTCTATTGGCACTACCCCACTACACTAGGAAAGAAGGAACACTTGTAAGTATTGTAAGTTACATTATTGATTGCAATTAGTCCTAGTGACTGTGTCATAAGTCATATAAGTCATAAAAGCATATTTAGAGTAGTTTATTATATTCTGAACATTACATGAATCCGTACAACTAGCTGTTTTTGTGGTCATTACATCTTTATATTGATATTTAATATGAAACTAGCATGCTGTATAATGCCTGTATAAAGTGTGTGTCCATTTTCCAATGATTCTGACCCAATTTCCTTCCATTTAGCCTGTCATTTTATAGATGTAAGAAAAAAAGAATTTCAAATTTGTAAGTCAGGTTGTTGTTTTTCCTATATTACCAGGCTTCTTAACCTTTTAATGTCTAGATCTAGACATGTAGATTTATATAGAGAGAACATAGTGGATTCAGCTATTTAGGCATTAACCCTAACCTACAAAAGATCATCTGTATTAGAAATGTATTAAATGAGTAAACAAAAAACACAAACATTCAACACACATCTAATCATGCAAACATAAAATAAGTCTAAAAGTCTGTGTAGAAGTCACTATCCCAGTGACCTAATTTAGGTAGAATAACTGTGTTCATATTTTTATTTTTTTGTGTTTGTATTTATGCATAATTTAAAAACATCTTAATGATTTCATGTGAGGGGCTATGCCTGGGGATCTCAAAATTGAGTTAATATCAATATAGAATTAAAATCTGAGTTTACTGATGCCAAAATATAGAGACTAGGTTTGAAATAGATTTTGGTGTTTGGAATCAAATAATGTGTGACAAAATCTGTTTGAATTAAATGAAAACACATGGCCTCTTTGACCTTAAATACAATAACAAATATAGGTTAGGGGTACAAATATAAGTAGTCATCCTTATTCTCCTAAAAGTAGAAGATTTTGATACTTCATTTTCTTTTCTATGTCAAACCATTTTATCAAATAATGCACTGTCAAAGTCAAACTTTGAATTTTTGGCCTATTTGTGTATAAATAGCATATATAAACTACTCTATATAATGTATAGTTATAATATAGATCGAAATTATAAATTATATGTGCTTCTCAACTGACTCAACTTCTTGTTCTCTATCTTTGTGTCTTTAGGGGTTAGGGGTACAAATATAAGTAGTCATCCTTATTCTCCTAAAAGTAGAAGATTTTGATACTTCATTTTCTTTTCTATGTCAAACCATTTTATCAAATAATGCACTGTCAAAGTCAAACTTTGAATTTTTGGCCTATTTGTGTATAAATAGCATATATAAACTACTCTATATAATGTATAGTTATAATATAGATCGAAATTATAAATTATATGTGCTTCTCAACTTCTTGTTCTCTATCTTTGTGTCTTTCTGAGTATTTTATTAGGTTTAGTTTCTCTATCTGTAAATGATTAAATTAAATTCAGTGTTTTATTATTTCTGTATTCACTGAATTTATGGCATGGTCGAGAGACTAAGTACGCTTGAACTTGGCTTGCCTACCTATGAAGGGGGCTTAAGGTTCGACACCCAACTCAGGCAGATTTGTGTTTACTGAGCGCCTAAAGCAGCAGGGAAAACCTACCCCTAGATATATTTAGATACCCCAAAGCGCTCTGAGCTAGCTATAACTATAATATGTACAAATATAACTATAACACTTTTAGTATAAGCATGAAAGTATAGTGCTATATAAAAGATATATATATTCCGTGATCACGGTGACGGTATTGACGTATTGGCAAGTATTGCTACTTTACTTTATTCAAACAGAAACATAGAATTATGATACTAATGATAGATTCTTGACTTGGGTACCGATTCTTGAAGTTGATACTTTTACTTTTGAGTTTCTATATTAGTAGATCTATATTATTTTACTTCATTTATTTTTATATTTATTAAAATTATTTCTGTCCTGAACAGTGAACTCGCTCTAACTTTAGGTCCAAGAGATGATGTATAGCAGAGATTATAATACTTAAGTGTGAATAGTTTATTTCTTCATAACATGGTATTTTATATCGAGTCAAAAAATAACGCTGAGCGCATACGGAGATGCAATAAATGACGCCCACTTACAACTTCAGGCTATCGAATACCTCCATGTTGGCAGGATATACACGGGAAGACATTTTTCACACAGAAGAGCTCCACATACATGGGAGGTAAAAAAAATAAAAAAATATAGGGCAGTATTTTTAGCATTTCTCAGTCTTCTGCTATCCAGGACTCACCGAAAAGCTCCGTTGTTTGTCCTCCAGCTCCAGGTAGGCCTATCAGAGCCGGATTTAAATGAGGGCAGGCGGGGCTACTGCACAGAAGCATGCACAATAGAAATTTAAAAAAAAATAAAAAGACATTTCGACCGGTCAAAGTCTTTTACGTTTTCTTTTTTTTTTTTCAACCTATCTTTTCTCATTTTTACCGACAACGGTTTTGGCCTAAATGCTATGTTTGGAAACAGTGTCGTAGTTGAGAAGTGTCCGTTTGAAGCGTGCTCTGGACTATATAGATCTAAATCTAAAAGATTTAAGCCAGTGCGTCTAGGCAGGGCCTCAATAAATTCAAATATATATATATATATATGCTTTCATTAATACGTGCTTTTAGATATAAGTATTACTGTTAGCAAGTAGATTTTTATTAAAGGTTTCGAAAAAGTTTAAGAACCTCCCCAAGTATCCTACCCCGCGCCTCCACGTTACTTAAGGGCCTATCTTGTGTTTTTTTACAAAACTTATACCAACTTACTCTGTCTATCTGGCCAATAGTTTGTATTACTCCTGTATCCAATCTCGGATCAAGCTGAAAATTTGCACAATTATTTCTTTTACCTGACAACACAAGAATCAACAAATAAAAATTAACCAATCAGTAAATTAACTATTGGTTATATATTAATTGTTTGGTATCTCAAACAAAGGAAAGAAATAATACTTGACGGAGTAGTAAAATAATCTGAATCATTCCCCTTTATAGATTGCCGTCCGAGGCTTATTACAAATTTGATTGGGGCCTACTGATCCAAACTAATTGATACACTTCATATAAGCTTTTTAAAATTTTATTTATTTATTTATTTATTTTTTTTTTTTGGCATTTTGCTTTTTTTCTTTACCTCATAAACTTTTTTTTTTGTTGCTCTGCTTCATGTGGCGCTTGCAAACATCACTGTATCCTAAGAGTGAACGTCCATCAGCTGTTTTGCCTTCCATGAAGGCTTTAGTGGCATTGAGGCTAAAATGAATAATTAATAAGCCAGCCAGGGCGTTTACTGGTGTTGGCCTAATGGTGCGAATGTCTTAGCTTCTCCCCTGTCCTCTGCGTCTGTCTTTAAATAAGGCTATTCTTGGGTTTTGTGTCCTGCGGACTTTGTGGGAGCTCTCCAACTGACTCTTTGGAGATCTATTTTTAATAAAGCAAGTCATCTAAATTCCAATTTAATTAGAAATATAGTTTCTTTACTTTGTGACAGATACTTCTTTTTGATGAAAGTGAATGGAGTAATGTACAATAATCCACATTGTTATTTGCTTGCCAATGACACGACAAAGTCTCTTCATGAATCTATCAGCTTTCAGTTTATTTTGGATATTGCCAACATATCTTCTTTGTGTTACAAAAAACAACAACACCGGAAGGGTTACTTTTGAATTTGAATACAAATGATGTTAACGAGATTCGAGGTATGCTAGGCAAAATAACTTCACAATTAAATAAAAATTATTGTAATTCGTTTCAAATTTATGTTCCATTTTACGACACATGTGTTACTGCCAAATGTCCGGACAGGATTAAATTTGAACAGGGCGAATGTCGAGATGTGATACCCAGTTCAGAATTAGAAGTCACAGTATCCAGAAATTTCTCCAAAAAAAAAAGCTATTTAAAATTTCCTAACCCTAACCCGAATGAGTTAACTTAAATCACGTTCAAATATGCATTGTTCAACACTTTGAATAACAGAAAATATCTCGCTTCGTATTTCAATGCGTCTTTTAATAAAACGCTTAGTCGACACAGCAAAAAAATAGACTTCTTGATGGAATGGGTTGAGATCGCGAGGTCAAGTCGCTAGACTTTAACTTGATGGAATTGTTTTTACACTCTTTCGCCCAACTGGGGGAGATTATTATAAGAGACTTGCAAGTTTTGGCCTACATAGATACCAGAGAGAATAGTGCCAAAATTGTGTGAAGAAATCAGACACAAAGAAACATTTCCAGAACTCTGGGCTCACTTTATTTTTGTATGCGATGAGTTCCGGTTTTCCATCAAGGTCAAGGATGAAGAATATGCGAATCCTTTTAATGTAGTGGTTGCCCTAGCTGAAATATCTGAAGCTTTTATCTACGACACTTGTTTTACTATCATGGCCGACCTAAAGAGAAACCATTACCTAGATACCAAAGTTTTAAGAAGATTTATCTCTGATATCGAGTATATAAACCATTATAGCTTTTTGCTTATCTACTGGTCTATTGGGAATTTTAAAGATATTAAAGAAAGCGAAAATGAGATGAGGGAATAAATGAATAAAACCGGAAATGCCGCATGAGATATGTCCGCCTGGAAACAAATTTATATAAGTACGAATACCTGCATCTTTTTATCTATCAGAAAAAATATTCTTTTGTTTTTAAGCTGAGATACGCCTTGTGTGAGTTGATGACTTTACAAGACAGGTGTCCTGTCAATTATTTACAAAACATAAGCCAGTCTCAGTCCCTAAAGCTTCACAACCGTTTAGTTGTCACTGGCAACGCAAAGAGCTTCCTTAAATATATCAACCAATCCAATCTGGACCTTGAATCTACAAATAGCACTAGCGTGGATGAAGTCATCAGAAGGTTTACGCCACAAGATGGAGAAAAAGCGGATGTCTACGAGGAGGAGGGGGGGTACACATCAACTGTAACTGGCTTCACGGTGTGCACTGCTTAGAGACAATCGTTTGCCCAGAAAAACTCAGTAGGCCTACTGGCTGCCTTACCTCGTACTCAGTTTATTTACGTTGCCTTGAGTGTATACATATTGACTAATTGTTATATAACCAATTTGTTGTTGACTGTCGCTGACTTGCAGCACAAAACTGCTGGTAGACAACTAAACCGCCGTGGGTGTCATATATCTAAACTAATAAAACTTCAAATAACTTGAATAAATTTCTTTTTGTGAACAAATACTAAAGGTAATTCTATTTATAATATAGACAACATCAAGTTAATATGAGATCAACTAAATGTAGTAAATAAAGGTATTAGACTGTAGTATTAATATTTTTTTAACCTAATCTAACTCACTTCAATAACACAACCTTTCAGTCTCACGTCCAGGAGTCGTCTGTCCTAACCAAGACTAAATGACGACAATGCCACCTATGTTGCATCATTCACAACCAATTTAATCACTAACCTTATCCCCCAGTCACCATAGAAACACAAAAACACACACTCCAAAACATCGATGACCTTAATTTTTTCAACATTTTTTTTTCTCTCCTTAGACAGCATGATTGGGGCTCCAATAGGAACAACTAAGCCATTTTCACTTTAAATTCCAAAGGAAACGGTTAATTTTTCCCATAATTATCTCTTTTCAGATGGAGTAGTTGGTATAAATCTCATCTGTTTCTATGGGTCAAACGAGATTATTGTGTTGGCCGCTTGGTACGCCCACTATTATGAAGTCAACCAACGATAGTTTAAAACAATAGGCCTAACTCATTTGGTTCTAAGATTTTCCTTATAGTATTTTGTTAAAATATATTAATAAATGGGGCATTTTCATACTAGCGAAATACTACATTTATTCAGAGTACTCTTCACCGTGTTTACAAATTAGATTTTTAAAATTTGATCTACATTGACGCTCATCGCCTTCTACTGAGACAGAGACGGCCATTAAGCTACCTAGCTTTCATGGCTATAGAAAATTGTATTGTTTGCTTCAAACTTACATTAATAGGCAACCTATATAGGGGGACTAATTCAGCTAATACCACTACTTCAGTCAATTACAATTTCTTTCTCTTCTTCAAGATATTAAACAAAATAATTAATTACCAATAGTTAATTAACAAATTGTTCTTTTTAAATTGATTCTTGTGTTGTCAGATAAAAGAAATAATTGCGCAAAAATGTAGTTTTATCCGAGATTGGAGAAATAACAAACTTTTTACCAGGCAGACAGACCATGTGAGTTAATATAAGCTTTAAAAAATACAGGCTTACAGGGTTTTAAAAATGTTTGAATCTATAGTTTACCGACATGTCCGTGTTCTGTATACCATATATGATATACACCAAAAAGCTTGGCTCCTTGTGATGAAAATCTCCACTATAGCTATAATACAGCACTTTTGTTTTTAAAACGCCAATCTAAAAGTTAGCATCTGGCTGCCACAACAGCGCCCATCCCTTTCCATAGACAGCTACAGCGTGACTTCCATATGCTACAGCTAGTGGCACCAGGTAAAGATAAGAACTTATTTTTAGAAAGCGTTTTGAACGCTTCGGTTCCTTACAGATGTATGTCCCAAGTGGTCTAGTGGTTAGGATTTCGCGCTCTCACCGCGGAGGCCGGGGTTCGATTCCCCGCTTGGGAAAAACTTTTTTTTAAAATAGACAAATAGTTTTTCTTGTGTGTAACCAGAAATTGATGATTCAGTTCATGACTAAGGAGAATGAAAGCCGGACTTTTTTTTTTACGCTAAGGGTCCTCCTTTTGCCGGACATCTAAAAACCCAAGGTGGACATCGCTAAGGACAACCATAAGCCTATATTCATTTTTATATACACATTATATGTATAAGCCAACTTCATTTACTTTTCACACTGGTCGTGTGTTAAAGCAATTGCCTTCTGAATCGACGGTTCTCAAGTTCTGGATTTTTTTAACATTACTAAAACACGTGTTCAAGGATTAAAGACTTGGTTAAAACCCAAACATATGCTCAAGATTTTAATTCTAGGTTCAAACCGGAGCATATGTTCCTGTTTTTAGGTCTAGGTAAAAACCCAAATATATGATCAAGATACTAATAAGTTTAGTTTATAACCTAGATAAACTTAAACTATGTTATTGATTTTAAAACTAACTTAAAACTGAAGCATGTTATTAAGATTTTATTCTGGGAAACTTGGAGAAACAAACAGGAAATATAGACAGTTACCTCCAGAGCTCTCTTTATGCGGTGGCTGCCTGGTCTAAGATATGCGCTCTTGACTATCGTGGCGAGTGGGGAAACCGCTCCAAGCTCCGCGCCCAGGGGTTGGGGGATGCACGATAAGCAATGGTCACCACGACGTCTCCCGCACATCAGTCCTCTTCTCGCTACTTATCTATCCAATGGAAATGCAAGTGCCGATACAATTGGTGTCAGCGGTGTCACAGGTTCTGCCAATGGGAAGCACCGTGTGTCGCAAACTACCAATGAGTCTCCTGTTTGTTTCATCAGTGTAGACTCCTAAAGCCTTTCCACGTTTGTGTATAGCCTGAAGGCAGAAGAGGTTTGAGTTCGGAGTTTTCCTTCTCTGGTAGACAACTAAACCGCTGAAAACATAAATATCTTAACTTGTAAATCTTGATATAACTTGAATAACTTATTTTAAGAATAATACTTAATATAACTTTTATCACAATGTAAACAAATTCAACTTGATAATATAATAATAAGGCTTGTCTTCGAGTCCGAAGACTAGTGAGGTATTTTCAGTGGCTGCGCAGACCCCGCTGTGCCCTACATATTTTGCCACATCCAGGGCAAGCATAACCATTGTCCACAGGTGGTCGATTTAGAGTTTCTTTTAACTTGATATCAAATGCAATAAATATATAAGTTGTTATTAATAACTAGACAGATATTACACGCTGCCAGTGGGTCTTAACTTGCGTATTGCTGATGTAGTCACTGATATAGTGCATCAGAAACAATTAACGAAAATAAAAAGTAATGTTATAAGTAAGGCGAATGCCTGAATTCATAAAAAAAAATATTATGAATGGAGCTAAAAATAGCTAATTGACCTGAATTCTGGAATCGTCTGTCCTGCCTAAGACCACTGAGGTCTGAGGACAATGCGACTTCTCTTGCAACATACACCTGCATAGCTAACCTCAGCAGACATTATATACTTGAAGTCTGCTCTATAACAGTTTTTACCAAAATGTTTTCCGCAGAATCCTAGTGTTCTTTTGAGGCCTGAATAGTTTTCCAGGAACTACTGGAATAATTCACTTGTAGGCCACCAGGTGCATTAATCTCTCTAAAAAATAAGCGAAGTGCTCCGCTAAATACTCAGAATGAGCGAAGTGTTCCGTTAGAGGAAAACATTTTGGGAAACACTGCTTTATAAATATCTTCGAACCAACCAGAACGCCATGACAAGCCATTAAAATTTTAATAGAGAACTTTCTTGATAAATAGAAGCAAAGAGTTACAATAACCTGTCTGGCTAGAACTGAACTATATATTACAGGTCTGTCTCAGTACTATTTGTAATTTCGTTTTCATAAAAATGGAGTGACACTGACCTATATGAGATTGACAGGTTAACAAGAAAACTTATTTACAATCAAATTTCGATTTTTAAATCCCAAGTTTTACATTAAAGGAGAGAGTGGGGAGATATGGACCACCATTTTTACTAAAAGTTACATAAAAACATAAATAACAACAACTCAGAGATGTTTTTTAATAGTTCTGAATAAAGTAGTCATTTATTTCAAAATTTTGTCTATAAAAAAAATAAAAAAATATACATTAGAAAAAATAATAATTAAAAATACCACCCCAAAATGGAGAGAAATGGACCACTTGTAAGGAGAAATGGACCACCTGTGAGGAGAAATGGACCACCTGTGAGGAGAAATGGACCATCTGTGAGGAGAAATGGACCACCTGCAGAAGACACAAGAAGCTTAAAGAATTTTTTTTTTTTTTTTTTTTCAAAAATACATCAAATTAGATATATTTTTCAGTTCTTTTTGAACCTTTGCAATTTACTGGTGGTGGCTCAATTTTTTTTAACTTGTTCTATTCTGACTGTCGCAATGTCTTCTACTGTCGGCCTCAAAAAACTTGTCAACCATTTTCCCACTCTTTCGCAAAAAATAAACTTCTATATCGCCATCCTCATCTTCTTCTTTCATAACCTTACCAACTAACTATTGCGGTTTATCTGCCTTGGAGGGATGGAGGCTGTGCACCACAGAGCATCAATAGACTTTGTAAAATGCACGTTTTAAAAAATAAGATAAACAAAAACTGAAACTGAAAAACGAAGAAAATATGATTTTTTTTAAGCTTTGAGATTAGGGGAGTATGGAAACTGCCTACAGTAACAATACACTCTGTTGTTATATCAGACAAAAGGATAATAACAACCGACGTATGGCGTTCATAGCCCTTAACATCCCTGAAAAAAATTCCGTTAGCTGTCCGAGGGCCTGCCACATCACAAGAAAATTCCTCAAGGGACAATCGTTAAAAAACTACAATACATTTTGATCCACTGTAACGAAGCATGTTATTATTTTATCTTTATTTATTTCTATTATAAAAGATATTTTAATGCATGTACTACAGGACGAAAAGTGTATAAAATCACATTTGCCAATTTCTGACACTTGGGAAAAGAGATGCTGTAGCTATCGTCAGATCACTGCAACAGATATGATTAATTTTATATAGGTCATGCATATTTTCTTAAACGCCATTAAATATTTGTTATTTATCCGTTTACAATGGATAAACAAAATACGATCAAACTTAAAAATCATGACTCTTGCAATTTTGTCCCTCCCTATTATAAAAGAAACTGCTTAAATATTCAAATGCGGAAATAATAGAGACACGCTCAGATATCATGGAATTTTTTTTTAAAGTATGAAATCACTTCGTTGCCATATTTCATATTTTCTAAATTTAAAAAATGCGACACTATATACTATTTCTAGTGCTCAGTGTGAAACAAACATGCACAGAACTGATTGTCCTTATGTAAATATATTCGAAAGCAAAATAGAGCTATATAGAGATAGAATTGGCAAATGGACACCTAGTCGAAAAGTCCATCAGGGAATCGGCGCCTAATGCCTATATCCAATTGACCAATGAAAATGATTGTATCTAATTGCTAGTCGTGGACCGGAAGCTCTTCGACCCTAGTCCTATCTGAAAGTTCCGCAATAGCAGAGACAATCGCATTCAATTGGGTCGTGCCATATACGAGTAGGCCGCGCTGACCACAGGGAATTCCTACATATTCCTATACTGTAACCTCCACAATGTCATGTAAGGACCGCTTTACCAGATTGCCTACTTTTATACTTTCGCATTCAACTTTAGCTAAAATTTGGCTACTCAGTATCCAGGGAACACCCCTTGTCTCCCTCCCTGCTGGCGCCCATGCATGATGATAATAATAATAATAATCTTTAAACTTACATGAATAAATGCATACGTACGTACAGATAGATAGGCAGATGGATAGATAGATAGATAGATACTTGATAGATAGATAGATAGATAGATACGTGATAGATACTTGATAGATAGATAGATAGATAGATAGATATAAAAAGAGAACACAACAGAGCAGTGGCGTAGCAAGGTACTCGTGGGCCCGGGTTCAAGTATGACGGTGGGCCACCTTTCCTCTCCCCAAGATAATGACAAAAGCATAGCTAGTGGTCTCGAGTGCATCATTACATTTTAAAAACGTCATTTTTATGTGGGTTAGGGTTACAGCCTTCTGAAAGTTATGGTGTAATGACTGTTAACTATGAATATCAAGTAAAAAAAGATGAGTATTCTGGTCATTTTCAGCTCTTATTATGACAAGGTTATTATTAAATGCATTTTTTTCCTAATAAATTATATTTTTTCACGTTACCATTGAGTAAAATGCGTGCAAAACACGTTGAACTATTTGAAACATGTAAAAACTAAAAATCGATTTTTTTAAATTTCAAAACCATTATTTTTGTTTGCTTTATCTGCCTTTAAGTTACAAGTTAGGAAACGTAGGGTGGATTCTACTGTATCATGATACTAAAACGCTTACCGTATACCACGTCTAAAAAGTAACTATCTTGTGGTTGATTGTAACAACAAAATTTATTTATTGTATATTCTCTAATCCTAGTACGTACGATGCTACAGGACAGATAAACTCTGATCAAAAGCAGAGATATAATAACATGATGATGAATAGTTTAATGGTTTGATAAAAATACATAAGAATTTAAAATATTCTAATTATTACATTCAACACATTTTGTTTTTAGTGCTCTCATGGGCCCCTATTGGTCATTGGCCTGAGTTCATTGAACCCCTTCGCCCCATGGATGCTATGCCACTGCAACAGAGACAGCAAAGCACATTAAATACCACGAGGAAGTAATTAAATACTGCAGCAAGCTCCTAAGTTTCAATGTATTTGTTACAAGCATGAGAAGAATGGCCAGATTTGTGTTTTTCTTATCACTTTATCAGTTCATCTCATCTTCAATGGGTAATACATTTTTTTTTCTGATTTTTTTTCTGTTTTTACCTTCTTTCTGTGTCTCTCTTCTCTCTTTCAATATGTTTCTCTATATTTAAAACCTTTCTGTCTCTAGTACTAGTAATGTGTTTTTCGTTTACAGTTTTGTTCCATCTATGTGCTACTAATGACAAAATAAATAACTAAAAACAGTCTCGAAGAGTTCTCATAGCGCAAAGCTTCTTCTCAATCTAATGCAACTATTGACTTATATCTTTCTCTCTGTAATTATTCTCCTCTTTCGATAGTGTCATTAATTTCGCTTATTTGTATTTCAGTATCCTGTTATGATTAAACTTTAATAACTTTTTTATCTGTTATCATAAAATGTTAAAGTTGGTATTAATTGCAGGAGAATGCATGCTCTTTTTACACAACACAATTTAAATTTTATGAATACAAAGATCCATTTAATTTGATGTGGGTCAGATCAACGTTGTCATCGTTAAATTGGAGAGAAAGAGTTAAGGTCTATTCTACACAGTAAGATCCCGCCCGATAAGGTATTCTATAAATAAATTAGATATATGATTAATAAACCAAACTATAAAGGTTTGCATCTTATAACTTGTATTATCCGATGTTGTTAAGTTGCCTTATGATATCTTATAATACAGTGCTTCTGTGGGAGTGTGTGTATCTCTATTTGAGCCAACCAGATGTCTTATTTAGTATTACTGATAGATTATTAGTTTTGCAATTATGCATAAATTCTTAATAACAAACACACGAGATATTACTGTTGTAGACTTGTGAGATGTGATGGGACGAGGCTTTAAAGGGATTAAACTCATTTTTTTCCTGGTCATCAACTCATTGAATAGAATTGATCTATCTGATGTAAACATTTCATATGTAAAGTTTAATTAATATTAATATTATTATGCTTACCTATCAAGGGGGGGCTACCTCATGGGGGCTCTAGTTCGACATCCGACTTGCGCAGAGTTGTATTTTCTGAGCACTTAAAAGAAGCACGGAAAACTTTCTCCAAGATACCCCCTCCCCCCCCCCTTCCAGACTTGATCCATTAAAGAGATTGGACCCTCAACAGTGTCACATATAAGTACGAAAGTTCCTTTACATAAAAGCAATTTTAAAAAATACTTGTTAAGAAATGTTTTCTTTATTTTTTTTTCTGTTATGTAGCGACGCGAAACCACACAGTATTATTCTAAATGACACCTTTTGGTATTTGTTAATCATCCTTATAAACATGGATAATTAGTTCTGAATCGAAATATTAAACGCTTGTTGGTCTATTAGAGGGTGTGGTGGCCTAGTGGTAGAGCGCTTGGCTTACGAATCGAATGATTTCGAGTTCCAATTCCGGTAATTACTAAAATTTTGTAGGTGCAGTGGTTGAGCGGTAAAGCGCTTGGCTTTCCAACCGAGGTCCCGGGTTCAAATCCTGGTGAAGACTGGGATTTTTTTTATTTCGGGATCTTTGAGCGCCTCTGAGTCCACCCAGCTTTAATGGGTACCTGACGTTAGTTGGAAAAAAGTAAAGGCGGTTGGTCGTTGGCCCTCGTAAATCGTAGGCAACAGAAACATCCTCATCTGCCTTATAGACCACAATGTCTGAAAGAGGAACTTTATTTTACTTTACTAAAATTTTTAAACTTCGGGATTCTTAGGACGTTCCTTGCCCACCCAACTCTAATGGTACCTGATATACTACTAATGGAATAAGGGCGCACGGTCGTTGTCCTGGCCACATGGAATCATCATTATCCATTGGCCATAGAAAGAGCTGAACTTTACAGTATCTGTCCTCATAGGTCGCTAGATTTGAATAATGTACCTTTTTTAGTCTATCTAACTGGTATTACATTTTTACAATACGTTTACATTCACAGGTGAAACTGTAAACCTAGAAAGGAGTGAAAGAGCTCCACTTGTTCCTAATTTAAATGTTTCCTCTCGCAAAATGTTGGAAGTAACCCGAAGCCAGATAAACGCAACATTATCAAATCTTGAATCAAATGTTCTTTCCGCAAAAGAGGCTGGTTTCAAAACTTGCAACCTCTCTATAAATTTTATGATGTCTTCAGGGCGAAGATGTGGATGCAGCCAGAGCCTTGATCTAGATCCAGACGAAGACGGCAATATGTACAGCTATGCTGAACGGTGCGATAATAATACAAACGACTTTCAACATCCGGCTGTTTGCCGCTGTGACCGGATGTGTTGGCTGTACGGTGACTGCTGCCCAGATTTTTTCGGTGTGGGCTTGAAGAAAGATGTCACGGACTCAGAGGACTCTCTTCTCAAATCTGAACTCAGTGCCGCGATAACGTTTAGCAGATTTACATCTTTTTATGAAAAATTTAATTGGTTTCGTTTGTCCACGTGTGAGCCTATCTGGCCCGACTTCCAACACAGCTTTTACCTTATCACAAAGTGCAACGACGAAGTCGAAATTAAAGAAAGATTCGAATTGGTGTTTAGAAATGTGAAGCGATCTTCTTCTCTAATTTCCCAGATATTTCTAGGGCTTTCCAAAGATGAGATAGTAGATCGATGTGAAAGGAAAAACATAAGCTTGCATGATCCCTTTAGCTACATCCCCATAACTATTGATAAACTTATGGGAATTTATTATTATAATATATTCTGTGCCGTCTGCAACGCGAATGATATCAATACGTCAAAATTATGGACAATTAAAGTGATATTTGACCATAAAACTAAGGCACACATTTCGAAAACAATTTACACGTTACACGAATTCAATCAATTCATGCGCAATAACTCGATTCGCTTAATAGAGCCTCATTTTGCCACAGCATGTTTTCCTGTTCCACACAAAGAAGAGTTCCCTAACACGGACTTCCGCCATGATGTCAACTCGTCTCAGCTAGCCAAGTCTGTAAATGTCGAAGAAGGTGGATTGGGTTTACTCTGTAGTCGATATCGCTTGCTGATAAAAGAAAACGGCATGTTGTCAAACAACCCACATTGCTACGCTCTACATAGCGGCCAGAATGCAACAGATTTTAACATTTCTTTTGAGTTTGTGGTTAAAATAGCCAGTAACTCCTCAGTCTGTTACCCTAAATTGGCGAAAGAGAAAGAACCCATGTCCTTACTTTTTTTGCTGCACAACCGCAACAACAATGACGATTTGAGCACACAAAATATGTGTAGGGACAAGACGTGTCCAGATAACAAGACGTACGTTCCGTTTTACGACACATGCGTCACGCCGTATTGTCCTGACGGTACCTGGTTCATTAACAACTCATGCCGAACACAAGGCAAGGTCAAGGCTAAGGAATTAGAAATTGAACTTGAGAACTCATGGCCAGGCGCTAGCATCAAGAAATACCAATTTACACCCCTTAAAAATACCCATCGACAACTCACGATAACTTACGCACTGTTAAACACACTTAACAGTCAAAGATATCTCTTAAAACTGGAGAACTCTTCCGAAAGCAGAAATCAAAAAGTAAAACTAAGCCGGTTTAGCCGGAAGGGGGAATTTCTTTCGGAATGGTTCCAGCTTGCAAAGCCAAAATCCCTGGAAGAATTAAAAGACATTTTTACAGAAATGATCCAAATATTTTTAATGCTGTATATCGAAAAGAAAAGGACACTTATTACAGACGTTGTCATCTACGCCTATATAGACTCCACTGACGCACACTTTAAATGGAATCACGGTCAAAGTATCATGATAATTGTACAAGGTATCACCACACGCGTGATACTAGTAAACGAAGAGATAATGTTGGGGAAGCACATCACAATGTCCGATGATGTGGTAGTGAATCCGTGTGCTGTGGTCCTGGGTCGAATCCCCACGGGTCAAGACGTAGTGTACGATACGTGCTTGTCAATAAAGGCCGAGCTTAAGAGAGAAGTGTACTTTGACGACTTAGTCTCAAACACCATTGAGGAGGGCGGGGATGTTAAGGTCTTGAGCAACTTTGTGATTTCGTACAGGTCTATGGCCAACATGGTCCATCTCAACAGGAGCATTCATCTAACCAAGACAAGTACAAAAAACAAAATGGCGAAACATTTGATGGAGCCGGAACTCTTCAGTCAGCACGAGCTAGGGGAACACATGTGCAGCCAGGGAGACAAACTCGTAACCAAGGAGACGCAAGTGTTTACTAAGGGCCAGGGGTTCGAACTCTACACCAAAGGTCCAGCGAAAATAAAGTTACCTAATGTCGAGTATTGGATTGAGTATTTAATGTCCAAGCAAAACAGCTATTATATACACACACTTATCTATGCTTTTTGTGAGCTATTACCTTTGCAGAACAGATGTTCTGTTGGTCAGCTAGTAAGCATTGACCGCTCCAAGATATTGCAACTCGGCGGGAGGCTAATTGTCACAAGTAAGGCTAACGTGTTATTTAAGTACACTAACCGACTGAACCGCTCCATCACATCGTTAAATGAGACCAGAGTCAACGAGATTCTCGACACGTTTGCCTCACATCACGCACAATCATTGGATGTGTATACGGAGAGAAACTACGTGATTACCACAAGTGACGTCACAGTGTGTACTACTTTCAGACTGACATTCCCGCAAAGGAATTGTGGGAGCATAGTCATTGAAATCTATTCGCTACATTATTGGCTTACAGTAACGTCACTGTTGATGTTTTTACTAATAGACTTATGCACGTTTCCGCCTTAGTAAATGTAAAAATCAAAACCGGAAAAGGGTAAAACCAGATTCGCTGTTGTATTATAAACATTTTTGAAACTAGGTCAAATTAATTGTATTGTTATATGCTATTTCTTTTATTCTGACGATTAGATTATTGCTTTATTATTAAACATACATATGAATGGCCGAACACTAGCAGGGTCAAACATAACAAAATATGGTGAATCAATACAAGAGATAAAAGACTCATGACATGAGCAAACTGTGGAAAATCAGGAAGATTGACAGTAGCTTCCAATTAAAATTAAAACGGCATTCTTTACTAGTGGTTACCTGTGCTCCCATATAGTTGTGAATCTTGGACACCGAACACTGAGGCTGACAGAAGAATCCAAGCCTTAGAGCAGGGGTTCTCAACCTGTGGGTCACGACACCCTTGGGGGTCGATTGACGATTTGCCATCGAAAAAATGGATTGTTATTGTCTATTCTTCTGTTGCTGTATGTACGTGCGGGGGAGGAGGGGTCGCGGCAGAGTTGGGGATTGTAAAAAGTGGTCGCCGAGCCTAAAACGTTGAGAACCGCTGCCTTAGAGAGTAAATGCCACAGAACAATGTTGGGCATCAGATGCTAGGAAAAGCAGACAAATGAGTCGGTACTTTTACTTTCAATACTGTGTCTGGCTAAAGGAAGAACTCCTCAATACTGTGAAGAGACAAAAGCTGAGCTGGCTTGGTCATATTGTAAGACATATTTCACAATCAAAAATTATTTACAAGCTACAGTGGAGGGAGCACGAAGATAGACTCGTCCGAACAAAAGCTGGCTGGACAACGTCTAAGAATGGACCGGCTTCTCTCTTGATATCCGGCTTAGAACAGCTGTTGACTGGGTATTTTTGTTGATTGATTCAAATTTTGTTCGGTAATTGTGTCAAGTATCAACTTGATCGGAGAATGCGTGAGGGAGAAATAGCCTTAACAATTATTTAAGGGGACTAAACCAAACAAAAATCAAACAAAGCATTAGGGTTTATTAAAAGAAATTTCTATAAATCAAATAAGAACATAAAACTAAAATGTTATTTCCCCTTGGTTAGGCCAATAATAGAATATGTATCCTCCGTTTGGGACCCCTCAATTCAAGAAAACATTAAGAAACTGGAACATACTCAAAATAGAGCAGTTAGATTCATAACAAATGAATATTCCCATTTGACTAGAGTAACACCTTTAGTAAAATCACTAAATTTAGAAAGCCTTCAGAATAGAAGACTCAAAAGTAAAGTGGCAATTATACATAAAACACTGAACCATAATCTTCAAATACAAAAACAAAATTTTATAAAATACTCTGAAAGACACAAAGATAAAGGCACATCTCTCGTCCCAAATGCTAGGACAAATTTGTACAAATACTCCTTCTTCCCTAGTGCTATTAGAGCATGGAATGGGTTGCCTGAGCTAGCCAGGAAAACTAGTGACTTTGCAGAATTTATATCATTGGTTAATTTGCATGACTAAATGCATGACGCGTAGGACGTTATCATCTTCTTCTTTGAAGTAACGTCTGTATTATATAAGATAAGATAAACAAATTTAGCCATGTCTGTGAATACTGAAGTATTAGTTTCTCTTGTCGCTATTAAACAAAAATAAATAATGTATTACCAGTGATTAATTGTCTAATTTGCTAATTTTTTTTATTGATTCATATCTTGTCTATGTCAACTTCGTCCGAGTATGGGTGTGCGAGAGATAATATGTACATACCTTCTAACAGACAAACAGGAATGGATTGATTTTAGCTTTGTTAAAAAAAATATATATCTAGCTTCTCTCATTTATACGAGCATCAACATTCTTATAGTTCAGTCTAATCGCATCTCACAATCACCCCCCCCCCCATCTCAATTAGCCCCATGGTGCGAAGGGGCTCACTGCGCCCGGTCCCCACGACCAATAGTGGCCCAAAACGATACGGAGGTGCCAAACGGGCTCTTGTGAGGGAAAACAAAATTCAAAAAAGGAAATTAACAAAATCGATGTTACTCTTATTATTTCAGTATGAACTCTGTTCAATTGAGAAAACTCTTAAATTGTCAGTTCCGCGTTTCATTACATTTTCACTTGTTAGTTTTTAATAATATTATTATTATTATTCATGACCGATTTGTAAACAATGTGAAAGTACGATGAGAAAAATATGTTTCTTTTTTCATATGTAATTTTGTTTCTTTAATATTACAGAATGTAGCCACTAGTTAAAATACATAAATTAATTTTATGAGAGGACAGAAGTTTGAGAATTTTTTCAAGAGTCAGAAGATAAATCAAATATAATTGGATGATAACACACTATCCATAAAAACGTTTGTGTGTGTATGTGTCCCAGAACTGTTGGACTTCAAAACTTCGGAGATCAGGCATTTCGTGTGAGATGTAAGCCCATGTGGATTATATGGCTTCAAATGTATGCGGACTTTCATGCGACTAGGGCAGGAAAAAGGACAAGCAAATGAAGGCAATAACTATAAACAATTTCTGAACAAAGCTTTTACATTTGTCAAAAACATTAATGTTTCTTGGAAACTTCGAGCTTCCACAGAAACTAAAGACAGTTCCTTAAAGAAAGAATCCCAATATCAAGGACTTCGATTGTGTCTACAATAAAAGACAATAGTCAACCTAATGATCGTCAAGTTTGCATAATTTCTGAACATATTACAATGAATAGTGCAAATGATCATGAACTATATACAATTTCTCAATAACCTTGACTGTTCAACAGTATTATATGGTCTGGATGTGGATGCGTTAACCTGTTTGTCTTGTCTGTTATTGTAAGTGAAAGTATAATATGAATAAACCACATTAAAAATAAATTCTCTTAGGTTGAGTGAAATAGCAACAATTATTTAACAAACAAAAAAAAAAAAAGATTGTTCTGATCTGATAACATTTCATTTTTTAAATCAATAATACAAAATAGGATAATGTCTCTTACATTAATTCACGCCATTTTAGAAATGTGTCTTTGGACGCTCTACCGAGAGGATAAAGATTTTAACAAAGGAGCGTTAAAAACTTGTCTCCTCAGAAGTTGATGCTAACATTCAGTCAGGACAACTGCTCCGTGGGACGGGACGTCCTTAGGACCTTGATCTTGTTGTCCTGAGCCCTTTAGAACAAGTTCTACTGATTCCCATACTTGTGACAAACAGTGCGGACTCAAAATATCGGAAGATTCAACATGTGGCTCGGTGTACATGTTACATTGTTGGCCAATGGCATTAACGTTTCAAATGACCCGGAAGTTTCAGAATCTCGTTCTCGGTTATACCGATGAGGAAAGGTGTGTACCTTAGGTATTGTTTGTCTTATTTATTGTCTGTTTTATGTAGTGTCTGTCTGTATTTTCTGTCTTATGTGTTGTCTGTCTGTCTATGTATTTTATGTTGTATGTACATATTTTCTGTCTTATGTATTGTCTGTCTTATGTAGTGTCTGTCATATGTGTTGCCTTTCTTATGTATTGTCTGTTTTATGTTTTGTTTGTCTGTCGTATGTATTTTATGTTGTATGTGTCTATTGTCTGCCTTGTGTATTGTCTGTCTTATGTATTGTCTATCTTATGTATCTTCTGTCTTGTGTATCGCCTGTGTGTGGTCTGTTTTATGTATTTTATGTTGTATGTGCCTATTGTCTGTCTGATGTATTGTCTGTCTTGTGTATTGCCTGTTTTATGTATTGACTGTCTTGTGTATTGCCTGTTTTATGTATTGTCTGTCTTGTGTATTGCCTGTTTTATGTGTGGTCTGTTTTATGTATTTTATGTTGTATGTGCCTATTGTCTGTCTTATGTATTGTCTGTCTTGTGTATTGCCTTTTTTATGTATTGCCTGTCTTGTGTATTGCCTGTTTTATGTATTGTCTGTCTTATGTATTGCCTGTTTTATGTGTGGTGTGTTTTATGTATTTTATGTTGTATGTGCCTATTGTCTGTCTTATGTATTGTCTGTCTTGTGTATTGCCTTTTTTATGTATTGTCTGTCTTATGTATTGCCTGTTTTATGTGTGGTCTGTTTTATGTATTTTATGTTGTATGTGCCTATTGTCTGTCTAATGTATTGTGTATTGCCTGTTTTATGTATTGTCTGTCTTTTGTATTGCCGGTCTTATGTATTGTCTGTCTTGTGTGATGTTTTCTTGGAAGTATACTCTCGCATTAGGGACACTATGGCTCAATGTGGGTTCAGTCACACTCATGCCCTACAGTGACTTGCCACGCCACTGTTTAGACTTACATCTTTACCTAATAAGGCTAGTCCGGAGATCAGTGAGGAATGCAGTATTTCCCGTGGCTGCGCAGTCCCAGCTGTGACCTACATATTTTGCCACATCCAGGGCAAGCATAACCATTGCCCGCAGGCGATCTATTTAGATTTTCTTTTCGCCGTCTGCATTTGTCCTCGGCAGCAAATTTTCTTTTGGTCTCAAATGTGTATCCCGCGGCCTTCGTGAGTGACGTCCAGCTGTCTTCCTTTTGAGGCCGCATGCAACCAGGTGCTCTCTTCTATTTCTATTCACATCTCTACCTAGGAGACCTATAATTACTTTGTATTCTTGTTTCCACAGTCCTCTAATAAATCAATATCAACATATACATATTTGTTTTGGCAGCAGACAACTTTGTCGGCCATGTTAATTCACAATGTTAGTTTGCTGTGTATGTAATTTAGACTATTTATTTGTTGTTAATTTTAATCTAAAGATGTTCATTTGCTGAGCATTCATTTTAAAAATGTTCATCTATTGTACACGTGGTTTAATATTTAATTGAAAGATGTTCATTTGCTGAGCATTCATTTTAAAAATGTTCATCTATTGTACACGTGGTTTAACATTTAATTTAAAGATGTTCATTTGCTGAGCATTCATTTTAAAAATGTTCATCTATTGTACACGTGGTTTAATATTTAATTTAAAGATGTTCATTTGCTGAGCATTCATTTTAAAAATGTTCATCTATTGTACACGTGGTTTAATATTTAATTTAAAGATGTTCATTTGCTGAGCATTCATTTTAAAAATGTTCATCTATTGTACACGTGGTTTAATATTTAATTTAAAGATGTTCATTTGCTGAGCATTAATTTTAAAAATGTTCATCTATTGTACACGTGGTTTAATATTTAATTTAAAGATGTTCATTTGCTGAGCATTCATTTTAAAAATGTTCATCTATTGTACACGTGGTTTAATATTTAATTTAAAGATGTTCATTTGCTGAGCATTCATTTTAAAAGTGTTCATCTATTGTACACGTGGTTTAATATTTAATTTAAAATGTTCATTTGCTGAGCATTCATTTTAAAAATGTTCATCTATTGTACACGTGGTTTAATATTTAATTTAAAATGTTCATTCGTTGTGAATATATTTAAAAAATTGTTACATTGCTGTGCACTTAGTAAAAAAAAAACCTTCATCTGTCATGCATGTAAATTAAAAATGTTCAATGGCAGTGAAGAGGCGCGTTTGTTAAGCGGTAAAGCTCTTGACCTCAGAGCCGGGGGTCCGTGGTTCGAAACCTGGTGAAGAGTGGGATTTTTAATTTCGGGATCTTCAGGCGCCACTGAGTCCACTGAAGGATTGTGAAGGCGGTTGGTCGTTGTGCTGGCCACATGACATCCTCGTTAACCGTAGGCCACAGAAACTGACCTATTGACCCCGCGTTCTAAAAAGGGAACTTTACTTTTTCTGAGTAAAGAATACAATTTTAATTTTCACATTTTGTGAATTCAGTTAAAAAATTTTCATCTGTTGTGCGTATAATTTGAAATGTTCATTTAGTGTGTATGTAATTTTAAAATGTTCATTTAGTGTGTATGTAATTTTAAAATGTTCATTTGTTGTGAATGTTTTTTTAGAATATTCATTAGCGGTAAATAAAAATGTTCATCCCTAGTTAAAGAAATTTAAGAATGTTTATGTTATTGCATGACTCGCATGTTCAATGTAGTGATCAATGTTTTTTTTTTCTTCTTTATATATCTAAAGGAACATACGAAACATGTAAAACTTGTTTTAAAACATTTTACTAACAAAATAAGAACAAAGAGGTCCGTTCACCGGCTTGGCTGGACAGATCCTCTGTATATAACGATTGGTCTCAATCAGAGCAGGGTAAAACTCTCAATCAGAGCAGGGTAAAACTCTCAATCAGAGCAGGGAAAAACTCTCAATCAGAGCAGGGAAAAACTCTCAATCAAAGCAGGGGAAAACTCTCAATCAGAGCTTGGGAAATCTCTCAATCAGAGCTGGGGAAATCTCTCAATCAAAGCTGGGGAAAACTTTCAATCAAAGCAGGAAAAAACTCTCAATCAGAGCTGGGGAAAACTTTCAATCAAAGCAGGAAAAAACTCTCAATCAGAGCTGGGGAAAACTCTCAATCAAAGCAGGGGAAAACTCTCAATCAGAGCTGGGGAAAACTTTCAATCAAAGCAGGAAAAAACTCTCAATCAGAGCTGGGGAAAACTATCAATCACAGCAGGAAAAAACTCTCAATCAGAGCTGGGGAAAACTTTCAATCAAAGCAGGAAAAAACTCTCAATCAGAGCTGGGGAAAACTATCAATCACAGCAGGAAAAAACTCTCAATCAGAGCTGGGGAAAACTCTCAATCAAAGCAGGGGAAAACTCTCAATCAGAGCTGGGGAAAACTCTCAGAAATATAACCCCATCCCCGTAACTTTGTTTAGGAACAAAATCGCCACCTGTACCACTGTACAATTCTTTCAAACGCTCGACTTTTTTCTGAGATAAAGTTCAGTCTTTTGTTTTCATTTGACATTCAATTAATTATGCACGCACTTTAAAACTGGAGAAAAGAAATGTTTTCATGTTATTTAATCATCTTTTGTTTCCAGCATTTGTTTCTTCTCATATTCAGCTCTTTTCTTTTTGTAATACCGCTCGAATCTTTTAGTAGTAAAGGTTAATTATGTTTAGTGGGCCTTGTTTACTCTGGTCATTTCTAATATTTGTTTTCAGAGGTTCTAAACATTTTGGAAAGCTCAGTTTGCATTTGTGATTGATTAGATTCATAGTGTATTTCAATTAATGCGACAAACATGCATCGCGCACAACCGCAGTTTTCTTTTTAGCGGCCCCCGATAGGGGAAAAGACGCTATTAGTTTTGTGTGGCCTGTCTGTCAGCCCGTCCGTCCCGTTTAGATCTCAGAAACTAGAAGAGAAATTTTTTTACAATTGTATTGCTAAGTTTAGTAAGTTCTGTCATACTAACTACTACATTTACACACAAAAAATGTACTATTTTTTAAAGAGAAAAAAAATTATATAAAATGTATATAAGTGGAACATAATTTAAAACAACAATTAATAAGTAGTTTTTCATATTGTTGCGTGCATTGCAATATGGAAAAAGAGTATGGAACACTCAACCAAAGGGAATTTTTTTTTTCGGAAATGTTTTTCCTAAGGATTACAATAACAATTAGATCAATTAGATATTCATTATATCATTATATCAGTTAGGCCAGGTTCACATCTAACCTTATTTTTACCTATCCTCTGGTCTCCTGGACCGCTGGGGCACCACACAAGACCTGTCAACCTTCTTTCTCCATTCTTCTCTGTTATTTGTCTTTGATAGAATTTCATTCTGATGTCCTTTCTGAAAATATTGAAACCTGCCTTTTTACCTGCCTGGATGGACCACTTCGGGGGCCGATTTTGAGTTTGTGTTTCCACACAAACTGTCTTTGTAACCTTGTTTTGATGCTTTTGGAAGAGATGATTTGAGACTCTTAAGCCCTTGCTCAAATGGAGTTTAATGATAATGATGATAGTCATGATAATGATTATGCTGATGATGGCAGGATGATTACTTGGTGTCGTCACGTTTATCAAAGCATTGCCACAGCACCGCGCCATTAACCTGAAGACCCTAAAGGAGCGCAACTTTGACGTGAAAGTCATAACAGTCCACATCATGCCACAAACAAACTTCTGTAATCCCATTTTAGACACACACTAAAATACTTAAATATTCTGTCCTCTGGAACGGGGTACGCCCTTAACGATATAGCTAACAAGGAGAGTGAGAACCGTTGAAAAAGAACATCGCTTGGTTCAGGCTTGATAATAATAAGCGATGATGACAAGATAAAGATCAGGGTCAGCAACTCTAAAAGGAAAGTTCTATAAAATACTACGAGATATAGATCGCAAGGTCTGAAAGGGAACTTAACTTTTTTTTTTTTTTTACACTGAGACATCTGAACAAAAGAAAAAGTCAACACAATTCACTTCGGTACTTTAGTTCTATTTAATAGAAGAGCGGGGGGAAAAAAAGCATTGCTGCCAACTTTCAAGGTGTCAGTGGCGTTTCTTGCATTGGAGAACCACACATTAATTCATTTCAAATCAATGAATTGATTAGTTTAACAAAACTCTGATGAGTAGTACATCTCCAGTGTTCAAATACATCTGTTGATGGTCTATTTTGTTGATGATTATATATGTTAATGGTGCATGCGAGTTTATAGAAGACACAACAACAGAATGAATATATACTTGATAACGCAGGCTGATAACTTCAAACAATTTAATGAACAATAAAAAGGGCACAGTCCTCTGTCGTCGCTAGCCTAGCGTCGTCCTCTAAAGCGTATTGTCCGTTACTCTTCTAGTTCCTAATCCTTCTCTTTTATTACTCGTCACATCACTTAGGAAAAACCCGATTAACCTCAACTTCTACGCATCTTGTGTCATTACACTAGTAAGGGTGACTTGTTTAGTAGACTTTGAAACACGGTTTTGAAATACTAAAATTTATTTTGAGCCTCTGGCATCTGAAAGTTTCTATTCCACGTCCATCAAAATCTTCCAAAAACTCCCCAATACGTCATCAAATTGATAGACACCAGAGTTCATATCTTACCGTTAATAATTTTTTTTAACTTGGCAATTCAGCTTAAAGCCATTCGCTTCAAAATCCTTTAATTATTTCGTAAATTGTGTTTAATAGTGACCATCCACAGACATCTTTCATTGACCAGAATGCTTTTCTCTCATCTGTAGTGGACTTCGGTGTTAAAATCTACTACAGTCACTGGCTTGGATATGAAAGTCCATCATCTAAAAGGTATAAACAAAATAAGAAAATATAACATTGTCCCCTTGGAACTCCTGGCTGGGAAGGTAGACAACGCCTATTCTTCTCATCATGAATTATTCAAATGTTAGTCACTGTCTATTGGTATTTATCGAGAGAATAGTCAAACATATAAAGAAACAAAGTATAGGGAGTTTTTGTGACATCATCGTCGTGATGGATGTGCATTGGTCTTTGGTGATGTTTTACTGTACAGTGTGGAGAGTATTAGGTAATTCTTCCTTTTTTATCTTCCAAACCTTTCCTCCTGTCCCTTAATTTTCTCTCTTTTCTCTTCTCTCTCTCTCTCTTTGTCTCTCTGTCTCTCTCAGCCTCTCTCTCTATTTCTCTCTTTCTTTCTCTTTCTCTGTCTCTCTCTCTTTCTCTGTCTCTCTCAGCCTCCCTCTCTATTTCTCTCTTTCTCTGTCTCGTTCTCTTTCTCTGTCTCTCTGACTCTTTTTATCTATGTCTCTCTTTTTCTTTCATTCTTTCTCTCTATCTCTCGAGGCTTCTGTCTTTCTATCAAGTAATCACACATATCCAATTCCTCTTTACTAATGCTTTCTCCTCTTGCCAACTCGAAACTTAAACAGCGGAAAACTCAACAAATAAGACTTCGCCGTACAACACATATAACAAGGAATCTTGGCATGCTACAGACGACTCACACAGCCCCTCAGATCTAGCACAAGATTTGAACCATTTTTCTGAAGAGTTCCTAACTCCTAATAAAGCCACAAATGGTTTTGAAGACTTTGGTCTTTCAATGAAAAGTTTGAAATTCCATACACGTCAATGTTCCAGCTTATTAAATCCTGAAACAGAGGCAACAGCTAATACTCGGAAAATGTATGTGGAGAATTGCAGAAATCAACTAAATACTTTCAAAACGCAGCCTATCTGTCTTTGCGGGTCACTTTGTTGGTTGAACGGCGTCTGCTGTGCAGACTACTTCAGCTTAATTTTAAAAAGAAATGCGTCTGATTCCGAAGACGAACTTTTAAGAGCCGAGCTCCAAAGTTCTGAAATTCGCAGCAGTTTTCGTGGATTCAGGTCTTTCTATGATTTGATCAGCACGCTTAGACTGGCCACCTGCGAGCCAATCTGGCCAGATTTTCGGCGCAGGTTTTACCTGATTAGAAAATGCAGCCAGGAACTCGATGTAAAAACAAAGTTTCATTCGCTCTACAGGCAATTACAAAAATCCCCTTCAAAAACGTCAAAGATATTCATTGGACTATCAAAAGATGAAATAACTGACTATTGTGAAAAAAAGAACAATAGCATTGATCCATATCACAATATACCAATCATTTCTGGGCCATTTAATGGTATTGATTATTACAATGTATTTTGTGCAGTCTGCAATGCAGTGGATATGTTTGTAATGTGGTCAACAAAACTGATTTCCAATGATGGAAATAATGTGAAGAAAAATTTGATAATACATTCTCAGCACGATTTTGAGAAGCTTTTAAACAATTATACAATAAGGCTTCAAGAGCCCCATCCTTCGTCTGAATGTTTCTTGGATGCATCTAGTTCTAGTGCTCCAAGAAGTAATAAGAAACAGAATTTCGCTGCCCGCAAATCTCAGGATACAGATCGTCAAAATTCTACAATTGATGAATTACTTTGTACTAGGTATCGACTCTTGATTAAAGAGAATGAAGCTTTTTACGCCAATCCACATTGTTATACGGTAGAGAACGACTTGGTTTCTGACATCAGCTTTGACTTTCTTTTGGAAACGACTAACTCATCTTCTGTCTGCTACACTCAGCAAAAAGAAGAGCAGGAATCCGATCTGTTTCTAGGGGAGAGTATTCTGTTCAGAACCCAAGATGCTGAGGATGTCCATGTGTATTACGTTCGAAACAAAACGTGTCCCGAGTCTTCAGCGTATGTTCCGTTTTACGAGGAATGCGTAACGGCGAAGTGTCCGCACAATACAGAATTTATTGATGGTCGATGCCAAGACGTTTTAGTCTCGTCAGAATTTGTCGTTGAGGTCAACAGTTCAAAGTTAAAGCCAGACAATATTGAAAGAACGTCTATGAAAAACTTACGCTCTGAAATAACAATCACCTACGTATTGCTGAACACCTTGAATAGCAAGAGATATTTACTGGCTACTTTTAACTCGTCAGCTAAACTAAGTCAAACTATCAAGCTAAGTCGAGATAGTAAGCAATACGAGTTTCTGTTGGAGTGGTTCGAGCTAATGAAGCCAAAGTCTTTGAGCATACTTATTAAACGCTACCAGAGTTTAATTAAAGACTTTATCTTTCTTTACACTCAGAAACTGAAACAGATCAAGGAAATCACGGTCTATGCTTACGTAGATCCAAACTATGCTGAATTTGGGACCAAGCCATGCTATTCACAAGTGCTCAACTTAATTGTGGACGATACCCGAACACGTCTGGCATTGCTTTGTGAAGAGCTCCTAATGTCAAAGTTCGTTTCAATCAACAGCTCAACAGTGATAAATCCTTGCGCGGTGATACTAAAGAACTCTACCAAAAAGAAGAATTTTGTATACGATACGTGTTTCACTATGACAGCTGAGCTACCAAGCTACAACGTCTTTGACGACTTAGTATTCAAAGGACTAGAGGAAAACTTTATGGACCAAATTTCAGCAGAACAAAACAGTTTTCTGATCTTGCACAAGTCTATTTCAAGCGTTTTGTACGGCAAAGTTCCTCTCAACATCGAAAGTTTCAGAATGTCTCAGAAAAACGAAAAGGCCAGAAAATCTCAGAACAATGAAATGTCCAGAATATATCAGAGCAACGAAATGTCCAGAATATCTCAGAACAATGAAATGTCCAGAATGTCTCAGGAAAACGAAAAGGCCAGAATATCTCAGAACAAAGAAATGTCCAGAATGTCTCAGAAAAATGAAATGTCCAGAATGTCTCAGAACAATGACATGTCCAGAATGTCTCATTGGTCAAAAGAAACGAATACAGTTGATAACAAACTTGCTGCTTTTAACCCTAGAGATTTGCAGGCTTTGATTTGTTCAGTGGATTTCAAGTTGGAACAGATAGAAACAGACATTTTCGAGGGAGAAACCAAAAGAAAAATATACAAGGAAGGAACTGGGTCGTTACTTGTACCAAACGACAACTATTGGATTGAGTATTCAATGCGTAGACAAAATAACTCATACCGACACACACTGACCTACTCCTGGTGTGAACTGTTGCCTTTACACGATAGATGCTCGGTAAGTCATTTACTGAACATTAGCCAATCTAAGACAGCACAGCTTCAAAGCTGGTTAATTGTCACCGCCAGCTTCGCCACGGCTGAAGTTTTCTGGGAATTCGCCAACAGATCCCACGATGCTGTTACGTCCAATAACAAGACTGCCTATGAAGGTGTAATCACTAAGTTTTGTTACCAGTATGGCGTGGATATAGATGTGTACATGGAGGGAGATTATATTAAAACAGTTGACGGTCTCACAGTGTGCACAAGTTTGAGACATTCTTATCCTCTCAGAAATTCTGAAGTTGGCAGCGCTATTAGGAATTTCTATTTGATTAGTTTGTGCTTGTTATTTACATCATAGGCAGTTCTACTCGTGTGAACTATAATATATATGTTGGGGGATTTAAACTAAAAAATCTCTTTTTCTAAAAAAACTCTAAGCCACCTTAGCTAAGCTCATACAATTTGCTGACTTTAGTTTGCTTTAGGATAATATTGAAAAGGGGTTTTAAACCTCATAACTATTTGTAAGGGGTTTTAAACTTAAAGCCTCTGGAGGAGTGGGGTTTAATCTCAACACAACGCTCAGAGAATTGTTTGTGTGTAGTTTGCTTTTTTTAATATTGAAGTGGTGGATTTTAGCTTCATACCTCGCTGGAGGGGGTTTTAACCCTAGACTCGAAACCCTCTGAATGCGGTTTTAACTTAAGGCCCTCTTGAGGGGTGGGGGTTCAAACACAAGCCCCTCTTGGTCACGCTCATCATTATATTGAAGAGGGAATTTTATTGTAAAAAGAATATTCGGAGGGGTTTTTAAACTCATAATTCCCTTGGCTATGCTCTTGGAATTTGGGGATTGTCGATTGCATTTTTTTAGTTGTATAGAAGATGGGGTTTTAACTGCAAAACCCCATGGAAGGAGATTTTAAACTCAAAACCATTTTGGCTCACAAAATCAAAGCATAAAATCAGTCACAAGATCCTCCCCCCCCTCCCCCCTCGGACCCCAGTCCATTACTATGCGTTTTGAATTTGTTAGAACTAGAACTATAATATCCATAACAGTAACCATCCATAGCTCTCATGTTTTATTTGCAACAGTTGTCCTTGGAATCTGCAACATATGTGAGTTCAACAAAAAAAAAAGGCCAACAAAAGTAAAAATTTTAATTGCTTTATTTAACTCTTTCTCTCCGTATTTATTTACCATATTCTGGTGGAATCAACGCTGATATCGTCAGTTAGGAGAGAAAGAGTTAATCAATTTTGCACGTTGATAGACAAATATAAAGGCACATTCCTCGTCCCATATGCTAGGACAAATTTGTACAAATACTCCTTCTTCCCTAGTGCTATTAGAGCATGGAATGGGTTGAATGAGCTAGCCAGGAAAACCAGTGACTTTGCAGAATTTAAGTCATTGGTTAATATGCATGACTAAATGCATGACGCGTAGGACGTAATCATCTTTTTTTTTGAAGTAACGTCTCTTTTATATAAGATAAGATAAGATATCACGTAAAGGAACGATAACAAAGATTATGTCAATACGAAATTAAATTAAAAGAGTTATCTCCCTTGTACAAACAGGTTTTAAAAAAACAACACTACATTCTGCTTTTCAGATTAGCAAGGGACTTCATCTAGTCATACATCTTATTTATTCAGCAGTGAGGAGACAGTCATAACTCTAATCCCAAATTTCTATGCGGTGGTACGCTGGAATACACGTAAAACAGGTGTACCTCAAGGAACAGTCTTGGGTCCACTACTATTTTTAATTTACATAAATGATTTACCAAATTGCATTAGTTCAGGAACAAAAGTCAGATTATTTGCAGACGATTGCATAATATATAGAACAATAAAAACAAAACAAGATACAGACAATTTACAAAGAGAATTAGATGAATTACAGAAATGGGAATCACATTGGAGCATGTCTTTCCACCCAGAAACATGTCAGTTGTTAAGAGTAACAAAAAAAACTAAAACAAATTAATTCCACTTATCTTATTCATGGCAAACCAGTAACACAGACTAAAAATGCAAAATACCTAGGTGTTATAATAAATTAAAAACTGGCATGGAATCCACATATTGATGAAACTATAAAAAAATCCAACAAAGCATTAGGGTTTATTAAAAGAAATTTCTATAAATCAAATAAGAACTAAAAACTAAAATGTTATTTAACCTTGGTTAGGCCAATAATAGAATATGCATCCACCGTGTGGGACCCCTCAACTCAAGAAAACATTAAAAAACTGGAACAAACACAAAATAGAGCAGTGAGATTCATAACAAACGAATATTCACATTTGACTAGGGTAACATCATTAGTAAAATCACTAAATTTAGAAAGCCTTCAGGACAGAAGACTCAAAAGTAAAGTAGCAATTATACATAAAACACTGAACCATGATCTTCAAATACAAAAACAAAATTTAATAAAATACTCTGAAAGACACACAAATAAAGGCACATTCCTCGTCCCATATGCTAGGACAAATTTGTACAAATACTCCTTCTTCCCTAGTGCTATTAGAGCATGGAATGGGTTGCCTGAGCTAGCCAGAAAAACCAGTGACTTGGCAGAATTTAAGTCATTGGCTAATATGCATGACTAAATGCATGACGCCTAGGACGTAATCATCTTCTTTTTTGAAGTAACGTCTGTATTATATAAGATAAGATAAGATAAAACAGTCCTGTTAAAAATCCTGGTGAAGTGAATGTATAAATCTGCTCTGAGTATATACAATTCTCATTATGACCCCATTGACCCAGACTTGCAACGCGGTTCGCAAAATGTGTCTAAGCGGCAGTGGCGTAGCTAGGGTGGGGGGAGGAGGGGGAGAATTTGAGAATCCCCGAGGGCCCCACTAGAGGAAGGCCCCAAATGATTGCTTTTTAAATTAAATATTAAATGTTATGTAAAATACAGCCCCCCCCCCCAAATGTTGGAAAATTCCTAACTACGCACTTGCTAAGTGGCTTATTTAATTTATTTAAACTCTTCAATGTATACATGCGGGGATACTCGTTGATAAATGTTGTCTTATTAGATTATTATACTTCAAAAAAATATAGAGGCAAAACCAGAGTTTTCCCATTTGGCCATTTAGCTTTCCCAAAGATATACATAAACTGTACAATTTATAGGAAAATCGTTATAGCTCTTTAGAAGAACCTTGTCCAGGCAAGTTTTGGTTTCCTCTTTCCATGAAGAAGTTGAAATCTGAATAGAGGAACTGTAATAAATAAATGGATGTCCACGCTCATTATGCTCACCATCCTAAGTAGAAATTACCTGGATTGGAATAGAAGAAACTGATTGTGCTTATCGTGAGTATTTCAATATTGATGGATAACAAGAAATATATAGAATTAAAACAAATTATAGACCGCTATCAGCTTCATAAAGGAAGAATTGTTTCCGATAAGTGCTGCGTGGTTAATTAATTCTTAGCACACACAATTTTAAATTAAATAATTTAATGTTTGTATGGTAAGGGAACATTTGAACATATTGTTTTATTGTATGAAAAAAAACTGTGTGTGTGTTGCGGAGGAGCAGTAAATGGAATTATCTCCCCTGCAGTCGGTTCTCCCTCAAGGTATAACTGAAAAGATATTTACACAATCGCTTTAACTCTGCCGGATGTTTTTTGTTGCTCTAAAATACAAATGTGTTATAACTCTTGGTTATCATTATCGACAGGGCTGGATTTACATATAAGCAACATAAGCTATAGCTTAGGGCCCTTAAGAAATATTTAGCACTGAGATATAATATCTGGACTTTTAAGATCTCCATAACTCAAAAAAAAAAAAAAAAAAAAGCTTTTTTTGAAGTCTAAATACGGCACTGATAAAGACGAGAGAGAATCACAAGTCTGCTGCCAACTCTGGTTGTAGGAGAAATCCACCATCTCTCTCTCTCTCTCTCTTTCATTTGCTGATAGAAAAAGAAAAAAAAAGGATGTAATATTTCTGATTTAAAAAAAAACAACAGCAACAACAATAACATTTTGTTACTAAATTTAGACATACACTGGAGCGATTCAATGGCAAGTTTGAATCTTGAACAAAATAAAATTGATTTTTGAAATAAACTTCCTTCTTCCATTGTCCTTTGATCAACTTCTTCAAGTCTCATATGACATTTAATGACAAATTAAAACATTAGCTCTTGCCCATAAACTTTCTTTTTGAAACCCATAAGTCGCTTGAAAGATCGTGAGATCCACGATAAAAATTAAGAGAGTACCACTTAACCCCCCGCCCCGTACGGAACAAAACTATATGATTAAACTTCAAATTTGTGTTTCAAAAGCATTTTTACATAAATTCGTTCATTATATCTACGAAGTTAGACGTCCTGAGGTACTTTATAATCCCATTCGTTTAACATATCGGGTAAACATGTTTAAATTGTACTTAATATCCCATTCATCTCGCACTACTTTCATTATTTATAGCTAAATTTAAATCTAAAAGAAGCTTTAAACAAATCGGGTAAACCCATGTCTATAGTATTTAATATAGATGTCAACTCATTTTCGCAAAACCATTTTTATTTTCTTGGCGAAAGAGAAAACCTTGAAAGTAACATTAGCTAAGTTTAACATAGATGTAAATACAATCCACTAGACTGGTAATACGCAAAATAAAGGCCCGCAGGCCGCGGGTAATGTCCAGCTAGTATATATATATAAAAAGTAATAAACAATTCAGACACCAAGTAACGTGTGTGTGTGTGTGTGTGTGTGTCAAAATGTCTTGTTTCTGTTGCAAACTGTGAAATAATATGAATATTCCCTCCTCTAATGCGACGACCCTGCTTGATAAACAAGTGTTGACCTCTACTTCAACTCTTGCTCCCCAGCGGAGCTACTGGCCAGACGTTGTCACAGTGAACAAGGAATGACTTTCTTACTTACCTGTATTGTCGTATGACCTTTTTTTTCTTTTACTTACCTGTATACTCAAATGCTATCTTAACAGAACGAATAAAAAAAAATCGTCCCCATAAATCAACAAAATAATTGTACTACAGACTCAAGAGTGTCACCTGTTGCCTCCGTCTCTCCTCCCTTTCCCCGTGTTTTACCCTTTATAAGATGTTCTTTCTTTAACTCCTCACCAACGCTCCTGTTCTTTCCCCACTCATCCCAGCCAGTAGAATAGGAGGATACTTCTCACTGACAACCTGTGAATGGCTGTGACTGGCCAAGGTTGAAATCTAATAACTCTATCTTTAGATCCGAATCTCCCCCCCCCCCCCCCCACCTCCACTCCCATACCTCTGGTCGATAAAAAAAAATAATTCTAGCCTAAAAAAATTTCCATATCAATCCACTGAAGGCTTTCTAACTAGGGTCACCAGTATTTATTTCTATGGTGGGAGAGTTCAAAAACACCGGAAATGGAAAGTGCAGCCGACTTTCGGCTAGCAGACGAGAAACAAACGGAAACATTGTCAAGATTGTGAGGATTAATAATAAATCTAGAAGATCTAAAACTACATCTAGACTTAGAGTCTAGATCCAAATATATTCAGTTGATCTAGAGTTTCTAGATATTGTCTGGTTTGTTTCGGTTCCTTTTTTTTCATATCGGATTAAAACAACAATGTGAATGAGGTAATAATACTAGATTTAGAATGACTCCAAATCTAAATAATCTCTAGGCGGCACTTCACTAGGCCCTATTTAGATCTAGATCTAATTATTTTTTTTACTTGTTGAACTAATCTGCATAAATGATAAGTACATTAAAATTTTTATTATTATATGTTATTATTATAGATATATATCTACAAAGATCTAGATATCTAAATTGGATCCAGATCTAGATCTGGAATCTAGATTTAGAGCAGATATGTAGCCTACTAGACATCTAGTCTAGTATTAAAGAATGTAGTCAGGGGCGTAGCAAAGGATTTGGGGGCCCTGGGGGCTTGGCCTCTTTAGAGCCGCCTGCATTTTAACATTCGACATCATGACATGAGATAATGACGTAATAATTTATGTTTCACGTAAAATTCAAATTCCATCCCCCACCATAGCTACTCCACTGAATGTAGGCTAATAACATTACAGACTTAACTGACTACTAACTGATCTGCATTATCGAAATTCTAGAACACATAGATCTACGACTAGATGTATAAAAAATATTGTAATTAGACCTAGATCTAGATCTTCTTCTTATAGATTTAGTATATACATTTCTCTCACAAAAGCCATTTGAGAAATACTGTCATGTAAGCTACATATAATATAGATTGATTGCTTTTGTTAATTAAAATAGATATTACTATGGAATTCGACGTTCAGAACAATGCAATCCAAAACTTTTATGAGTTATCTTCTTAACCGAAATAATTACATCTACGCATATCCATGTGTTAAAATAGTCGTGCATACTAATTAGAGACTTCAAGAGCTCTACTAAGTTGTTGGTTTTCAAACAACCCAACCAATGATCTAATGGCACTAGGGAAGAAGAAGCACTTGTATAAAATTGTCCTAGCAACTTGTAAGAAGAAATGTGCCTTGTGTCTCTCTTAGTTTTTTATTGCGTTTCTATTTGTAAATGACTGTTTAGTGTTTTATGTATCAGAGCTACTTTAATTTTTAGTCTTCTGTCCTGAAGTGTCTCTAAATTTAGGTATGTTACTTATAAAGTTTCAACATGATCCGAGAAGGGGTAGTGGGAGAAATAACATGCACTCAATTTGTACCTGACAGACGGAATGAGTTGATATAAGCTTTGTTAAAATTCTCGCGTATTTAACACGGGAAAACCAGCTAATGGTCTTCGCTGTGCAGACGATCTAAGAAAGTCTCCACCTCGAGTTTTAATTGTTGCAACACACGTGAACCAATAGGGTTTGTTGCTGAACATAAAAATGATATATGTGTCAGACGCGAATAGCCCAACTTTCAGTAAAAGAAATTACAAAAGTCATTTCTCTATAGAAGAAGTTACGAAGGTTATATAAAATACAACCACAGACCTATATATACTACAATAAATTTATACTACAATAAATTAGGTTTTTGATTGCTAGTTACGAGTTATTTAGGTAGGTGCTGTTTTACTATTACATACCATTGATACCAAGTATTAGAGTTTAGAAAAACCCAGGTTTGTTTCTTGTGCAACGCTATTAGCTAACACCTCATGTCATCTCTCCATTAGTATATTTAGATCTATAATCTAATTCTAGTCTAGATCTATATATAAAAATCAAATAGATCTAGTAATAGTATAGATTCTATCTTGAGACTAGATTGCCGAGTCTAGCCTATGCTTTGCCTATAGTCAGTTTTTATGAGAAAAAAGTCTAGATATTAATAAAGACTTAAGTTTTTTTATTATTAGATATAGACATAAGACATAGATCTAATAATACTGTAATACGTTTACTATACTCTATACTTAATCTACTAAACTAGAGATCTATCTATAATCTAGTCAATCTAGATCTATACAATATTCATTATAATACTTCTACTTATAATGACTTATTTAATAAGTTAGTACTTAGACTTAGATCTATTATAGTTTATTAATAGATTTACTTTTCAATGCCTAGACCTAATAATAAAATTGCGAATGATGTCTACAATGACTGATTATTTTTTTTTTTTAATAATAATAGGCCTACTAAATCTAGGTCTAGGCTCTACTTAAATGTAGTCTAAAATAATGACTGTCTAAGACTCTAGATGATTGAGAAGTTCACATAGAGGTGTTTTTAATAATACGGCATGTCAGCTGAAAGTAAAAAGCTTTGTAAAAATAAAAAAGAGGCTCCGGTACTCAGTGATAGATTGCCTAACTTTCAACTAATAATAAATTAACAATTAACGTTGAATTACAAGAAAAGTAATCATTTTTCCCGACATTGAAAAAAGGTGCCGGTACCCCGTACCGGTGCGTACCGTCACAAAAATATATGTATATCTCAATCTTCTTTCATTTAATTTTTTTGCGGGGGTTATTGCTACTTAATACATTGATACCGGATCGATTTAAAAAGGGCCTAAGTATACATGCAGGATTTCGAGCATTGGATAAATTTATTTTTTAAGTACAAAGTTTTATGGAAGAGGCAATATATTAGTTGTTTGAAGTTTGTAACTTCTTAAATTCAGGCTAAAAATATCGAAGCCTACATTTTTACTCTCATTTCTAAACAATTAGAAGAGATGGACTGACTCATAGTGTAGCTTGTGTACATCTGCAAAAACACAAACTCAGACTTTCAAAGCTATTAAAGAAAAACTTAGTGATTATTTGTACTGTATAATTCTATTATTATTCCTTTTTAGAATTAGGGTTTAAACAAAAATTTGCCATATGACTTTATCTAACAGAAAAAAAAATTAAACTTACGTCTATTTATGCGGTTATTTATAGTTACCTAGTAATATAAAATATATTGAACTAACACGTACATTCATCATAATGCAGTCATGCGAATCTTCGTTTATAAACATAGCATTATTTAGGACCAATATTTTACAAAGGCTGCTTGGAGAAATCAGGTATACCCATTAGGAGAAACTAGAACAGACACAAAATAAACAGTGACATTCATAACAAAAGAATATTCAAAATTGATTAGAGAAACACCTTTTTAATTAATCATTTAAAGTTTAAAATCACTACAATTTGTTCAACAATTATTTTGTGTATGAAATTGTGTATCGGAAAATGCCGGGTACATGAAATAAGCTAGTCCTAAAAAAACAACACAGATCTTGGGTAAAATACTCATCAAATAAAGTACTGTAAATGTGTAGTTTCACGAGCTAGTTTCAGGTTTTTTCTTTTAAAGCCTCTATCGGGTATTATCCCAACTGCCGGTATTTTTGTGCAGAATTTTTTTCTCTATCAAGTACACTTAAAATTATAGCATAATAATGTCAGTTTAATTTAAAAAGAGAACTGAAAAATACAAAGATATATAGGGAAAAAAGCCACTTCCGGCCCAATACTTTTTAATCAAAGAAACGAAACGGACTAGTCCAACAAACCCTATCAAAAGTACGCTATAATTATAGTCGTATCTGTGAAGATTGCAATATAATAATAAGACATATTTTTAGGTCAGAATGTAAAGAAATATTGCGGTATCTATACTTGGCTTCCGAGACCCAGCAGTGACCTACATATTTTGCAAAAAACGAGGAGGCTGTAAAAGCAATTGCACGCGCTCAATTGAGGTTCTCTTTTCGCCGTCTTCGCATGTCTTCACCGATAGCACATCTTTTTCGTGTCCCAAGATTTTTTTTGGTGTTTTTTTTTTTTCAGCATAACAAGTATTACTGGAAGGCATAATATTTATTTTCAAGGACATTATAACTTATTCGTCGTCTAGAGCATTCATTGTTTATGTGTACAAGATACACCACGATTTGCACTGGTTTACAACTATATGTATCACGATGTGTACGGGGGATCATAACTTTGTGTACAAAGCGTAAAAGTTAAGAAAATTAAGACCTTTTTTTTTTTCAAAGTAAATAAAATCACACCAGAGAGACCTTAACAGTGTGTTCAGCAGACGTAGAAGAGACCACTGTCTCCGAGTCAGTGGTCACAAGGATGGTCAGTGATTAGGACATGTGTATGGTCAAAGACTTAGTGGACTTGTGACCATTATTGTATCACAAATAAATAGACCGATAAAGGTTCTAACTTTTACCCTTTGGTTCAGAATCATCGACTATAAAATCTAACTATTTCTACAATAGTAGGACCGTAGCGATAATAATAATTGTAATCAGTGCTTTTTGTTAAAAATATAAGTGCCGGTACTCAGTGATGGATTGCCTAACTTTTAACTTTTTTTTTTTACCCACATTAAAAACGGTGACGGTAAGCGTACCGTCACAAAAAAAACAACAAACACTGATTGTAATAATACAACATAATAGTAATAATGGGGGCGAAGTGGCTGAGTGATTAAGCGTTTTGCTTCTGAACCTGGGGTCATGTTCTCGAATCTCGGTGATGACTGGGATTTTGAATTTCGGTAATTTAGGGCGCCTCTGAGTTAATGGAAGTTATCTAAAATAACAGTATACATGGGTGTTATATCAACCGAGGGACAGTGAGAACTGACCTCGAAAACACATTCGAAGCTCTAAGCATCTCTAAGAATATCCTCGTTACCTGTCATAGGGCTGATAGGGCAGTACTGCGGCATTGTCAGAAATTTCCTCAGGGGACACTTGAGGGGACTACAATGTTTCCCTTTAACAAAGCTCGACCCCGATGGTACCAAAGAATAAAAGTTAAATCCTATACTGGGACAGGCCTAACTTGACCGACAAAACGGTAGATTTTAATCGCCCTGATCTGCTTTTCATCGATAAAAAAGAAAAAGCCGCAACCAGTATTGATATCGCCGTACCATTGTCTTATAATTTAAGAAAACCTGAGATAGAAAAACAACGAAAATATGGGAACCTAGGCTTGGAGATTAAGCGTCTATGGAAATTATCTAAAACAACAATATACCCCATTGTTATATCAACCGAGGGGAAAATAACAACTGACATCACAGATACCTTCAAGGCCCTTGGCATTCCTAGGAACATTCTCGTTGCCTGTCAGAGGGCGGTACTACTGCAGACCTGCCACATCACCAGAAAATTCCTCAGTAGAAACTGATAAAGGGACTACGATAAATTTTGTTTCCCTTTAACGAAACTCGACCCTGGCAGCGCCAGAGAATGACTACTCGTTCGTTTCTAACATAATAATAATAATAACTGACCTCACAGATACCTTCAAGGCCCTTAACACTCCTAGGAACTTTCTCGTTGCCTGTCAGAGGGCGGTACTGCACCAGAAAATCCCTCAGTGGAAACTGTTAAAGGGACAATGAATTTTGTTTCCCTTTATCGAAACTCGACCCTGGCAGCGCCAATGAATACTCATTCGTTTCTAACAATATAATAATAATAATAATAACCATAATAATAAACATACTTGTTTTTTTTTTAAATTCTAATCAATAAGAAAAGTGCAGTATTTCACGTAGATAAGCGTACCGAGTTGTGACCTACTTACTTTGAAAAAAATCAACACTGACGAAGGCTTTGTCTGCGATTTTTTTTTTGACACGGACGATTCGACAACTTATTGGCTACTTATGTAGAGACTTTGAGCCTCCATTGAGTTTTTTTTTTTTTTAAAGTGCCTTTAGTTAGTGCCCCAACTTTCATTTCGTCACTGCGAGTGAAGGTGGCCTTTTCGCATGCGTAGGTCAATACCACTCTTTTTAGACTAAATATCTTCTACAGTGGTACAATATAATATCTACAACGTAAATAAAAAATTAATTGGCATATATAACAAGTCTTTTATTAAGTAAAAGGTGTTTCTGAGTCCATCCAACTCTAATGGTACCTGACATCAGTTGGGGAAAGTAAAGGTGGCTGTTCGTTGTGCTGGCCACATGGAACCCTCGTTAATTGTCTAAAGGTCTGAAAGGGGTACTTAAGTTTAAGAGCACGTTCACACAACTGGCGCACTCACAAACACAAACAGGGCCTACACCAAACTTCACAGTGAGGCCCTTAATAACATGGCATTCAAGTGCTTATTTGTCAGGCTAACACGAGCCAATCAAATCTCTGCTCCTGTCTGCTTACAAGCTACAACATTCAATAATTCGCTCGCAGAAGTCATTCCTTTTTTTACATAGTTACGATTTTCTTCATCCGAGTAGATTTAGAAATTTTGCGAGAGCCTGACAAGGAAATTTGTAAGGGAGTTGTCAAGAAAGATAAAGTAGGGGCAGGGTCGGCCCTGGGGGAATAGGAGGCCCTAGGCAAAATTAATTTAGTTTCCTCAAATGAAATATAAAAACAAAAATAAACACCGAAAACATAAAATTAAGCAATTCAAAAAACAAAAACAAAACAACAACAGCAACAAGAAAGGTCTTTTGTTATAAGTAGCCTAACAAGTAGATGTATTGAGTTTTGAAACAAGTTTTTAAATGTTTTTATCATGTACGAGGCATCCCACCAATCTGAGGCCATAGGCCAGCGGTTTTCAACCTTTTAAGCTCGGCGACCCCTTTTTTACAATTCCTCACATGGCCAGGCCCCCCCCCCTTACACGCACACAGCAATAGAAGAGTAGACAACAACAATCCATATTTTCGATGGTCTTTGGCGACCCCTGGCAAATCGTCAATCGACCCCCAAAGGGGTCGCGAGCCACAGGTTGAGAACCCCTGCCATAGGCGACTGCCTAGTTTGCCTTTGCCCAAGGCCCTTGGGTCTTGTCAACATCGCTTTGATCTCCTAAACGTAATTCATTAGTAAAAATACATGGACCGCCGCGGGCTGTTTATTATGTGCAGCCCTACAAGCCCAATGCAAACAGCTAGATTTAATATAGGTTGTAATAAACAAATGCAAGTGCAGGGTCTGTCTAGTAAAAAGAAAAGAGGGGTGGGGGGTAATTCCGGTAACATTACCTGCTCCCCCTCTCCCACTATACGTATTTCCCTTGGGGTAAACCCGTATTGTTTCCTTTTATGTTGAGCGTACATGTATTAATAAAAATAAAAAAAAATAGTTGGGACTAAAACAGAGTGTTTTCTACGTTGATTTGTAGAAGCCACTAGAAGAATTGATGAAAAACAACTGTCCCGTCAATGATGATATCAGTCAATCCTTCATGGTTTAAACAAAAAAATAATTTGTTGCAGTTGTGTTCACTTAAAATACCTCTAGTTATACTATACACATCTTTCCGTTCGTTTTTTAGCGTTTAGGATTTATTTTTAACAGAATCAAATTTATTTATAGAAACTATATATTTTTTTTTACTGATAAATTGTCAAGGTTATTGAGAAATTGTATATAGTTCATGATCATTTACGCTATTCATTTTAATATGTTCAGTAACTTCCGAGAAACAATGTTTATGAAAAATGTAAAAGCTTTGTTAAGAAAAAGAAATTGTTCATAGTTCTAAATATTAAATCTTATTCATCATTTCCCATTTTATGTGTCTAAAATATGACCTAGTCGTTCGCTGGATTGGTATAAAAAGAACCTTTGGTTTAAAAATGGGTATAAAAAGAAGATTTTGTTTTAAAACGGGTGTACATAAATTGAAGAGAAACGCGTAAAATGCTGGATTGGATCATCTGAGCTATTTTTAGCTCCGTTTCACATGATGTCATCCTCATCGACTATGAAACCAAAGACAAGGATAATCAGGGCTCCTCCCTTAGACCTTCTCTTCAACGTTCCTTCTCTCTCTCTTTATTTCTTTTTTTTTTCTTTTAATGAAGGAGAAAAATGAACAAAGAACTGGACAATGAAGTCCCTGTGCCGGACATCGATTTGTCGTGTTGAGGCTGTTCGCATTGCTCGCCTGCCCGCTGCTGCCAGCCTCCACCAACTAATACTACAGAGACTACACACATCGGTATTAACCCCCCTCCCCCCGCCCACACACACGCGCACCGCACATCTTTTTTTTTATTTCTCTCTTCCTAAATCACGTAATGATTTGAACAAAGACTTGGTCAATCGATCGTGTAAACCCAGCAAGTTATTTTCTGTGCTTGTGCTATATTTTTGTTGGTGAAGTTTTCAAATACATCTGTCTCTATTGACTCTCTCTATTTCGGTGTGTGCGTGAACGTGTAATTTTTGGATTATCTCCCCCAGTTTTAAGGGATTTCAGCTTCTCGCTCAAAGGTATAGTATTATAGACCTCCAACTTGTGCATAGCAATTTTTGGCGGGATCTTTTTCAGCGAGAATGTTACTTGGATATACTTTATATGGTATTTTTTCACGGGAGTGTTGTAGGAATTTCATAGATATCATAGGCGAGGTGGCTGAGGGGTTAAGCGCTTGGCGTCCAAACCGGGGGTTTGAATTCTGGTGAAGACCTGGATTTTTTATTTTGGGATCTTCGCGTGCCTCTGAGTCTACCCAGCTCTAATGGGTGCCTTACAATATTTGGGGATAATTAAAGGTAAAAAAAGGCGGTTGGTCGTTGTGCTGTTCACAAGACACCCAGGGGCGTAACTATTTTCCATCACTTGGGTGCCCGGGGGGTTTGACCTCTTTGGGGGCCCCAGCATTTAGTGTAACATTTGATATTTAATGTAAAAAAACAACAACTCATTTGGGGGATCCCCTCAAGTGGGGGCCCGGGGTATTTTCACCTCCCCCCCACCCTAGCTACGCCACTGATGACACCCACGTTAACCGTGGGCCACAGAAACAGATGACCTTTACATCTTCCGGGGCATAGATCGCATGGTCTGAAAGGGGAACTTGACTTTTCTTTATCGTAGATACCGTCTTGTGATGTTTTCCAGATATTTGTCTGAATGGACGCTCAAAATGTATTTATAACTATCAAGTACTGTATAAAATATACTATCCTTACATCACGCAATGCTAATATGTTTCATGTAGTAATTTATAGTTGTATATATTTTTTTACATCCTACTCAAATCATGCCATTATTAAATATTACTTGTCTGAAAAAGGTGTGACTTGCAGTGATATAGGACTTTTTGGTTTACCTAATGTGAGCATTTCATTTCAACTCGGTTTGACCCCTCAAAAAAAAAATTGACTTTATCTCGAACTTCACTACATCTCCAAATTGATCGTTATTGTATACCCTTTTTTTTTCCTTAAATTCCTGCTCTTGTTCTAAAGATACGAGGCGAGGCTTCTTGAGTTCCTTTGACCTGTGGAGAGGCTTTCTCCCAAAGACCAGTTTTGAGAGATTAGTTATTTACACATTTCTCTATCTGAAGAATCCTAACTAAAAAGCCATTTGAACAAACTCGTTGGTGTCTGGACTCCTTGATCCCCTGCTTTGTGCCCTCGAGTTATGCGAGGCCTGAGTACGAGCACCCTGCGGAGACATTCATGCTGTTATCATTACACATACAAGTAAAACTCAAATATTATTTGTATGTTCTTAGTTACGTTATTATTATTGAGTGATCAAAATATCAGAGCAGACAGCGACTAAATAAATGCAAGTGATGTGGTTTTTTTTTTACAAAGCTTATATTAACTTACACTGTCTATCTGCTAAAATGTATTCACGTTATTTCTCCCACACACATTCTCGAATCAGGCTGAAACTTCGCACAATTATTCATTGACATAGACAAGACAAGAATCATAAAAAAAAAGACACTACTTCAGTATTCACAGACATGGCTAAATTTGTTGGGTTTAGTCCCCTTAAATAATTGTTAACGCTATTTCTTTTTCACGCCTTCTCTGATCAAGTTGATACTTTAAACAATAATTTATTGTACCTAGCAAAATTTTAATCAATAAATAAAAATACTCAATTAGTCAACTAATTATTGGTAATTAATTATTGTGTTTGGTATCGAATAAAGGAAATAGCTTGTACATTATTGGTATATATAGTTTTTAGGGCAGAGTTCTTCCCCTTTAGATTGCTTTGTTGTTGTTTTTTAAAAAGGATTTTTGTTTATTTTGCTTAATTTTTTTTTTTACTTTTTCTTTTGCATAGACAATGTATTTGATTGGCTATGACAGAGTATATCTTTCTTCAATCAGCTGGTTCAAAATGAACCTTTACATTTTGTTTCGTTACTTCTTTAAAAAAATAGTTTTTGTAAAACCTTGTCATTAAATTCGTTTTATTGTTAGTATTAGTTTTTAACACGTGTCCTTGTGATTTGTAAGAAAAAGTGGTGGAGAGAAAGAGAGAGAGAGAGAGAGTGAGAAATAGAGAGAAAAAGAAGGAGAGATAAACTAGTAGTGTGAACAAGATAATATAGAGGAAAAAGAGAAATAAAACATGTAGAATAAGGGAGAGAGAGAGATAGGGAGAGAGGGAGATATCGATAGCACTTCTATGCTATACAAATGAAATGTGGAAATGAACTTAGAATCTGATAGACATAATGCATTTTAGTACACAATTTTATAACGGCGTATCCACACTGTATTGACTTTTTTTTTTTAAAACTCCATTATCTATTTAGTGATACTTTGGAATTCATTGTTGAAAGAGTTCATGCTCGTAAGATTCTAGATCAGAGGTTCTCGATTGACGATTTGCCAGGGGTCGTCTAAGACCATCGAAACTATGGGTTGTTATTGTCTACTCTTCTAGTGCTGTATCTATGTATCGGGGGGGGGGGTCGCCGCAGAGTTGGGGGATTGTAAAATGGGGTCGCCGAGCATAAAAGGTTGAGAACCGCTGTTCTAGAAGATGTACGTGGGTTCTTTGCTGTAAATGTTAAAAAAAGGTCAGATTTATACAAAGCTTATATCAACTCACTCTGTCTGTCTGGTACAAATTTTGAACACGCTATTTCTCTCACTTCCCATTTTTGGATCATGTTGAAGCTTTTGCACAATTATTCTTTGTTCCTAACAAAACACGAATCCATTAAAATAATAATGATAATAATTTAATTAATTTTGCTTGATATTAAAAAGGAAATAAATCTTACAGCATTGAGATACGTAGCTGTAAATGTGGAGCTCTTTCCCTTAGATAAGCCCCTTTTTTAAAAAAAGTATTTTTTATATTTTGCTTTGAGTCTGACTTCTGAAAGAGACATCCAGAGAACTCTAACAAAGTTCGTAGCACTCAAATCCTCTTAAAGACACTAAGAGTAACGGTTTGGCCTCGGTAGCCTCACTGTTCTTTTCATCTTTGGCCTCGCACACTAGGCCGTATTGTTATTGGTATTATTATTAAATTACATATGAATTTACGTATATGTAAATTCTGAGGAAGAAAAAAAAAGAGGGGAGGCCCCCCCCCCCCCAAACTATTGATCATTGAGTTTAATAAAAACCAGATTAAAGGTCCCTTTATTGATTGGACTCACAGAGTACAATGTATCCGAGTCCCGTTTTTTTTTAAAATTATTTATTGTAAGGTTTGCTTGATCGGATTATGTTGAAAGGAATGTACAGATGCAGCACAGGAAACACTTTCACGATTTGTTTTCAAATAGTCTGCTAAAGAGCCAAGCTCTAGGCGTGACTGTTTTGAATCACAGTGTAATAATAGTTTTTATTATTCTTTAATGGATTAACAATCTATAAAGGTTTTCGCTTTAAAAAAAAAAGGTAATATTCTTTGACAGTGTAGCTACGAGTCAGTAGTTTCCAACTTATGGCCCGCGGGCTATATCCTGCCCTCGACGCAATACTGTCCGGCCTCTCGAAACCGTCTTCCTTCATGGTTCCAGTTGGACGTTTTACGTGAAGAAGCCCGTGAGGCGTTGGAGATTTATATGGCGCCAAAAACGAAACAAGTTGTCCACCATTCACCTCATTTAACACTTATTAAAACTGAAATGGATCATTTGTTCTAGAGTAGGGGTTCTCAACCTGTGGATCGCGACCCCCTTGAGGGTCGATTGACGATTTTCCAGGGGTCGCCAAAGACCATTGAAAAAATGGATTGTTATTGTCTATTCTTCTATTGCTGTGAGTGTGTGTGTGTGTGTGGGGGGGGAGGTCGCGGCTAAGTGGGGGATTGTAAAAAGGGGTCGCTGATTATAAAAGGTCAAGAACCGCTGATCTAGATCTTATTAACAGCATGGACAGTTGATTAAAAAAAAAATATAACAAATTATATAGATTGAATGAAAAGACAAGATGTTTCTTGGTGGTAGTGCCGGCTTTTCATAATTTGAGGCCCTAGGCGTTATGAATTTGGTGGTCCCAAATGAAAAAAAAAAAAAAGCCAAAATCTTAAATTACGCTAAAACATTGGGCTGTTTCTTCTCTAAAAGATTAGTTTTGAGTCCTGTTCGAGGCCCCAAACAATCGGAGGCCCTTGGCGGCAGCCTAGTTTGCCAATGCCTAAGGCCGGCCTTGATGGACTTCCATCTCCTCGATCGTAATCAGAAACAATCAATATCGAATGTAGATGTCCACCTAAACAAAACGGTATGAGGCCGGAAAAAAACAAAATGAGGCATGAAGCCCCCCTCAAAAAGAGGCGTAAGCCCGTAGAAAAAGCTTAAGGCCTCCCAAAAAAGTTTAATGGTGTATTACTATTTCTATATCTCTCGCTTTTAAGATTGATGTGCTTGGTGAATCGAATCTTGGTTTATCTTTGTACATTTTTTTTTTTTTCAAATGTATCAGCGTAAGCAGCATTAGTCACCATAGCAACCGATTCGTCCCGTCTCAGAGGGGAAGCCACTCTGAGCTCCAGCGTTCAAACACTCGACAATTGAGGTATGTCACTGCAGGCATGTGTGTACCAATTTTTTTTTTTTTAACGCGGGGTGGGAAGAAAGAAAAAAAGGGGGGAAAGGGGAGAAAATGATAAGTACATTTTCAATAACGAGGATCCCCCCCCCTTTTTTTTTCTTCTTCTCTTAGTATGCTTCTAAATGACATGTTAGATGACACTTGTGTAGAGTGATTTATTCTCGGGTTGGACAGAGCAAAAGGTGAATGACATTGTCGTGACATTGATACACAGTCATGGCTACTGACACCTCACTCCCCCATTCACCAATCCCCCCTACGCCAAGTGGTGTGGGTTGTCTACAACTGCCGATATGTTATGAGCCTCATAATGCTACATTATAATGTCACGTTTCATATGTATAAGCATACATCCATTCACAGTGAAAACCTCAACAAACCAAGAACTCTTGCTTTGATCCTACAGTGAGTCAACCAGTTCAGAAAAGAGACGCAAGGTGGGACACCACAATTTCTTACTAGCGATTACCTACCGCGCGAACTATTCACAAACCGCGAATTGACAATCTCTTTATCACGCTTGCTTAGTCATTTATCACTTTTTTTCTGTTAACGAATTCATATTTTGTCTTGCAACAGGCAGAGAAGAATCAACTTTAGGAATCAACTTTAGGAATCACGCAGTACAAGCATTAAGACCTGATGTGACCGCCTCCTACTGACTTCGTTTTAGTCAGCAAACACACAAGCTGACCTAAAAAAAAGCCCAGCTAATCTTAATCGTAGAAGGAATGTCCCTAAAACGAGAAACGCAAATAATGTGTTAAATAGTCTCCCAGCGAGAGGCAACTGACATCTTTGGGACGCATCTACCTAGCAACTAGTCACGAGGCCATCGTTGTGTCGGGGGCCCCCTTGATGTAAGCCTACCATCTTTGTTAACAAAAGTGTGAAGGTTAAAAAAAGAAAACATGTCGAAAAGTAGAAAGAAAATGATTGGCTGTCATCGTAACATCGCGAGCTACTCGCTATCAAGGAAAAGGTAAACTGAGAAAATAAATAATGACGTCATTAAAAATAGAGTGATTCAATTTACTCTCGACGAAACTTTGTTATTTCTTCACTGTCCTTCAATTGAAAGATTGGAACAGAAAGATTACGAAGTAGTTCAAAGGGTTTTCACATGGACTGTTTTTATTGGCTTGCGGGCAGATTATAAGATTGGTTTTTGATATCATGAATATATAATCAATTAAGAGATGTTTTCCAGTTATGATTTTCCACAAAGGATTAATGGTTTAAGCTGAAGCGAACCTAACAAGGAATTTGGAAACAAGTTTTGCTTAACCACTCCCCGGCGTCTTTACCGGAATTGAGATGTAGCTGTAAATTGTAATACGCGTGATTTCACCATTGTGATGTTCTCAATGAGTCTTACGCAGGCTCAGCACTGATTGGAGCGGAATAAGTCGCAACGATGACATCTATTTATACCACTCCCGTCCGGCCGTACGCCTCCATTATGGTGAGGCCCGTCAGGTCCGCAGGGGACGGTGAGTCTGCGACCTCCTTCGGAAACAGTAACGAAGATGTGAGGGTGAGTATGCGTTTTTTTTTTTTTGTTTCATTTTATTTTTTAACGGTGGAGGCCTGACGGTTGAATGATAAAGCACTTGACAACTGAGCCGGGATTTCTTGGGTTCGAATCCCTGTGAAAACTAGGATTTCGACTTTCGTGATCTTTAGGACGCCCATGAGTCCACCCAACTATAATAGGCACCTGACTTTAGTTTTGAAAAGGCGGTTGGTCGTTGCAGTGGCTACATCACACCCTCGTTAAGCATGGGCCAGAGAAACAGATGACGTTTACATTATCTTCCCCACAGATCGTGAGATCTAAAAGGGGGGTGCTTTACAACTTATTTTTTAAAATACGGCTAATCTTCCTACAGCCCTTTTTTTTTTATCTCCTTCAGTCTCTTATTAGATCCACGTCCTGCAGATTATTATTATTATTATTATTATATAGCGCGTCTTCTATGCTATATATCAATGTATAACATGCTCAGTGCACTATGGTCCAATCTCTTTTGTGGTCTTGTTGGAAAGAAGTATCTGGGTGAAGGTTTCCGTGCTTTCTTTAGGCGCTCAGGAAATACAACTTTGCTTGGGTGAATTTCTCCAATTGAAAATGTGTAAGCATTCGAGATTCGAACTCGAATCTTCTCATTTATGTTGCCAAAGTGATTTATACCACCCACCCATACATATTATATCCTGCAAAATTAGTATTTTATATAACACCATACAGTTGGCCATCGTACACATTTTATTCTTAATTTCTTATGTACTTCCTGAAAGGGGGGAGGCTTGTGGGTGTTTATTAAAGAAAAAAAATTAACACAATCTTATCTTATCTTATCTTATATAATACAGACGTTACTTCAAAAAAGAAGATGATTACGTCCTACGCGTCATGCATCTAGTCATGCATATTAACCAATGACTTAAATTCTGCCAAGTCACTGGTTTTTCTGGCTAGCTCAGGCAACCCATTCCATGCTCTAATAGCACTAGGGAAGAAGGAGTATTTGTACAAATTTGTCCTAGCGTATGGGACGAGGAATGTGCCTTTATTTTTGTGTCTTTCAGAGTATTTTATTAAATTTTGTTTTTGTATTTGAAGATTATGGTTCAGTGTTTTATGTATAATTGCTACTTTACTTTTGAGTCTTCTGTCCTGAAGGCTTTCTAAATTTAGTGATTTTACTAATGGTGTTACCCTAGTCAAATGTGAATATTCGTTTGTTATGAATCTCACTGCTCTATTTTGTGTTTGTTCCAGTTTCTTAATGTTTTCTTGAGTTGAGGGGTCCCACACGGTGGATGCATATTCTATTATTGGCCTAACCAAGGTTAAATAACATTTTAGTTTTATGTTCTTATTTGATTTATAGAAATTTCTTTTAATAAACCCTAATGCTTTGTTGGATTTTTTTATAGTTTCATCAATATGTGGATTCCATGACAGTTTTTCATTTATTATAACACCTAGGTATTTTGAGTTTTTAGTCTGTGTTACTGGTTTGCCATGAATAAGATAAGTGGAATTAATTTGTTTTAGTTTTTTTGTTACTCTTAACAACTGACATTTTTCTGGGTGGAAAGACATGCTCCAATTTGATTCCCATTTCTGTAATTCATCTAATTCTCTTTGTAAAATATCTGTGTCTTGTTTTGTTTTTATTGTTCTATATATTATGCAATCGTCTGCAAATAATCTGACTTTTGTTCCTGAACTAATGCAATTTGGTAAATCATTTATGTAAATTAAAAATAGTAGTGGACCCAAGACTGTTCCTTGAGGTACACCTGAGTTTACTGTTATTGGTGTTGATTTAGAGCCATTTATTATTACAGTTTGTTCTCTCCCTATCAGAAAATCTTTAATCCACTGATGCAGTGGACCGTTAATGCCGAAATATTTTAATTTTTTAAGCAAACTATGGTGGTGAACTTTGTCAAAAGCCTTGGAAAAATCTAGTAAGATAGCATCTATTTGTTCACTATTATCTAAACCTTTTGAGAAATCATCAATTAGTCCTATTAGTTGGGTTTCACATGATCTATATTTCCTAAAGCCATGTTGGTATGGGGTGAGGACATTATGTTTGTCTAAGTGGTTTATGATGTTGCTACATATTATGTGTTCTAGTATTTTACATGTGATGCTGGTAAGTGATACTGGTCTGTAGTTTCCTGGATCAGATTTTTCTCCTTTTTTAAATAGGGGGGTGACATAAGCTTCTTTCCAGTCCTTTGGTACTCTGCCCTGGTTAAGCGATGCCTGAAAGAGTATTTTGAACACTGGGGCTAGCTCATTGCTTAGTTCTTTGAGTAATCTAGCTGGAATACCATCAGGTCCAGACGCTTTATTTGGTTTGGTGTTGGCTAATAGTTTTTGAATTCCATTTTCTTGTACTACTAAATCTTCTATGTTGTCTACTTGGTTCAAATTAAGAAATATGTCTTTGTCTCCTGGGGCTGAGAATGCTGATGCAAAGTATTTGTTTAGGATGTTTGCTTTAGTTTCATTATCATTATGTATTATGTTATGTTCATCTTTTAATGGCGCTATGCCTGTTGTTTCCATTTTCTTAGACTTAATGTATGACCATAGGTTTTTGTTGTTATCTTTAGATATTACATTGTTTATGTATTCACTCTGCAGCTGTCTGCTTACTTTTTGGGTTAGGTGTTTAATTTTTATATACTTTTTGTAAACTCTTTCTGCCTTGGTTTCTTTAAATTTTCTATATAGGTTTTCCTTCTGTTTACAAAGCTTCTTTAGTCTATTATTAAACCAGCATTTATTTATTTTGTTTGATGTGTATTTAGTTGGTATATGATTTTCTATAATGCTTTTAAGATGGTTTTTAATGAAATTCCAGAGGTCATACCTAAATTTGATTAAAGAAGGGGGGGGGGAGCGACCAAAGGGTTGTTACTCTTGTAAGCTGTCACCCCTTCAAAATAGATAAGCCATGATTGCTTACACCTGAGATTGGTCATTTATTATCAAAGTCAAATATACCTACGTGTTGTTAAATGAACAAAGGGGTATAATAGAAGTGAACATATTGTTGAAGAAACCTGTTTTATCTCTGTGTTTAGGCAATGTGCATGCTTTTTCTTGGACATATTTTTTCGGTTCTTGCTAAAAATAAAAAAAAATAAAAACATTTTAGGACACCAAAAAAAAAAAAAAGAAAAAAAAAAAAAAAGAATTGACCTAAAGGTTAAAGGTCATGCTTAGTTATTAGTTCCCCTGTTTCTTTAACCAAATTTAACGAGAGTAAAGTGGTGCTAGCATAACGATTATATGTCCTGTTTGCTAGTTCCCTTAGAAATGAAAATTGATTCTAAAATAGATTCGAATTCGAGATACTCTCTTGACCAACCGACCACTTGCATATACTTCTTGTTAAGTCATGTATCCAAACCTTCAGTTCTACATGCGTAGCTAGACTCTAGACGGAACATACACATATGTACAAACTATTGTCAACGCTCTCTCTTTATGTATGCGAAGAAAGTTTATGTTAACATATATTCTTATGTTAACATAAGCATACACAGATGTAATATGTTTGCTTTTCTCCCCCCCCCCCCCCCTTTGTTTTATATCTTAGTGCTATCATTGGCAATAGGCCTGAACAATGTTCATCTAATTTCTCTCTTTTTCTTTCTCTCTGTCATCCTTTCAATGTCCTTCTTTCTAGTTCTCTTTTTCTCTCTCTCCCTCTCTTACTTTCTCTCTCTCTCTCTTTCTGTCTATCTGTCTCTGTCTGTCTGTCTCTGTCTCTCTTACTTTCTCTCTCTCTCTCTATCTGTCTCGGTCTGTCTGTCTGTCTGTCTCTCTCTCTCTATCTGCCTCTGTCTGTCTGTCTGTCTCTGTCTCTCTTACTTTCTCTCTCTCTCTCTCTATCTGTCTCTGTCTGTCTGTCTGCCTGTCTCGTCTCTCTCTCTCTCTCTCTCTATATATATATATATATATATATTGATTGGTTGATTTATGTTTTTAGATGTATAGAATTAAAGACGTAACGTAATGACGACAAGTGGTAGATCTGAAAGTTCTTATGTTGAAGCCACTGATACATCTTCGGTATCAACAACATCTCTAATCATGGGGTTCACGTTGTACGTCTATAAAACAGTATTCGGTTCATATTCGATCGGAATTAGTCAGCAGCCATAACAAACTAATGCTCCTCCACAAGGTTTTACGAGCTTAGCCTCTTGTGGGCTACCGCGCTCTATTGCACTTGACGGGAATGTAATTAAAAAGTTCTCGTGTGCCACAGTGGCAGTTATTTCCACTGTAGAGATGGTTCAGTTTCAGGGCATGAAGGAATACTTTGAAGCGTCCTGCTTCAAGCCACTTCCCAGTCTGTGGTGGGGTCAAGGTCACTGAAAGCATGTCTCCGAAAGTAACGTAAGTTAGTGAGCCTCTTGTTAGATAATGAGTGGGAGGGAGGGAACTAGGTGAACTAGGTGAAGAGCCAATTACTGGCTCCTGGCTTTCTCACTAATCATGAATCGTTAGGCGCTTCGCCTCTATTTTAACTACTGGACACTCAAAGATCCTAATCTAATGATATCAAGGATGTAGTACAAATCTTACCGTTAATTCCCGTGCACTATACGTTTCAATTTGTCTATTGATTACATCAGTGATGCCCAACCTAATCCAATCTGCGAGCCATTTTAATTTCCAACACTTTAGTCGCAGGCCTCATGATGGAAAAGATACAAAAACTTATAGAAATTGACCTGCAACTATTTTATTCCTAACCCAAGGATCTAGTACTTACATTGAAGTATTGAGATATGTGAATGTTCTCTTTACACTCCAAACAAATGGCGTAAGTTCTGCTTATATTTTGTTCTTCTTCTTTTTAAAAACCGCCAGACTTTCTTTCTAAAAACAAACATGTTGGCTAGCAATGGTATCCTGTTCTACAAAAAGTAAAGATCCGTTCACTTTGCCTTGTAGATTCTACAGTCCTATAAACTTCTAGTTCATTAACGCACAAATGTTAAATGCCTTGGCAGTAATTCATTACAAAATACTGAGGGCCCTAACGTGGGTAAAGATACATTTGAACATTTCTATATTTTATGCCGACGTTTCGGCGGGCCGGATGGAAGCACGGCCCGCGGGCCGTATTTTGGATATTATCACTTTACGTAGCGTTATGCAGACAAATGGACTATGTATATACTTTTTTTTTAGCGGCCCCCGAAAGGGGAAAAGACGCTATTAGTTTTGTGCGAAATGTCTGTCCGTCCGTCCCGTTTAGATCTCGTAAACTAGAAAAGATTTTAAAAATCCGACATCACAATATTTTAGACCATTCAAAGTTCTGATGCAACGGCTACTTTTTTTTTCTGAAAGCGAAAATTCTAATTTTTAAAATCAGTTATGCAAGCAGTTTTTTAAAGAGAAAAAGCTAATTAGTATGCATTATAAGTTAGACCTAAATTAACACGGATAGTAATTTTGTAAACGTCATTTTCGTGCACTTTTTTTTTTATTGCGAAAATGTTTTTTTTTTTGTTGAGCATTCAAATAAGAGATTGAGTCTTTTCAAAACAATTATATAATTATAAGACTTTAGTTAAGCCAGGAGAGGCGCGGTAGCTGAGCGGTAAAGCTCTTGGCTTCCGAACCGGGGGCCCCGGTGAAGACTGGGATTTTCAACTTCGGAATCCTTAGGCGCCTCTGAGTCCACCAATCTCCAATGGGTACCTGATATAAGTTGGGGAAAAGTAAAGGCGGTTGGTCGTTGTGCTGGCTACATGACAACCTCGTTAACCGTAGGCCACAAAAACATCTGCCCTATAGACCACAAGGTCTGAAAGGGGAACTAGTTAGGCCAGGTTCACATCTAACTTTGCATTCACTTGCACCTATCCTTTGATCTGCTGTACCGTTGGGGCACTACACAAGATCTGTCAACTTTCTTTCTCCATTCTTATCTCTCATTTTTCTTTGATATAATTTCATTTGGATGTTCTTTCTGAAAATATTGAAGCCTGCCTGGGTGGACCACTTCAGGTGTCAATTATGAGTTTGTGTTTCCACACAAACTGTCTTTGTAATCTTGTTAAATGTTAAAAATGTGGTTTACGAAGACAGTTATATATTTGAACGCATGTAGATCTAGTAAAAATTAACATTTATTCAGACTAATGAACTATTACATCATTACATAATCTTGAACTATTACATCATTACATAATCTAAATTTAAAATGCCACAAAATTAGCTGCGTAATAATAAAACACAATCTCCAGAATGTTATTTTTATAGCGTTATAGTGGAGATAGAATACAATTCACTGAAAAAGTGGATAAAAAAGAGGAGGTGGGGGGTATTATGGGTCACCAAATCAAAATCCATCTATCTATCTATCTATCTATCTATCTGTCTATCTATCTATCTATCTATCTATCTATCTATCTATCTATCTATCTATCTATCTATCTATCTATCTGTCTGTCTGTCTGTCTATCTATCTATCTATCTATCTATCTATCTATCTATCTATCTATCTATCTATCTATCTATCTATCTATCTATCTATCTATCTATCTATCTCTAAAATATCTATATCTACAGTTATAGTGTTTTGCTTGTTGTAATGCACAAATTGTAAATCAAATTTCCTTATGGATAATGAAGATTATATATACATATATAATATATATTTGAGATCCTCTGGTTTAGAGGTTTCTTCTGCCCCAAATCAAGAGTGTGTAACCTTGACCCACAAACCTAAACAAGAAGCCATTGTTTTGTCATTAACAAAGGTTTACTATGTCGTCTGCTAAGTGAAATTTTGGCGGGCATTTAAATATTCGGTACGTATTTAATTAACAGCTGAGATGGACTCTTACTTGAACGTGGAATGCTGGGAAAATATTGAAATCAAATTAGATGCACTTTTTTAGTCATAAGTACACGTTATTTTTCAACTATCTGTACTAGATTTCTAGTCGTAACACGCTATATGGCCTAATAGAAATTGTGATTTGTGTATAATGCAGTACAGAGATTTAGATTAATCTAGGTCAGTGATGCCCATAATACGGTTTGCGGGCCATATTCGGCCCGCGACGTGGTGTCATCCGGTCTGCAGAAACGTCGGTACAAATTGTTGAAAATCCGCCTCCCCCCCCCCCCCCATTTAAAAAAAAAATTGAAAAATGTATCTTTACCTACGTTAGGGCCCTAAATTTTTTTGTGATGGATTGGTACCAAAACATTTAAAACGTGTAGGTTTATGCAATGGGAGAGCCGAAGAAACTAAAAGTGAATTTATAATCTACCGGAAAAGTGGATGGCTCTTTACCTAAGTTTTGTGGAACATGATAATAAACCAGCAAATTTATTTTGTAAAGTGTGGCTGTTATAAAGCACAACATATAAACAGATTATAAAACATTCTTAGTTTGACTTCGAATTAAAGATTATTAAACTACTCCTGAGCCTGATGGATCGATGGGATATTTACTAAGAAGAGACAAGAATATGAGTCGTTTGGTAAAGCTAGCTACAATGTTACTCATATTTTAAGTAGAGAAATGAAGCCAGTTTCTGACGCTTTATGATGACAGACTTCCAATATCCCATTAAAAAATGTAAAATGCAAAAGTTTCTAATAAACTTGTTTTAGGTTAATTTCATTTCGTTTTTGTACTTTTTCGGTCATGTGACCCACGACAGAAGTGACGGACATTAAAATGGCCCGCAGGTCGAATTAGGTTGGGCATTACTGATTTAGATCAAAATGCTTGGAGATTATTTGAAGGGTATTAGAATGTTGTTTTTTTTCTGTTATGCCATTTGTTTATTTTTAAAAGCTGTTTTAAAACCATAAGAAGATATTTAATTATTTTTTTTCGTTTTCTTTATTGCTCACGATCAAACGTAATCTCACTTCTCATTTTCATTGTCATCGACTCTCTCTTTTAATTTTCTCCCTTCTCATCTCTCTAAGCGCTTCTTTCTCTTTACATCTCTCTCTCTCTCTTTTATATCTCTTCCTCTTTATCTTATCTTTTCTCCCCTTTCTGTTTACGCCTATATCATTTCTCTTCTCTCCTTTCTCTTTACACCTATTTATCCTTTTTTCTCGTTCTTCTAGGGTATCTCTCTCTCTCTCTCTCTCTCTCTCTCTCACTCTCTCTCTCTCTCTCTCTCTCTCTCTCTCTCTCTCTCTCTCTCTCTCTATATATATATATATATATATATATATATATATATATATATATAACAGTAGGTCAACAGAACTCATGCCATAAATAGCGTTCAGGATTAGATTAACTAACTCGGTTACCACCTGTTAACTGTGTCTATGTTGGGTTTAGGATTAGCCCAATTATCGTCCACCAATTTATTGCCCTCGTGCACGCCCCAATGTCCCTCTCAACGAAGTCCCACTTGAGCCTCGTCATTAGACACAGCCACCCATCAAACCATTGAATCTTCCCCCCTTTCCAGATGGCACACGAGAGGGAGAGTACCGTTAGCATTGATCTCAAGTGGTCCTTCTGGTCAGTGGGATCGGTTAGGTCGACCCTCTGTGGTCATCCAGGAACAAAACGTTATCAAATGCTCGGCTTGCTCCAGGCTTAAGTAAATGGGCAATGAAAATATTCGGGGCCTGGTGTGATGGGAGTTAGAAGCTATACATCGCGTCCTTGAGACACAGCTACTATGAAAGCGTCCCAGTTATTGCGTTACGCAGACGTGACTCCACTTAAGTTTTTCTGTTGTCCTCCTAAGCTTCCTGCTATTTAGTATTGCTACCTTGAGGAGAGGGAACAATACCGGCGGGGGGGGGGGAGAGGGAAGAAGACCGGGGGGGGGGAGGGAACACGACCGGGGGGAACACGACCGGGGGGGAACACGACCGGGGGGGGAGGGAACACGACCGGAAAGGGGGGACTGATTGTTGCTCTACTAATTTAGGGCCAGATATACATTTTATTTACACTAGTAGTTAGATTTTTTTTCTAAATATTTTAATTATCCAATCATTTTGACGTGATAGTTAACTTATAATTCACTCAATTAAGTTTTATATTTAAAATTTGTATCAAATAGCCATCTAGTTGTTTGTATAGTTGTGAATGTGTGCGTGCATTTCAGGGGCGTCGACCAACGGCACGCTCATTATGTAATAAACAAAGGCGTTTCTCTTGTTTCGTTTGCTTGTTTGACATATTTTTAAATGTTCCTTCAGAATTGATGATTATTACATCCTAGCTGAACCTCCCGCAGAACGGCAGCGGGATGGATGCAGGCAGGAATCGAACGTGGGACTATCGAGAGGACAGTCCAAAGTGCATACCACCTGACCACGCAGTCATCTTTTGTTAGTATATAGGAAAAATCGCAGTGTATGACTCTTATAGTAACGTGCGTTTGTATTGGCTGAACGAACCCATAACATCTGACGTGAAAATAGAATGGAACATATTCTGATGAAACTTTACATTGATCTTTCAGAATCTCGGTATGTAAGTTTTGTCTACTTTATCGTTACGAAACATGTCCGAATCATGTAAAACATTTTACAAACATTTTTACAAATAAGAACGAACTAAAACCTAATATCTAGAGTAAAATACCCAGCGTTAGCAGCACTGCTCTTTTCGTTCCAAAAAAAAAAAAAGAACTAAAATTTGAATTTCCCGCTGAGCAGAGTTCACACAATGACCCTCGCCTGTTTAAACAAAAAGGCAGACGACAATGGCGACACGTGTCAGCTGCTAGACATTACATTTATACCTTTAAGAAATGATTTTATTGAGGAATGAAAAAAAAAAAGCTGGGGTCGTGTGGGGTCATGAGAAGACAGTGTGTACATCTAGACACATCTGTGTGTTGACACATGGAACACTGCGTGTTGTCAACACTACGTGGAGTGTTGTGTGCCGGTGAAAACATTTCTTGACATTGTGTTTCATCGCAAGATTTTGATATTACTTTGTGTATACGGGAAAAAATTCTCAAATTGTTCATCTAGTAAAAATTCTGTTTGGTTTGATGTATAGACTACAGGCTGTGAATTGTGTAATTTTTAAATGACTTTTATGCGTGTGTGTGGAGATATTTTGCGTAAGTTCTGAACATTTCCAAATTAACTCTTTCTCTCCTATTTGACGATGTCAGCGTTGATTTGACCCCATGAAACTAAATTGATTTTTTTGGATTTATTAACTTTAATTTGTGTTGATTAAAATAAAGCATGCATTCCTCTATAATTTGATACCAAAATGCGACATTTTCTGATAACAAATAACAAATTAATTGAAGTTTAATCCTAACAGGATAGAAGTGAAATGCAAAAGAGCAAAATGATTAATTCTATCGGAACGAGGAAAATAATTACGTAGAGAAGTAGACAATCATTTATTTGCTACTAAATACAAAACCTGATTTCCTTTTCATACAACGGTCGTAGATAAAAATGGAGAGAGCTTTAACATCCTACAACATGTCACATCAAAGTCCCAAGCAAAGATATGCAGTGAGTCCCGTAGCTACGGTGGCATACATCCGCTCACAAATGAGGGGAAGCAAATCTAAACAAGATCCCGCCAAAAATGTCTGGAAGCAAAATTTAAGCGGACGTCAGCAGAATATAAATAGCCGTGATAGAATCGATTCAAAAAATGGATTTGTGAATGAGTTATCGATCCCGGCAATGGATGAAACCAATCCTGTGTTTGGAATCGACGCCAGCAGATGTCCAGTATTTGAAAGAAAACTTCCCAACTCCGGAAAAAGTAAGGATTATAGGTTAAACGATCTTGACCGAGAGGAGACAGATACGGGAGATGTTTATAAATCCCAGTCTTATGGGTCCTATAACTCACAAACAGTAAATCAAGACTCACCGAACAATATAAAACAGAGAAAAATTTCTGACGCTCAAATTGACGGCTTAAAAGAGACAGAAGCACTACAAAAGGTGAACAAATCTGAGACAAAGGAATTTGTTCAAAATTGTAGAATTCAAGAAGCGTCTTCTGCCCAACAACGCATGGCAACCAATCGTGCGGCTGAATACAGGGAACGCCAAGCAAGCGTTAGATTCAATAAAATCACTGCACAACTAAAACATATCTTTAGCCATAGAAATCAACCTTCCAACAAAGTGACAGATAATGAAAAACAGAATTCAACTTACGGACACTTTGATGGTACGGTAGTCCCTAGAAGCCAACACGTATACCCAGGAATTCCTCCTGGAGACTCAACTGCAAACCAAACGCATCTTCCGCGTTCTTCTTTGGAGGCACAGGAAGTCACCAGAAAGACGTATTATCCTGATGCTAAGCGTATTAAAATTGAACCGGAAATCTCCCATGAAGAGGTGCAGCTACGTCGATTTAGTCAGCCTTTCGGCCAGCAGTTACATTCATGGAAAGACAACACAAAATTGGATTGGTGTGATCCTCAAAAAGAACCAAACCGAAGATGGATAATGAAAAAGGATGCAACGCAACAACGAACTGTTGCGAAGGACGAATATGGCCAAGCTCAAATGTCAACCTTGAGACGGGATGGCACTTTACGAAGCAACAATTTAATCCATCCAGCTAGACCTACCACTGATGCTCTTCCACCTGTACAACCTGCATCTGGTGTTGGAAGAATGCCGAAATCTGGTAAGATCATTTTGTTTTTGCGTACACTATTTTAGTTCTAGTTTTATAAAAAATAATCTATATACACTTTATTTAATATATACTTAAAATTTAATTATAAACTATGATGATTCTACCTTGTAACAATAAATACTTATATTGTCTTTACAGAATCTCTCACTTGGGATCCAGGACAAACTGCCCTGACGTCTACGCCTATGAAACCCCTACCAGTTCAAGCTGCACCTTCCGTCACCACAGAGAGCCAGAGCACAAAACCTAGTGCCGACCAGCAAGGCAGACCAGCAGATCACATTGTAAGATACATGAACGAGCCGGTCACTTTATCACAGGCTGCATCAAAACAACCCATCTGTGTCTCAAACTCGGGCAAGGTAAAAATAACCAAAATCTGTAAAGACGAAAACAGCTACACTCCAGATGCCATGCTGCCCAGACTGAGAACCGCCCTGTCTAACGCATACACACAGTTTCAGAGAAGGGCTAGAAACCCAACGATCCATCTACCAAATTCTGTTCCAGCTGAGATTGGAAGAACTAAACTTCAGAGTAAAGAAAAGTTAAAACCAGTCAATTTATTTCCAGATCTACATGTACAGGGTTCTGCCACTACACAAAGTGATAGATTTGGACACTCGAATGCAGAGACCCATTCTTGCGAGGCGAACAAAATTGGAAGCAAAGAAGAATGTAAACCAAAAGCAGTCTTGCTGAGCAGAAGCAATGCACCACAATTATCTACAAACAGACAGCAATTGTTGTCTGGATCCATAGCTGAAATCAATCATGGGGATAGTCTAAGGACTAAAATGGTCAATGCCGTGAAGAAACAATCTGCTGGACATTCAGAGGCTGGACGGTCATATCGCTTGCCTTTACCTCAGAGACATAGAGCTTCACTGCCTCTTGGCAACAAGACATCTGCTCGTGTCAGACACGCCAAGTCTGTGGACATTGCTGCAATTTACAGTCAGCTCCCTCGCAGTACAAGAAAATCCAGCGACCTTGACTCTTTTAAAGAAAATCGACACCGAGCTCAAACAGAACAACAGACTCAAACAGGAACCAGTTCTCGTCAGCCAGATATTCCGGAAAGCAACGAAGCTACTGGTAATGGCTATAGTTCTCAAGAGAAACAGACACCAAATGATGGCAAATACACATTTTCTCTAAATGACTATTCTTCTTTTCAAAACGAAGAATTCAGACCTGGAATGGAGTTTCTTAAAGAGCTGGAGAACACATACGGAGATAGCGGAAGTCCACTGAACGCGATTACAAGACAATCTCCGCTTTATGTGAGAATCAACCCTCAAAACAATAATCCTGTTCGACGCAAAAGTTTACCACTTTCCAATTTACAAACCACGCAGCAGCCAGACTCTCATCTCTTACTCCGGTCTGCTCTAAAGAGGTCAAGTGAATATCTGAAAAGGTCAAGTGAATACTTTAATACCAGTATGAGCAACATTTCGAACCAGTCTATCGCATTGCATAAAGCAACGCCGTTGAACATCGCAAAACATCCGGTGAGTGCACCAAACTATGACTTTAAAGGCTCTAAACAACATGAGGTGACAGAAAACTCACATTTGAACCATGCGCAATCTGTCCGATATTTCCAAAGGCAGCATCCAATACGTGATACCTTACATTCACAGCTAAACATCATCCATGAGCAAAATCTCCCTCAAACTTTTCATGTCCAAAACAGTCCGACAGATTTTAAATCTTGTAATGGGCCAAATTCATACCAAAAACCAGCGGCTAAGGTTTCAACCTTCTCACCGTCCGCTCTTCAACTTAAAAATGAATATTTCTATGAAGCGGATTCACAAACGTCTCGGGTGTGGGAGAAGGCTAGCGGACGTCTTGCATCTCGCAATGATCTTCCCAAAGGAATATCCCAAAACCTGGACGGCAGCCTCCATCAAAGTAAATCTACAGTTCACTTGCTATCAACGTCGAGACAAACTTCCAGCGAAACTTTATCTTCGGGCTACAGATCTCTAGACAGAAAAGAGAATCGCCGACGAAGTAATCGACTTCCAATGCTTATTGCAGAAAACAATGGCAGAAACGAAGCTAGCGATTCTTTTAATGAAAGAGTGTTTGAAGGACCAAACTACGTCAATAAGATAGGTCCTTATGACATGCCAACTGATCTCGTTGACGACCCGGGAAAAAATAACGTCAAAACTTATAACTTTGATTCCCCGGGAAAGACACGAACATCAGACTTTCAGTTTGAACGAACTGGAAGCTATAAGGATAAAAATGACTATTTTGGCAGCTCAAGACCATACTGTGCAAGTCTTTCGACTACGGTCTCTAACACTGGAAAGGCGGCCAATGAAAATGTCGCTAAAACACAAATGCACGAAAATGCACTTCCGGTGAACTATGATGAGCTACCAAGGTCTAAAGACGTAATAGTCATGGACCCAGCTTTTTCTAAGTTGGAATCGGATGAGTTGGCATCTCCATCGGTAATGTACCGCAGTTACTTTATTTTATTTACCATGTTTTATTATGCACTTGTACATAAGTAATATCATTTTATAATTTTGCGTTCGCGAATAGAAGATATTGCGGTTGCATAACTAAAGTGTCTGACTACTATCAAAGACAACTCGTAATAATTGTGTCATTTGCTTGAACAAAAGAAAACAAAGAAAAAATGATGAACAGCACCCCCCCCCCCCCCAAAAAAAAAAGGGGGAGGGGTTTCCAAAAAATAATGGAGAGGGGAACACACAATACGAATTATTTTTTTTATGTTAAGCAATGACCTTAAAAAGCTGGATGGAAAATATGGTTCAAATGTGGAACAAATTATTTGAAAAAAAAAAAACAGGAGTTGAAGGGGAGGGGAAGACATATTAATAGTTCACTTTTTGAGTTTTTTTTTGTTTTTTTTTGTTGGCCACTTGCGTTGAGGGTTCATAGGCGATATTATTTGAAAATAAATGGTGGGGTGAGCTTGAAACTGCTTTCAAACGTTAAAGTACCAACTATTGTTTTTTTTTTAAACCTTTAGTCATTGGAAAAAAAAAGATCAGGGAAACACTTTGTTGTTACGTGTAACAAATGAAAAAACAAACAGAACTGCGGTCGTACGTTTTTACAAAGCTTATATCAATTCCGTCTGTCTGGTGCTAATTTTGAACACGTTTATTTCTCCCACACCCATTCTCCGATCAAGTCGAAGGTTGACATAAGTATATTGTACCTAACGAGACAATAATTAGAATAATCTTTATCGTCCGTAAGGAAATTTGTCTTACAGTTTGTGCATTACGCCAAACAAAACATTGTAACTATAACAAGCCAAAATGAACATTCACACCAGACTCACTCATAATTTACATGTGAAAAATTTATATCAGATTGTTTCTATCTAATGATTTGATTGCCAGGGGAAAAAAAGAGTGTTTGTGTATGTATTTGCTATCGGTCTCTTGTATCTCTTTTGTGATGGTAAAATCACAAAATCCTGACCCAAAGGGTGATTTTTAGCGGCCCCCGAAAGGGGAAAAGACGCTATTAGTTTTGTGAGAAATGTCTGTCCGTCTGTCCGTCCGTCCCGTTTAGATCTCGTAAACTAGAAAAAATATTGAAAATTCCACACCACAATATTTTAGACCATTCAAAGTTCTGATGCAACGGCTACTTTTTTTTTTCTGAAAGCGAAAAATCTAATTTTTAAAATCAGTTATGCAAGCAGTTTTTTTTTTAAAGAGAAAAAGCTAATTAGTATGCATTATAAATTAGACCTAAATTAAAACAAATAGTAATCTTGTAAACGTCATTTTCGTGAATTTTTTTTTTTTATTGCAAAAATGAAAAAAAATTTTTTTTGAGCACGTATAAGAGATTGAGCCTTTTCAAAACAATTACATCAATTATAAGACTTCTGTTAGGCCAGGAGAGGCGCGGTAGCTGAGTGGTAAAGCGCTTGGCTTCCGAACCGGGGGGCCCGGGTTCGAATCCTGGTGAAGACTGGGATTTTCAACTTCGGAATCCTTAAGCGCCTCTGAGTCCACCCAGCTCCAATGGGTACCTGATATTAGTTGGGGAAAAGTAAAGGCGGTTCGTCGTTGTGCTGGCTACATGACACCCTCGTTAACCGTAGGCCACAAATTGAACTTTACATCATCTGCCCTATAGACCACAAGGTCTGAAAGGGGAACTAGTTAGGCCAGGTTCACATCTCACTTTGCATTCACTTGCACCTATCCTTTGATCTGCTGTACCTTCTTTCTCAATTCTTATCTCTCATTTGTCTTTGATATAATTTCATTTGGATGTTCTTTCTGAAAATATCGGGGGCCGATTTTGAGTTTGTGTTTCCACACAAACTGTCTTTGTAATCTTGTTTATTTCTAGAATCTTTTTAGCTTTTTTTGTGAATGTTTGTCTTTAAAACTTAATGCTGAATCAATAAAAAGAATCAATTAGCCAATTAATTAGGCCTACTAGTAGGTCTTAATGTTCTTCTTGAAAGTAAAAAACACAAACCAAGTACAAATCAATCAGTTAGTGGGCACAGAAATAGATGACCGTTACATCGTCTGCTCCATAGATATCAAGGTCTGAAAGGAGAATTATTTTTGTTTTACCATTAATTATTGGTATTTAATTATTTTGTTTGATATCGAATAAAAATGGAAATAAATTCTACATTATTGACAGATACAATTGTAAATGTGGAGTTCTTCCCATTTGATAAGCTTTTTTTTTCAAGTATTTAACATTTTGCTGGCTTATTACTTAGTGTCTACGTGTGAAGCTTTGCATTGCAACAAGTTATCTTGCTCATATTTCGTGTGTACTATGATGCAGTCCTCATATATTTACAGCTTTAGAATACAAAATCACGGTTTTATTATGGTTCAACCGAACCTACATTTGTAACTTCTTCTAGTCTCTCAAAAACAAAGGGCTACACTCCTGGAGTTTGTGACAATGTCTGTATATTAGTGACGGTGACTGACCTACATTAACCCCTGGGATTTCCCTTTCGTTCTGTCCCCCATGTCTGACATAACGCTTAGCTTGTGCTCGACCCTGACATTTAACCTTTACATGCTAATGTATGCCGTTCTTTATCGTTGTTGGACCTGATGTTCTCCCTTTCAAAGTTGCTTTATTTATTTATTTATTTTTTTTAAAAATAGAAATCTATAGTAATATAAGGAATATTACAGTATTGAATGCCGAATTTGAAGACAAATTTATCACACAATAAGCTATATGTCATCATATTGACTTGACTTATCCCTTTTGACTCCAAGTGGAACATAGGGGCCACAACAGCACTTCGCCATCGGGCTCTGTTCTGTGCGATTCCCCTCAGATGGTTCCATATCCTCCCTGTCACTTTAGCCTTTTGGTCTTCTGATCTTCTCTATCTTTGCCTTTTGGTCTTCTGATCTTCTCCATCTTTGCCTTTTGGTCTTCTGATCTTCTCCATCTTTGCCTTTTGGTCTACTGATCTTCTCCATCTTTGCCTTTTGGTCTTCTGATCTTCTCCATCTTTGCCTTTTGGTCTTCTGATCTTCTCCATCTTTGCCTTTTGGTCTTCTGATCTTCTCCATCTTTGCCTTTTGGTCTTCTGATCTTCTCCATCTTTGCCTTTTGGTCTACTGATCTTCTCCATTTTTGCCTTTTGGTCTACTGATCTTCTCCATCTTTGCCTTTTGGTCTACTGATCTTCTCCATCTTAGCCTTTTGGTCTTCTGATCTTCTCCATCTTTGCCTTTTGGTCTTCTGATCTTCTCCATCTTTGCCTTTTGGTCTTCTGATCTTCTCCATCTTTGCCTTTTGGTCTTCCAGCCTTGCTCTTCCCCTGTGGGTTCCAGTCCAGTGCCCGTTTACAATGATTTCTGTTTGTCGCATTGTATGCCCAACCCCAACCTCATTTGCGTTTTATGATTCCTTTCTCTATCGTTTTTTTTTCCTCAGACTTTCGTTTGAAATTTTGTCGTCCATCTGACACCAATTATGTAACGTAAACTTTTGTTTAGTGAATGTTTGAAGCGTGTCCGTGTTGCTATTTGCACCCCATTTGTGCACCATACGAATGAATTTTCACGTTTGCCATCGTCTATTGGGGTGTAAATAGATTTCACCCTAAATGAAGTGACTGGAGGCGCGGTGGCTGAGCGGTAAAACGCGTGGCTTCCGAATTAGTTGTCCCGGGTTCGAATCCTGGTGAAGACTGGGATTTGAGTCCACCCAGCTCTAATGTGCACCTTACATTATTTGGGGAAAAAAAGTAAAGGCAGTAGGTCGTTGTTCTGGCCACATGACACTCTCGTTAACGTTGGTACACAGGAACAGATGACAATTACATGACCTATAGATCGCTAGATCTGAAAGGGGAAACTTTACTAATGAAGTGACTAACAAGTGAAATGTATTTAAATCTAGTTACTCCTAATATCGATTGAAAAGATTCTGAACGAGAAAGTGCAGAAATTCGTTAATTAATGGCGCTAGTATTTTAAATGGCTCTTAGATGATTTCTTAGAGAAATTAAATGGTATGAAATGAACATAAACACAGACTTGATGCTAGTTGAAAGACTTTTCGTTGTGAAATCTTTAAAACTTGTATATTGTTCCTTACCATCGTCACCAATGAAGATTGTGTCAGAGAAAGTTTGGCGTCACTAATTACGCAGACGAATCTTTCCCGCCACGGTAAAGGGGAGACGAGCCGCTAATACCTTGTGGATAAACTAGTAATGCTTGGCTTCGTTAGTCTGTCTTTCAGCGGTTCTTAACTTTTTGAAACATGCTGATCTTTAATGCAAATTTGTGCCCCCAATGCTAATTCATTGTTTTATTTACAATCACTGACCTAGAAATATTTTACTACAATGCTTGCCAATTTTTTTTATTAACTCTTCTGCTTTCTCATTATAAAGCTTGAGGCTTCTGATTATGTATGCATCATCCTTTCAAAGGCAAGGATTTGCATGTCAGGTATCTCTCCATTTTTTGTTTGTTTTTAAAGGGGTGTTCTGGTGCCATAATTTGTTAAGCAAATTCTTTCAATTTACCATTTTAATTTCTATTAACATGAAAAGAATACTGTGATATTTAAGAAATAATAATGTAATAATTACTAATAATATCTAGGTCTAATACATTAGGCCTGCCAGCATAGAAAAGTTTAGCACATCCACAATATCGTGAAATAATCACTATACTTAGGTGTAATTTAAAATATCTTGTCATACACATTAATAAGTTTTCAAATAAAATGTGCTACTTTAAACTATTGAAATCACATTTCTTATAAACCAAATTCACATTTCTTTTCGCCAAGCTCCCTCCCCCCTCCCGCTACCTACCTAAAAAACTTTTTTGGGGTTTTAACTGCCCCTCCCCCCCTCCAACCATTTGCCAGACATCTTGCTAATTATTTTTACATGATAGTGAAGAATTTACGGTCTTTTTAAAATAGCATAAAAACGTGTGGATCCAATTACTACACTAATAGCGTATTTGTTTTTAAATTTATTTTCTTTGATTCTACACGAGTATCAGCGGATGTTCCAGGAACAAATGTTTGGGAACCACTGGCTCACTCTGCTAAACTTACGTACTAGACTCTGGGAGACCGGGATTAGATTATCACACAGTTTCGGAGAGGGGGGGGGGACAAGGAAGGGAGAGGAATGGTTTAGACTTGGTGACGATGAAAGGAGAGTGGGGGGGGGGGTTAGAGTGATGTGATACACCCTATCTAAGGATGCGGTCCCTTGTGTGTTAGTATACGTCAGACCTTTTTATACCACCATTTGTAAAGTAGGCTACAGGGCCGAGTCCACCCGGCTTCACCAACAAAACAAACCAGTGATTCAGCCATGGATCTCCGTGGAGATAACTAGACGGCTATCTATTCATTGCTTTCTTTTGCCTTCTGGATATTTTAAAAATGTTTCTCTCTTGTGTAGAAACACGGTGTTTCGAAGATGGAAATAAAGGAACTAGACCAGTTCACTAAAGTTTTCTCGTCAGCCGTATGTAGACTTGATTTTGTATAGGCCTACTCATTTAAAATAACAAGCGCCTGTGATATTTTAATGCTTTTTAGTATAACAAAGGCTATAAAAAATCTAATTTATTAACTGAGCGATTTTGTATATACCGGACTGTAATTTAATTCCTGTTCTAAAATGTTTATACCAGGAAATCATTAACTTGAATGTGGTGAACATCACGAATTCGTTTCGGATTATAACTCCTATACAGATTACCAAAAATTTTACTATATTTACGCATTGTGTGATCAGTCATTGTTGAAGAAGCCAGTTCTGAATTTCCAGTAAATGACTATTTATAGGTTAAATTCAATGTAATATATTTTAAGAAGCGCTCTAAAAGTTGTATGCAAAATGACTATTAATACTCTATCAATAAATCTCAACAAATGGCTGTTAACATGGACTGTTGTGGTTTGAATATATATATATATTAAAGAAGACACAAAAGTTGATACTGTGCAAAGTGCCCAGTAGTTTAGGTGAAGGCGGGACCATAAAGACAGTAGTAGCCACGGGCGCAGGTCGTAAAGTTATCAAAAGGTTCTTGTAAATGTGAAGCCCTGGTCAAACTTGGTCCAACTGGCCTACTACATGACTTGACCGAATGCTGCCATGTCTTGCTTATGTTACGAACTTATTTCAATTGACTAGATAACTTGTTGTCTATAGTGCATCCCAGGAAGTTAAGGCAAGTCTTGCACATTTATACATTTCTCTTTCGTCTAGTTTCTGTAATTGCAATTATCAGAGCGAAAAGCGAACCACAAAGACTTTATCCTGAAAATGTAGTCTCAAAATGCCTACGCCCTTTTGTTTATTTCAAGTTCCGTATGTTCTTGGTCTAACTTCCCGCAGATCGACGGAAGATGCAACGGGCGGTGTTCGAATCCTTGAGCATCGAGACGATAGTCCAGAGCGCATACCACTCTACCAGGCAGCTAATCTTCAAATACAAAAACAAAATGAAATAAAATACTCAGAAAGACACAAAGATTAAGGCACATTCCTCGTACCTTATGCTAGGACAAATTTGTACAAATGCTCCTTCTTCCCTAGTGCTATTAGAGCATGGAATCATCTTCTTTTTAGAAGTAACGTCTGTATTATATAAGATAAGATATAAGAATGTGTTGCCTGAGCCAGCCAGGAAAACCAGTGACTTGGCAGAATTTAGGTTATTGGTTAACATGCATGACTAGATGCATGGCTCATAGGACGTAATCATCTTCTTTTTTTTTTAAAGTAACTTCTGTATCATATAAAATAAGATAATTTTTTTCCCCGTAGAGTTAACGACTTTTTAATCAAATCAAACCCAGTGACGTAAACTGTAAATGCTTCTGTTTGATGGGTTGAATACTGCCTTGAAGGCTAGGCAAAGTAGTTCTATTAAAGATTTGATAGACACCTTGTGAGATTTAAATATCACTAATCAATTAGAAATTATTAGAATTTTTAGCTTAGAGATTTGAGAAAAAAAAAAAAGGAAGGGGTTATTTGTGTGAGTTTACGTGTAATTATTCGACCTTTAGAGTTGCTTTGAAGAAAGGCGCAGATCTACACACTTAGCGGGGATGCATAGGATGGGACCGTGAAATAGCTTACGTACGGACATTACCGAAAACCTAATGACTATTTCCTCATCGTTTTGACATACCACTCATAGATTTCTAATATTGACTCATCTAATTAGAGTCTGAAAATTGAGGGCGAGTGCTTCATTTTATGTTGCCGTGGAACCCCCCCCCCCCCCACCCACTGATTCTATAAACGTCAAGACCTCTTGTCAACTTTACCTCCATGTAGATTGTAGATCTACATAGATCACGCGACTTAGCTTCCATTGACGTGTTTCCTGTGTATTTGAATAAACTCGATCAACTCTTTTGCCGATTTCAAGTCACTGTAAGGTAGTAGATCTAGTAAGTTGACCGTCGTGTACTTCTAGGTATAGGCCTGGATGACTGCAGTCTGTTCGCATGTCACAATTTATAACAGGAGGGACTTGGTGTCAATAGTTTTGTTATCAGTTAAATTAGCTCACCTGGACGTCAACGTCCTAGACACTTCTGTTGATACAATGACAGAATGCTCCGTAATAGAATCTAGAACTGTGGGTAATCAAAAGATTTCATGCAATAGAAACTCCGAGCAAATGCTAGTTGAGACCCAACTATACTTCAAAGCTGTTGTATTACAGGAGGAGCGGTGGCTAAAGGGTAAAGCGCTTGGCTTACTAACCGCTGTGTCACCGGTGAGGACTGGGATTTCGTATTTCCAGCGCCTCTGCGTCACCCGAAGGCGCCGGCCCACCCAACTCTAGCGGGTACTTAACATAAGTTGGAGAAAAGGAAAGGCGGTTGGTCGTTGTGCTGGCTACATGATACCCTCGTCAACTGTGGGCCAGTACCTTTACTTCACCTGCCCCAATGATCACAAAAACCTGAAAAAGGGGAAACTCTTGTAATGTAGGCTGAGATTGATTGTATTAAACCTTAAGAGTTCTGTAACGATATTAGAACAAATTACATCAAGAAACTTAAATTTCTTTCTAAAGAGTTATGCTGGTGTTTGTTTCATAATGACCGACTTTCTCTCTCGTGTATCCTATGTTTAGCGAAGCGATAGACCATGAACTATCAAAATGTTGAATGGAAGTGAATGCTGAGAACAATATTTGAAATGGTTCCCATAACTGCCTGCGTAAAAAAAACGAATTGGAAAGAAACAGTACACGACTCTTAGAATGTTTCGTACCGTCATTACGTAACTAAACCTGTTATCTTTTCTTATAAATTACAGACACTGTTTCAAAAGAGAAGATAATTACGTTATTTCAATTCCTCTATTCATCTTGCACATTCATGGGCTTAAAAGTCTGATGGATGGACGTTGTTCTTGAAAATGTAGACATTCACTTACAACCAAGATTTCTTCTAAAAGGGGGTGGGGGTGAGTCGGGATAATTATTTTGTTGTACTCTTACATTTATTATTTATTAACCCTTAAGATGCGTGAGGTACTTGAACCTCTAAACATGAACATGTAATTTCATTTTGTATGTCTCCATTGTAAAACAGCTCAGCACTTTAAGGGTTAAAAGCAAAATAATCGCTCTATAAGCTGTATAAAAGAGGAAAAAATCTAGTTTTTGTTTCTATATAAAGATTACTAGTTATTGTTGTCTTAGAGACTGGGTGGCATAGCGGTAAACCGCTTAGTTTTCAAACCGGGATCCCGGGTTCGAATCCTTGTGAATACAGGGATTTTTAATTTGGGCACCTCTGAGTCCACCCAGCTCTAATGCGTACCTGACATTAGTTGGAGAAAAAGTAAAGGCGGTTAGTCATTGTGCTGGACACATGACACCATCGTTAACCGTAGGTCACTGAAGCAGATGACTTTTACATCATCTGCCCTATAGACCACAAGGTCTGAATGGGGAACTTGTACTTTAGTTTACTTAGTATTGTCTTACATCGTCACGGACGTCTCTATTGCGTCATCATGACAAGACAGTGGGTGTTGGTTCAGCGAAAACATTACAATGGATTCATTGATCATCACGCTTTGTTCACGTGCATTTCAGCATTAATTAGACCGACTTAAGAATGTCAGAAAGACAGCCTGGTATTATATACATAGCATACAACACAAAACCTTTAAATGAATCTGCTGTCATAGAAGAGCCTCTCTAAACACCTGGTAGAGTTACTTACCCCCAACGCCTTTGTCCTGACTGGTTCTGCAGCCTTGCTCTTCGAGCTCATTTTCTATTAATCCATCTGTTTTTGGCTGCTGAGCTGTTTGCTCTATTGCTGATTGCACCATGGGAAAAAAAAACAACAACCCATTGCCCTATTCACCTAATCTCTCTAGCTTAAGACCTTTACATCTTAGTCTCAGTGATCCAGTGTTAGTTATAATTATCAATTCATTATTTTTTTTAGAGTCATATTTGCCTTGCCACGCAAAGGCAACCATCAAGTTAAGTTTGTGTGTAGTAAAGCTAATTTTTCAGAAAAGTTTGTGACTTGTAAAGTTAAAATTTCTTATAAAGTTTGTGGATAGTAAAGTTATTGTTTGTTTCAAAGTTTGTGGATAACGTGCGATAGTTTGTCATGAAGTTTGTGGATATCATGCTATAGTTTGTCATAAAGTTTGTGGATAACATGCTATAGTTTGTCATAAAGTTTGTGAATATCGTGCTATAGTTTGTCATAAAGTTTGTGAATATCGTGCTATAGTTTGTCATAAAGTTTGTGAATATCGTGCTATAGTTTGTCATAAAGTTTGTGAATATCGTGCTATAGTTTGTCATAAAGTTTGTGAATAGCGTGCAATAGTTTGGCATAAAATTTGTGAATAGCGTGCTATAGTTTCACATAAAGTTTGTGGATAGTAAAGTTATAGTTTGTTACAAATTTTGTGTGTAGTTCGGTTACAGTTTATTACAAAGGTAGTATACACTAGAATTGTGGTTTGTTACTAAGTTTGTGGCTGGTAAAGTTATAGTTTGTCGTAAAGTTTGTGACTAGTAAAGTTATAGTTTGTTTCAAAGATTGTATAAACTACTATTATAGTTTGTTCTAAAGTCTGGCAAGCGGAAGTATCTACGTGGACGTCTATTGTCTCTCTTGTTTCAATGAATCTATCACTACCCCCAGTTTTATCAATGAATGATCTCCCATGGTTTTATTCTTTTAACATTGAATGACACTTAGCGCACCCCCCCCCCCCAGGAGGCTTCAGTTTCTTTAATTAACTTTTCTGTTCTCACAGTAGGTAAAGCCGTATATTTCTAAGCGTCTGTTTAATTAAAACTTTTTTTTCTTAATGAACGAACAAGAGGATTGATCGGAGCAAAGAAACGAATTATCTTTAGGAAAGAAGAGCTTAAGGTAGACCAAATGTCTTGTAAGAAATGATTAGGGCGAAGGTACCCTGCTTGAGGGCGGTGTAACCCCCGGAACAATGGTTACGTCTTCTGTGAAAGAAAGTCAGTTAGAATGGAACCCATGACATCTAGAAGGGTGTTAGGAGCCCAGCTTGGGAGTATATCCGTTTCATCTGAGGTAAGTCTGTCTTCTTTTCACCTAGTTTTTTTTAAATTCTCATTCGTATATTAGAGACGCCCCTGTAAATCACACATCCCACCATCAAATGTCAAGTGTTTCTGTTTTGAAGTGCCAGATATGAAGCCATGAAATTAGATTCACACAAATTTACACGTTCAAAATTATTTGTCCAAAATTTAAAATGTTATTTGTCCAAAATTTAAAATGTTATTTGTCCAAAATTTAAAATGTTATTTGTCCAAAATTTAAAATGTTATTTGTCCAAAATTTAAAATGTTATTTGTCCAAAATTTAAAATGTTATTTGTCCAAAATTTAAAATGTTATTTGGCCAAAATTTAAAATGTTATTTGGCCAAAATTTAAAATGTTATTTGGCCAAAATTTAAAATGTTATTTGGCCAAAATTTAAAATGTTATTTGACTGTCTCTCACTTTTTAAATTACTCACAACAAATTAATTAATAGAAATATTTATTATTACATCAACAAAATATAAATATACATATTTAAATATAAATATATATTATTCAGCCATGTTTAAGATTAGTCAAGCTTTTTAAAATTTACAAAACTGTATTGAAATGTGTAAAATAAAGTTTTCATTCCTATAATAGGGTTTGAATCGAAAGGATGAACTAATGTACAAAGTCTTTGTGTAATTCCATAATTTGAATTAACAGGTAAAGAAATGTAACATCTTGACCTGCTTACATGAGATCCACTATTGTAAACCCCCATTCACATCTCAAAGAACCCAAATTCATTTTTGTTCACTTTTTGTACTCTATGGAAGTCGTCGTAGACCCCAAAGGGTCTATATTAAACCACTTTGGGACTCACTGATCTAGATCTATATTGCAAAACGTAAAATGAAATAAAGATCAAGGGAGATCGCAGCATTTTTTTTTGTTTGTTAAATCATATCATTTTTTTCTTACGAAAACACAAGTTAAACGTCTTGGTGTAAACATTTTTATTTATATCCAGACGTCTGGAGATCTTAACAAACCTGGTCTTAACACTTGGTTTCAAAACTGTTTATAGTCCCTTTAATGTTGACATTCTTTGTAGAATTGATATCACTCAAGCCGGCCTGGATTTGTGGCTACTAATCCTTTGATCCTCTTGGGTGGTAGAATCGAACCATAAACCTTTCGAAAATAAGTCTGAGAAGTACACAAAACGTTTTTATTTACAAATAGGAGGAAAAAGCTGAATTAGCAGATATCTATGTAACGTTTGACATCCTTGTAGGCTTATGTGCTCGGTGTATACTTAATATCGATACTGAGTGCCTGAACATTTTGATTTCATGTTTAATTGAATCCTTTTTTACAAAGCTTATATCAACTATGTCCGGCCAAAAGTTTGTACACGTTCATTCTTTGACACCAAATCTCGGATCATGCTGAAATTTTGCACAATTATTTCTTTTATCTGACAACACAAGAATCAATTAAAAAATGAACCAATTAGTTTATTAACTATTGGTAATTAATTATTTTATCTGGCATCTCAAATACCTTTTTGAGAAAAACATTGCTAAGAAAGCTATAACAATTTTAAGCATAAAAAAACACCCTCTTTCTTCATAGCTTTAACATTTTACCATCACAAAGAAGATATAAGACACCTATAAGACACCTATAATATATAGGACACCTATAAGATATAAGACACTTATAAGACACTGATCACAAAAACAAATGGACACAAAAACTCTTTTGTTCCTTTGCTGATGAAATCGTTGACCAAACTGTCACTGACTGTTGTAAATGTGTATGTTATGTTCAAGAGTAAATTGTTGTATGAACGTATATATTGTTTGCTCTAATCATGTTTTTTTTTTTTTAAAATGCACTATTGTAAACCACATTTCCTCACGGATACTATAGATTATTATTATTATTGTCTTGTATAACGTTCAATACTGACTTTGAATATCTCTTAAAGAGGACGTTTGAACCTAGCAAAAAAACATTTAGAATTTTAGATCATGGACAATAGACTTAAGTGTGTAACGCGATCTAACCTATCGTGTTCCTTACCGTTAGGATCATTAAAGTTTAGCTCTGATAGTTCTCTGTTTGCTCCCTGTTAGTTCTAGGGAAGTCTTGGGAGAGTCTCAGGAAAGTCATAGGCGGGTATCAGTGAAAGGGTGGAAATGGTACATTTTTTTAAAATGAATAGAAAAACCACAGACCTATATATAAAATGCGTATCCAATCGTTATGTAACTTTTTTTTCAAGCTGTAAGGGTAGTCGCCTTGTATCTTGGAAAATCGCTCTTTTCGTCTTAGTAATGATCACATACCTATATATTTATATATTATATCTAGACTGGACACGGACATATTTGAACACTACACAAAATGTCGTTAAAAAAAAAAGATGAAGGCGTTTTTTTAAAAAATCTTATCCCTAACCTATGTAACACATAATTTCATGTTTAGATCTAGATCTAGTAATTAAACATCGAAAATAAGAGCACTCTCGTCTCATAATTATTATCTAGCAATTTTTAGATAAATGAAAACAAAATCAATCTATTTAAATGTACATAAGATGACTACAATCAACAGACGTGAATTATTTCGATCTAGAATTTACATGCGAAATCTTAATAGAAACGAACAGGAAATGGCTTTATTTAATGAATTTGCATGAATATATAGTTCAGCGATTAATAAATTATATATATATATATATATATATATATATATATATATATATATATATATATATATATATATATATATATATATATAGGTCTGTGGTAATAATCTTTTCAGAGTTAAGAACACAGACCTATATATAGTAAAATACTTGGTGCCACAAGCGACGAAAGTGTATAGAAAAGTGGAAATTTCAGTAATTAAAGGGAAAAAAAATCTTTTTTTTTTTTAAAGTGATTTGTTTTAAAATTATTTTTTACGTAAAATTATCTTTATTATTTCTTTTTTTAAATTATCTTTTTAAACTGATCTTTTTTTAAATGATCTTTTCTTAATCATTTTTTTAAAATGATATTTAAAAAAAAATGCTTAGCTTATCAACATTTTCGATACTTTGTCAACGGATGCAATAAAAAAGCTATCTATTTTACATGTCCGCCATTGATGGGACTCTCTATAGCTATAATTGACTACAAATGTTACAGAGAACGCATGCAATAATATCTCTTCGGCAATATTACTTCCCTTTTATTGATGTCCGTGTTTGCGTGCTTATTAAGCTTTGAGGTGGCTTACAGTTGGTGCGGAGTCTAAAATCACAGGATCAAACAAATTGTGTCATCTGAGACTCTTGACCTAGTTTCCACGCACACCATTGACAATTCGTTTAGAAATGTACATTTGCCATTAATGTGTCTAACGTCTGATAACAATGGGACCTTTTTTTTTTTTTTAAGTTGGCAACAACCTGTGTATCCTGTCTTTCGTTTGCTACGTACCCTGCAGAGCTTAATAGGTCAAGGTAGAGGCATACACTGGGGGGAAAAGTGCGAGGGTGGAACTAAGTTCAGGAGACATTTAAAAATACTAAGGGGGATAACTCAACATAAAAAAGAAACTGGAACACCGTATTCAGTCTGCATAAAATCAATAAACAGAATGACAAGGTGTATCATTATCAGGAGATAGACCATTGACTAGTCTAGTCACTAAAGTGTACTATTGTATTACTTTGTATTGCATTGCTAATGAAATATATTCATATTTACACACCACTTTTTTTTTAAAGAAAAATATTCACAATATCCGATTTATTATGTTTATTGTTGGACCGCATGTAACACCACATGGGAAGCGAGAGGCTAAGTGCGCTTGAGCTTGGCTTGGCTACCCCCTAGAAGGGGGGCTCGAGGTTCGACACCCGACTCGGCAGGATTGTGTTTACTGAGCGACCAAAGGCAGCACGGAAAACCAACTCCTAGATAACCCCTCCCCCCCCCCCCCCCCCCACACTGGTCCACGAATGAGATTGGACCAAAGCGCTCTGAGCATGCTATAAGCATGAAAGTAGCGCTATATAAAAGCTATAATAATAATACATCATTACACACAAACTTGCAACATTGTAACATGTCCTAAAATACAAAAGAGAGAAAAGAAGAAAAAAAAGTAACATGTACATATTTAAAAAAAAAATACAGCTTCAACGATGAGTCCTTGTTTAGCTACCCTTTAGGCTTCATCGTTTCCTCTTACGACCGTTTCCACCCGGGCGCCACTACGAGGCAGGGCAGCATGCATGTGACCTAGTGCTATTCAGTCAGTGACCTGGCGCAGTCAAGCCACGGGCATGATAAAACAGGAAAAGGGTCGGATCCACTGGACCGAGACCAGTATGCCTGAAAACTGACCTGTGATAACAAGTTCAACATTTTTTGTTTTGTCTCAAAGCACTAGTGCCTCAACGGCAGTCAAAATTACAAATAATATATATATAATATATATATATGAGGCCATACTCTTGACTGGATTGTTACAAATGCAAGTGAGCTTATAGCCAAACTCAATGTCTCAGACCGCGGCTTGTCAGATCATTTTCTTGTACACTTTGAAATGCGCCTATTAAAAGCAAAAAAAGCCAAAGAAAAACGCGACTTCCCGTAAACTTAAAGCCATAGATATTGCCTCCTTTAAAATGGACGTGACCCCTTTGCTCTTGCAACAGAGCAACACAGACGTTCTCAGCAATTACAATTCTTGCTTGAAAAATTAGCTGGACAGCCATGCACCTCTTGTCACTCGTACAGTCTCAGTTAGGCCATCTGCACCCTGGATGACGGAAGACATAAAGACTGCCAAACTTATTCGCCGACGTGCCGAACGTACATTTCAAAAGACAGGTCTGACGATACATCGACAAATATACATACTAGAAAAAAACAAGGTTAACCGTATGATTAGAGACGCAAAAGCTAGTCATATTCGACAAAAAATCGAAACCTCTGATTCTTCAAAGGAGCTATTTAGGATCACCGCTGAAATGTTAGAGAAGCAAATAACGAACGTTTGCCGTCATCTATCCCAGTATCTGAACTTCCTGATTCCTTCAATAGATTCTTCATTGGGAAGATTGAGCAGATTAGAAATGACATGGCATCCCTCTCATCGCAGCTTGACCACTCTCCAATCTTTCAAAATTCTCTAAGTTTCAGCGTGTATCTGAAGATTATGTCAAAAGTACTATTCTAAAGATGCCAAACAAGTCATGTGACCTTGATCCCATTCCAACTTCCTTGCTCCTTGAATGTTTAGATGAGCTTGTACCTACAATTACTAGCATTGTGAACTCTTCACTGACTTCAGGCATTGTACCTAAGCAATTTAAGCATGCACTTGTCAGGCCCGTATTAAAGAAATCCAGTCTTGACCCGGAATGTCAAAAAAACTATCGCCCGGTCTCAAATCTTCCCTTCCTGTCAAAGCTTCTGGAGCGCAAATTCTTTCTCATCTTGAACAGTGCTGTCTCTTGGAAGAATTTCAATCTGCATATAGGAAGTGCCGTAGCACAGAGACAGCAGTGGTCAGGGTACTAAACGACTTACTTCACAATTCCGACAAAGGCCACAAATAAATTCTTTCCATGCTGGACTTGTCCGCAGCCTTTGATACGCTAGACCATGAAATTATGATGGCCAGATCCTCTGCAACTTTTGGTTTAGCAGGAGTCGTCCTAAAGTGGCTTGGATCCTACTTGACGGAACGCAACCAAAGTGTCGTTGTTAGCGGGACGGAATCAACAAGCTTACTTTTGAAGTACGGAGTACCCCAAGGATCAGTTCTAGGCCCAGTACTGTTCACTATGTACACTTATCCACTCAGCGGTGTCATACGGCCAACCGGTATCTTATACCATTTCTTTGCCGATGACTCACAGTTATACGATTCATCAGTACCCTCAGATGTGTCGCATCTGGCAGAGAAAATCAGTAGTACCGTTGCAAGGGTGAGCGATTGGATGGTTGAAAATAACGAAGACAAGACAGAAATAATTAAGATTGGCACTAGGAACAATGTCTCAAAAGTTGAAAGCACAGATTCTCTCTTTATCACGAACTGCCATGTTCCTTTTGTCCATGTAGTGCGGAATCTTGGAGTTTTCTTCGACTCAACACTATCTTTCGACCCACACATAAGTCAGCTCTGCAAAGGTCTTTATCTGCAGCTGCGCAGATTAGGCCAGATCCGACCATATTTAACAACGGAGTCAACAAAAACGCTAGCTGTGGCATTCATACTCTCCCGCCTTGACTACTGCAACGCCGTGCTAGCAGGTATACCTGATGACAAAATAGCCAAACTGCAACGTATACAGAACAACGCCGCTCGAATAGTCCTTTAAAAAAAAAAGACAAGATTCTGCTACTACGCTCTTGCGCACGCTCCATTGGCTTCCCGTGAAAGCGAGAATCGATTACAAGGTCGCCACACTTTGTCATCAGTGTATATATAACAACGAGATGCCCTTGTACCTTAGAGAACTGATTACTCCATATGTCCCCTAGAGAGCCCTGCGCTCAATGGACTCAACGCTTTTTGTAGTGCCACGTTGCTCCCTCAAAAGCTACGGTCTGCGGGCTTTTTCAGTTCACGGACCAAAGGTATGGAACTCACTCCCCATTGATCTCAGACAGACAACATGCTACACCACTTTTATGAAGAACATTAAGACCTATCTGTTTAAAACTTTTTTAGATTAGTTTGTCAATTTAGCTCTTGTGTTTGTGTTTGTAATGTTGTTACAGCGCCTTGAGCCTACATTTTGTTTGTTAACAGCGCTTTATAAAATAAAAATTATTATATATATTATATATATATATATCAATTGATCTCCACTACCCACCCACAGATTGCGACGTCGCAGGTCAGTGTTAAGTCCTATTATGACCATTGGTCTCTACTCGACGATACATATCTTGGTGTCCTTAAACAAACGTTTTAAAAAAAGTATAAATGCGTCCAATGCGATTCCTCGGGAGTATGTTGTTTTCAGTTTGACTGAATTAAACCGGTAAAACTAATAATTCTATATGTCAGCAACGATTCAGCAAAAGAGTTTGTAGATCAAACAAATGTCAGAACGGTGGTGAGGTTGAAAGTTAAAATGGAAGTTAAGCGCCCCGTCCCCATAATTTTTAAAAAATTATTTGTCGATAAATCGAATTATCGAAGTTCGACTGTGTAGTTTATCCATTTAGAATTTGTCAATCACGACTAAGAGGCTCGTGTGTCATATTAATTATCTCTAGTGTGTGTTTTGTGGGGCCAAATAAAAATGTGTATCTAATGAGGTCAACGCTATCAGGGTGGAGAAAATTAATTGCCATGTTTTTATATCCAGCTCTCATCTGATCTCAAAGTTTTAGACTTGGGGGTTTGCTTGCAATATGACATTCTCCACTGAAAAATGTTTAGTGATATAAAGTTACTAAGAAGTTAGATCCCTGTTTGACTGAAGTTTCACACAAGTGCTAAACCATAGCCACGTCATTTAAACCATAGCGAAACGTCTTTTAAACCAGAGGTACATGTCATTTAAATTATAACCACTTGGCTTCTAAGCTATATTGTTACATCATTTAAACCTTAACCACGTTTCATTTAAACCATAGCTACATGTCATTTACACCATAGCCACGTGCCATTTAAACTTTAAACCATAGCCACTCGCCACTTAAACCATAGCCACATGCCATTTAAACCATAGCCACATGCCATTTAAACCATTGCCACATGCTATTTAAATCATAGCCACACGCCACTTAAACCATAGCCACATGCCATTTAAACCATAGCCACATGCCATTTAAACCATTGCCACATGCCATTTTAACCATAGCCACATGCTATTTAAATCATAGCCACATGCCATTTTAACCATAGCCACATGCCATTAAACATTAGCAACACGTCCTTGAAATCATTGCTACATGCCACTTAAAGAACACTTCTTTTAAGCTATAGATACTTGTCTTTCGAAAATATAGTCTTGTGTCACCTTTATGAGCCGTGACTACACTATAAACATGAACACCCAAACCAATTACACATCATTATTGAAGTCTACATAAACTAAAAAAAACAGACTAATGATTAGCAGATAATGGTGTTCATGAAAAGAAAAGAGAGACTGCACATGTTACTTGGTTTGAGAACCACCGATGTCTCATCAAATCACAGTGATCACTGCATGGCCTACAGTTAATTACAGCAAATCTCCACAGCCCTGGCGTGCGCATCCCTGTCTTTCTGTCCCGTCAACTTGAAACATTTGGCCATGTTAACCTACCTGCCCGTGTCTCAGTGTGTGCGCGTGTTTGTCAACCTTCCGATGGAAGGGAGTGTTGAAACGATGAACTGACTTGAGCCCTTGGAACTTTCATTAGACCCAGTGTACAAATTTATAGTGATTTTTGTAAAGCACAGTTATAAAGTTTATTTCAATATAGGTCATCAAGTTTTTGTTTGCTATTCTATTTTAGGACCTCCAGCAGATTTTTAAAAGAATGATTTCATTTATTAAAGTGTCTAATTTTTCGTGGATATTATAATAATAAAGTGAATGTCTTCGACTACGAAGAGGTAGTGATTTATTGTAAATGGATTCGCAGACCCATCCATGACCTATATATTTTGTCATGTAAACGCAGGCCAATCCGTTGTCTTTTTGGTATCTATATAAATTCTCTTTGTAATTGTCTTCGGCATTTATTTGTGTTTTTTTGTGTTTTTGTGTCGCGAAGCTTTTTAGAGATTATGTTTATCGCGGAAAGTACAATCCACTTTTAGACTACTTCACACTTCTGGGATGTACTGTGCACTCATTACATCAGGCATTTACCAGAAAGATATACACAGGGATAGCGTATTGCATTATGACGGACTCTGGTCATCTGGTGTCCAGCTCGCAATCCTCTTCACTGGATGCGCTTCATATCCAGTGGAAGTGGCACCATTACTTTGGAACTTTACCCGTGGTAGGACATAGATGATAGCTTTAATGACACTTTTCAGAATGTGCTTAAATTTATATAATCATTTGTAGTTTAATATTACTTTCTGTACGTGATGAACTTTTTAAAATTACTTTTTGTACGTGATGAACTTTAAAAAAAATTAATTTCTGTACGTGATGAACTTTTAAAATTACTTTCTGTACGTGATGAACTTTTAAAATTACTTTTTGTACGTGATGAACTTTTAAAATTACTTTCTGTACGTGATGAACTTTTAAAATTACTTTCTGTACGTGATGAACTTTTAAAATTACTTTCTGTACTTGATGAACTTTTAAAATTACTTTTTGTACGTGATGAACTTTTTAAAATTACTTTTTGTACGTGATGAACTTTTAAAAATTACTTTCTGTACGTGATGAACTTTTAAAATTACTTTCTGTACGTGATGAACTTTTAAAATTACTTTCTGTACGTGATGAACTTTTAAAATTACTTTCTGTACGTGATGAACTTTTAAAATTACTTTTTGTACGTGATGAACTTTTAAAATTACTTTTAGTTCGCGGGCAGACTTTATAAATTACTTCCAGTACATCGTTTCACTTTTTAAAAGTAGATTATAGTCAATACATGTACCATTTAAAGTTACCTATAAGTCCAGATGAATACATTTTTAGCACTTCTTGTAGTTACCATTATTTCATTAATTTCTTGGTTTTTTTTTGTATTTTTTTTGTACCTGTGTTTCGGGGTTTGGAGTCATGGCTAGGTCCAGGAACAAAAAACATAACATGTATTTCTTAAGTGACCCAAAATACACTGAGGTTATTAAAGACAAGGGGGGCACGGAGGCTGAGTAGTAAAGCGCTCGGCTTCCGAACCTGATGTCCTGGATTCGAATCTTGGTGAAGGCTGGGATTTTTAATTACCCTGAGTCCACCCAACTCTAATGGCTACCTGACTTTAGTTTGGGAAAGTGAAGGTGGTTGGTCGTTGTGCTGGTCACATGACACCCTGCTCGTTAACCGTTGGCCATAAAAACAGATGACCTTAACATCATCTACAGCAAAGATAGCAAGGTCTGAAAGGGGAACTTACTTTGCTTTTAACTATAAAGAACAAATATGTAAGCTCAATGTAAATATGTTTAGACTTTCTATGGCAGCTCTTTTCTACATAGTATTGGACCATGTTTTAAAGGTCGAACGCTGCTATGAAATACCTCCGAGATCGTAAAACAATATCTAGTTATGTGTATATAAGATAATGCGTAAAGAATGTATTTCTTTGAATTCTTTCTTTCTTTTTTATCCTTTCCAACTTTTATTTTTAATGCACCCAATACGCATGTTTCTAAATTAAGTATGAATGCCACAAATGATAAAACACATGGTTTTAACTAGTTTTTTTTTTTTTTTTTTTTACTACCTGAGCATTGTGCTGACACTATCTAGTTCTCGTGTTTTAATGTCTGGGATATGAAAGGTGCTGAACTGTTGTTGTTTTTTTTTATTCCGTGAAACCAGATTTCAAAGTCACCACAAATTGTTTTGTTTCCCTCCCCCGACCCGAACCTTACAGCGACGTGATCAAAACATTTCGTTTCTTTGATCTTACCAGCTAGTTTTCAAGTTGGCAACTCCAGTTTATTATTTTATGCCTGTAAACCACTTGATATGTTCTGAGCTGTCAGGAAATCTACAATTTTAGCTCTTTTTATATCTGGTGAAGCCAATTAGAATGTTCATGCTTGGAGCTCTCTACACGTCTGTAAAAAAAGTAAAGTTCCCACGTCACACCTTGTGGTCTATAGGGCAGATGATGTAAAGGGCAACCGTTTCTGTGGCCTACGGTTAACGAGGGTGTCATGTGGCCAGCACAACGACCAACCGCCTTTGCTTTTCCCTAACTAATGTCAGGTACCTATTAGAGCTGGGTGGACTCAGAGGCGCCCGAAGATACCGAAATTAAAAATCCCAGTCTTCACCAGGATTCGAACCCCTGCCCCCGGTTCGGAAGCCAAGCGCTTTACCGCTCAGCCACCGCGCTTGCTCCTCTACACTTCTGTAGTTGCTGCAAATTTCACTTCTTATTTAAAACTGTCACACTGAAAACACAAAATGTCGGATGCATCGGTATCGAATGTTACAATCTGATAGTTTTATTATATTTTCTACACATAAATAGATATACATATATATGCTTAGAACAGTTTCTGTTTTAATCGCTGCACGACCAAGACCCGCAAGCTTGTAAATCTAAGTTTAATAATGTCTTCAAATAGGGCTGGCTGCAAGGAGAGTGTTTGAGCGTGTGTGTGTATTTCTTTGTGTAGATATGTACGTACGTAGCTCTCAATGTCTGTATGCTGTTGTGATCACTGAATGTTTAGCCTCGGGCTCTCGGATGTCTAGACGAGACAGTATCGATGCTCGCCGGCTGACATCAATTTCACCTTTAAGGAAAGATTTAGTGTAAGATCTCTCTGGGGGGGGGGGGGGGGGGGTGGAAATCACGCGGAATACACGATCTTCCTTTTACTGCGGCGACTTTTTATGTTTTATGTTTTGAAGTAAACATCAGGATGAGCCGTATATTTTCGCTTCATAAAAACACTTTATATATTAGGGGATTTTAAAAATAAAAACTATGAAAAGAATGTTCAGATCCCTCCGGCAGGTCTACGTGAACGCTAAAATCTTAAAATATGTCACAATGTAATTCTTCCTCAAAGTAAACACACGATTTGGTGACATTTTTCATCACTGCAATTAGCACAGTACTCTCTGTGGCTTTGGTCTTTTTTTTAGATTTGACTATCTCCAGTTTAAATAGAATGGAAACATTCCTCATTACTTGTGAATAAGTTATCTTATAATTTACAGACGTTACTTCAGAAGAGAAGAAAATATTACGTCCGTGTGTTAATCTAGTCGTGTTTGCTAGAGACAAAACTTTTAAGTCTTTGGTGTTCCTGGCTGATTCAGGCAACCCGTTTCATGTTCTAATGGTACTAGGTAAGGCGGGTCACTTGTCCTAGCATATGGAATAAGAAATGTGCTTTGTGTATTAATGTCCAAAGTAAAACAAACTACATGATCGCTAGTTCTCTCTCAATTACCCTAAATGTCCAGCGGAAGTTTCCTTTGACTTTGTTGACACTACAACTGTTTAACAAGGCCTAGGATATTTTACACTTCTCTGCAACCGAACCATGGATCGAACTTTTAGCCCTCAGTTTAGCAGCCAGTTTAGTAAGTCATTATTGCTTTGATTGTTAGTGTCAGCTATCTATTTTTATAATACATAAAAGAAAAATGGCTTGTCATGGGACGATTTATTTTCAGTACATAATGATCTATAACCGAGATCTACATGTAGTTATAAAGATTCGGAGTCAATAACAACGAATCGCCAATACTAAAAGATCGGCCTTAACAATTACTCTTTTTTTTTTTGTAATCGACTATACTGGTTTTACGGGTCAATGAATTGTAAAAAAGAGAATCGCAGTTTGTGTTAGTCAAAGTTATTAAACCTCTATATGTACTATTCCCCTTTTTCCCTTCTGTTTTAAGTGTACAGTTGATCAAGGAGTGGTTCTCAAAAAATCTGGTATAGGCTACGTTATGATCTTAGATTATCAAAAGCTTGCTTATTCCATGGGTCCCTTTTTTTTTCTAAATTTTAATACAAGTTTTGATTGTGACCACTGAGAACTCTCCGCAAAACACTATATAGAGCACTGGACTCTGAGTATCTTCAAGCTGAGAACCGCTGCCTTAGGCTACCGCTAGTTAAACCACACGCATACACTTACACACGTGACCTGTGACCTAAGTTTCTCACATACCAATGTAGATATTTGATTGAGAGCTTGGCGGCCTTTAAAAAAAAACACTGCATGTAGGCTGTAGGCTGTGTGTGTGTGTTTGTGTGTGTTTGTGCCAGTGGTGTAGCAGACGACAAAAGACGGGGAGAGATATTTGGAGGAAAGGAGCGGGGGAGTTCACAAGATCCCCCCAATTCCCAGGTTTTTTTTTGTGGGTGACGGTCATGAAAAGAATGCCATTTCACAGCAAAAACAAGCCTAGCTGTGGCTTTGTCCCCCTCGGCGTGTGTGTGTCGGGGGCTAGTTTTGTCATGTCTGATCGGAAGCCCTTCCAATAAGGAAATTTGAACTATGTGCTAGGGTCGAATGGCGAGCTGTTCCAACACGGACATGTGTTGTTTTGCTGATCTTTCAAGAAAATGGATTATCTGACCAATTAGTGGACTATGTTTGTGTATGTATACTCTCTTATCTGACGCTTAAAATATTTAATCCTTCATAAACTAAGATCTACATTCAGTGTATTCTGTTATAAGGCTATCCACACGCGATATAGCCTATTTGTCTGTCGGCTTAGCCTTAGCCTAGATTCTAGATCTATATAGCCTGACAAGATCACGTGTATATAGCGAGCTGTTATCTGGTGCTTTGTATGCCTATACATTAAATCTACCTTTGTTTATAAATGAATTAAACATTAATTTATAACCTAGATTTAGATCATTTATACTCATTTATATAGTTATCAATAGCTATATACATAGATACAGAGACATAAATATATATGTGTGTATGTATATTAGAGCTTTTAAATTAAGTAAAACTTCCAGCATTTTGTTATGGAAACCTAGATTACGTCGTCTTTATTTACAGTAATGGTCACCTTTTGACCAACGGTTGAACACACCTGCCCCCAAAATAGTTCCAGGTATTCATGTCTGCCATGTACTCTACAAGCTTGGTGTTGTGTGTGTGACCACCGCGTTATCTTTTTATAAAATGTTTTATATGTTTCGGATGTTCCTTCAGAGTTGAAGATAGTTTACTTCCTAGTCCAAACCTCCCGCAGGACGACGGGGGATGGGAGCGGGCAGGATTTGAACCCTCGACCATCGATAAATCCGAACGACAGTCCAGCGCGCAAACCGCACGATCAGGCAGCCATCCATCTACTAACTTACTGTTGTGTGCGTTTACTGTTTGCATGTGTTTCTCTGACGTACTATTAACCTAAGTGACTGACTTGACATACTCTTGTACTCACCACAAAAAAAAAAAGGTAAAATTATTTCCAGTTTCACAAGCTGCGTTTCTTCGGGTACATGATGTAGAGCTCATAGGCTTCTATGACTGACCGTTAACAAGGGTGTCTTGTGGCCAGCCGCTTATCAGGGCCGGTCTTAGGCCACTGCAACCTATGCGGCCGCAGAGGGCCCGCACTTTCATAGGCCCCGCGCGAATTATAGGTGTAAATTATTAAATTAAATTATTTTAACTTATTATTAAAGGGTTCCAGGAATTCTCCCGAGACAGCAAAATATACACACAAAAAAGGCATGGAAATCTCCAGGGATTATTAAAATCTTCTGAAAACTCATTCAAATCTCCTTAAAAAACAGACAAAATTGCGCTTAAAAACTAAGGGGCATTGCCAACTTTCATTTAATAAAAATGTAGTAATAAGTTGAATTTAACCTTAACAAGAAGTTCAAATATCTAATTTACTTTAATAGTCACTGGCATATAAATATAGATCTAAATCTATCTCGACCTCTTGAAAACACACGATATTTTGCTAATCGATAGTATATGTAAAAGGCAGATCTGAATGTTTATCGGCTTTTTGTTGGAAAACTACTATCTACTGTAGATGGCTCGTAAAGTTAATTTGACTGTGATTTTGTACTTTGTAAAATATGAATTAAATGCAAAAACGAATTTATTTTCTAATACAAAATCTTAATTTTCACTTATTATCCTTATCCCTACCCAGACTGGGCCCCGCGCAATCCGTTTCGCATAGGGTCCTGCAATCTGTAGGACGGCCCTGCCGCTTATATATATATATACATATATTTTTCCCCCATCTTAGGGAATTCAAAATCCCAGTCACAACACGTGTCGAACTCAGACCCCCTGGTTCGGAAACCAAACGCTTTACCACTCGGCCACCAAGCCATTTTTTTTCTCACACTGTTGTAAAGTTTTCTTACATTTGAAACAATCCTCTTTTCACTAGAGCACTGAAGACGGACTATACCGAATCAATTAAAAAAAAAAAAAAGAAGCTAGCCTAATAATGGTCACCGCTTTGAGTTGGACTTTGGCGTCAGCAGGGTGTGACATTTGACTGACCTGCAGTGGCCGACTCTTTTTACAAGGCTAATATCGGATCACACCGTCTGTCTGTTTGGTATAGGATTTGTACACCTCATAGACTGATATATAATATCTAGACTGGAAATCGGAAACACATTCTTATCCGTGATTGATCGATTCAAAGACCTATATATATATATATATTAGGGGTGCACCGGATAGTCCCTCCGGCTCCGGCTTCTGGCGAATATCCGGCATTTTTTACTATCCGGTGCTATCCGGCTCCGGTCGGATATCACTACCGGATAGTAAACCGGATAGTAAAAATACACCTATTTAATATGCATAAAGTGGACCTCGTTCCGTTACTGTCTGTTATAGAATGTATTAATGTTTATATGAAAACAAAATAATGTGCTTAAAAATTGAGCCATTATAAATATGCACCAAACATCGTTTATTATAAAGACAAGGCATGTTAATAACTTAATATAAATAGAGATGAAACTTTACATCATAAATGCGCTTTACATACAGAGATGCAATGGCTGGCACTTTTTTCAATTTGTCTTGACCTTTGAGTAAGTTAGTTAACATGTTAAAATGTTACATTCCTTGACTACGTCATGCTGACCAGACGTCTGTCTAGCTGTGCGGGTATATCTCCAGAGGTAGAGATGAACAACTCCCACCCCCTTTATTTTAGTCCATCACATTGAGTTTTTATGGGCAGGTAACCACAAGTTAAATACGATGGACGTAGGTTTAATGTCAGCGTATAGACACTCTCTAGTGGTCACACCTTTCGAGGGAACTGAGTTTGTTTACTTAGTAGTTAATCTTTATTGGGAGGGGGGCTGGACTTCAAGAGCCACACCTCTAAGGTAACCAGGTATATTTCTGGATGAACAACTCCCTCCCCCTTTTATTTGTTTAGCCCATCACATTGAGTTCATTGATTGACAGGTGACCCCAAGTCAGATACGATGGACGTAAGCACTCTCTAGAGGTCACACGAGGGAACTAGGTTTGTTATTGGGGGGGGGGGACTAGACTTTACATTATAAATTCGTATTACATACGTAGCAGCGATGTCTGGCACACTGGCTTGTCTTGACCTTTGAGTGGTCTAGTAAACATGTCATATTCCTTAACTACGTCACGCTGATAATCTGTCTAGATGTGCGGGTATATCTCCAGAGGTAGAGATGAGCTACCCCCACCTCCTTTTGTTTATTTAGTCCATAACATTGAGTTCACAAATAGGCAGCTGACCACATTAAGCCAGATGTCAACGTGTCGACACTGTCTAGAGGTCACATCTTATGAGGGAACTGAGTTTGTTTACTTGGATTAGAATTTTTATTAGAGGCGGGACTACAAGCCAAATCTCTATAAGGTTAATTTGGTATGAGTTAGTTTATTATGAGATAGGTTGTCAATCAAGGGTCTGGACCACAAACCACACCTTGGGTAATAAGTTTGTTTACTTTGAGTTAAGTCTCACGTATGAGTCAGGACTACAAGACAAACAGACACTGACCAAGGGTATCTTTAAAGGGAGGGCTCAAGAGACTCAACACCCCCAACTTCTTATTTGTTTAATCCATGACAATGTATTGATAGAGAATATAGACATTGACCATTCTTAAGCCAGAATGGATTAACGCAAATTGTTAAGACATATTGACACTGTCTAGAAGTCACTAGATGGTGACACTAAGTTTGTTTACTTGGAGAGAAATGTCATTTAGAGCAGAAAATAAATTGATCTAAAGCACCACAATTAGATCTAGCAAACAAAGAAAAATATGCTGGAATGTTACGAAACACTTGACCTCTGTAACTAAGGTACAGAGATAATTTATCTAAATGCTTGACTGATCATGCCAATGTGTTATCTTTTTTCGCCTGCACACTAAATACTATTCTTATCTTATCTTATATAATACAGACGTTACTTCAAAAAAGAAGATGATTACGTCCTACGCGTCATGCATTTAGTCACAAGGAAAAAAAAACGCGTGAAGGTCAACACCATCAACTATACACACTACACTAGGACTACATGTGTAGGCTCACTACGTCTATCTGATCAGGTTGTTACAATCAGTCGAACACAAAGTCTATTTATGTTTTGTTTTTTTTTGGTAGGGAGGGTGTGGGTGATTTTGTTTCTTTTATAGTTGGTTTTCCTAATTCTCTTAGATCTATATAACAGTAGATCTAAACATTGATAACAACAATAGGCCTACAGACTACAATTAAATCTATGCTTCGCAACATTTAAAGCTCAGGCTATGAGTAGGTATAATAGATGTTCCTGCTGTTAATAAAATATCGTTTGCCGCAAATGGATTAATAAATTTATGACCTACTACGCTTCAGATTCCAACTATTAACTAACAGCTATCAGTATTAAGCCCTTGAAGCCAGAACCAGAAGCAGTCTTTGGACTTAAAATTACAAGTCTGATGACCAGTTGTTGGTCAGAAATTATTGAACACATACATCCAACCACCATACAAGCCAGATGAGAGATTTACATTAGTAACTAGTTAAATATATACTAACATATTTTACATTGACCCTCCAACACACAGCCTTTATAGTTGGTGGCCTCGTACATACACACAGACACGCTCATGCTACACAGATTAATTTATGTTTATAAATACTGTTAATCTTTAATAAATCAATCAGCAAAAGAGTTTAAAACAATAAGGTATATAAAAGGAAAAAAATAATACCAACAAATATAGGTATGTTATTTAACAGTTTCGTAAAATGCTCAGCAATACAAGCTATTTACAAAACACTTAGGTATTCGGCTCCGGCTCCGGCACCGGCCGAATATCAAATTTTACTATCCGGTCATATCCGGCTCCGGCCGGATATCAAAAAGTACTATCCGGTGCACCCCTAATATATATATTTATGTACGTAACTCTTTTTCAAGCTGTCTTAGAAAAGTAAAGATCTTTAGTTTTCAAAGTTTAGAAATCATTTCTCGGATTTTCTTTAGAATGGGCTATTAATCACAGAACTATATATTCACGCAAATATATATATATATATATAATATATATATATATATATATATATATATATATATATATATATATATATATATATATATAAGCCATTTCCTGTTAGTTTCCATTGAGATAATGTTTCAAAAATCCTAAATTGAAATAATTCATGCTTGGTTTTAATCATGTAATGTACATTTAAATAGATTGATTACCTAGCTATTTCTAAAGTATGTGTCTATAAATTGCAAAATAATTATATAATTATGAGACGAGAAAACTCTTATTTTGATGTTCAATTACTAGATCTAGATCTAAACATTAAATTATATGTTACATAGGTTAGGGTTGAAAAATAACGTTACTTCTTATAACTACTTAACAAAACAACGCCTTGTTTCAACTTTTAAAAAATTTTCACAACATTATTTGTAGTGTTAAAAGATCTCCCATGTCCAGTCTAAATATAGTATATACAAGTCTATGGTACACGTTTTATCTCCCATTTCCTATTCTCGGATCAAGTTGAAATTTTGCACAATTATGTCCCTCATAGAAATCAGAACCGTTTGACCAATCTTGATAAACTTGGCATAAATGTTCCTTGGATCAGGGCGGAGACCATAGTGTATGTTTAATATTCCATCAACAGCCGGGGGCCCCAAAAATTAAAAAAAAAAAAAAGGATAAATGTATCTCTGTTAAAGAAATAAACGTTGTAACAAATCGGGTAAACCCGTTTTCACACTATTTTTATATTTGATATGAATGTATCGGTTTAACGGGTAAACCTATTTTCTCAATCTACTTTTATTTTCGTTGGGAAAGAAACGAACTTAATGATAATTTAATAATAATAATTTTATTTATAAAGTGCTGTTAACAAACAAAATGTAAGCTCAAGGCGCTGTAATAACATTACAAACACAGACACGACAGCTAAAATTACAAACTAATCTAAAAAAGTTTTCAACAGATAAGTCTTCATGTTCTTAAAAGTGGTGTAGCATAAGTTTGGCACAGATCTAAATCCAATCCACTAAATTAGTAATACACAACCTAAGGCCCGCAGGCCGCGGGTATCATCCGGCTAGTATTTTATATGTCATTAAATGTGCAGTTTTTTCTCTCATATAAGCTTTATTTTATTTTTTTCTTGTTCTAATTTTGATTTTATATATAGGCAATAGTTTAAAAAAAATAATAATTGAAAGACTTCTTTCTACAGACCTACCTAACTTACTTGTATATTGTCTATACTTACTATAAGAGTGGCTTAACAGTGCTTATTTCAACATTCTTTTAAAGTTGATGGGTTGGGGGGGGGGATTGTAGAGGCATCGAACTCATTAAATTGAAAAACCCTGGAAAATGGTGGGTGTGTATGTGGGGGGGGGGAACAACCCCACAAAGTCCTACTCCCCTCTGGCGCAGCAAACATCTAGAGGCCATCACGATACACCAGTTCACTTTTTTTTGTCTCTTTTGAAATAGAATGCAAACATGGTGTAGTCACAACTGTTTTAGATTTGCCTCTTCGACATGCACAGCCTCTTGTCACGAACGTTCGACCCTAAGGGCCTCTGCTACCTATAGACATGAATTTGTTTAAAACACATGTATAACAGCGTTCTGTTACTGGGTCGACCTGCCCCCCCCCCCCCCCCCCCCCCCCGGTTTGGTAATTGATAAGATATGGTGGTACAGAGAACGTCGTGGGGGGTGTTCAACACACGCGATCTAAATAGAAGAAAAGAGAAACAAGGGGGCACCTTACACACACACACAAACAAAAGAGTTTTTTTTTTGTCTGTTGTAGTAGTGGACAACAAAGTGCGACAGAGCATTTAACATAGGAAGTCAAATCATGCTAGAGGAGGGGGAAGGTGTTGGAAAATAAAAGGGACAGGTTCCTTTATAAACAGTCAGCCAAAAAAAAATAAAAATAAAAGGGTTTGGATCTAACAATGAATTTGTTTATTACATTTCAGTAGCACTGATCAAGGCTGCGTATTGTCTACAGGCTGTGAATTTACGCACATTACAGCGTTATGTGTCTTTTTGTTTTTACTCTCGAAGTGAACATTCTAGATATGTTTTAGAAAAATTCGAGTCTCAAGCGCGAATATGATCAATTCAAGAAGTGTCTTGATCTATGAGGAAATGTGTCTTGGTCTTGAGCTATGAGGACATGTCTTGAGCTATGAGGATATGTGTCTTGCGCAATGAGGACATGTGTCTTGAGATATAAGGACATGTGTCTTGATTCTAGATCTGTGAATGAGGGCATGTGTCTTGAGCTATGAACTGAGCTATGAGGATATGTGGCTAGAGCTATGAGGACATGTGTCTAGAGCTATGAGGATATGTGTCTAGCGCTGAGGACATGTGTCTTGCGCTATGAGGACATGTGTCTAGAGCTATGAGGACATGTGTCTTGAGCAATGAGGACATGTGTCTTGAGCAATGAGGACATGTGTCTTGAGCTATGAGGACATATTTCTAGAGCTTTTTTCAAGAATTGTTGTACTGTAGAGTAAAAGGTGTGTTTCTGGATGCTAAAATCGGTTCAAATTGTTACTCGTAGTTCCTAACCACGCTTGGTATTAGTACGGTCATTAGATGATACTTTCGCAAATGTTTGGCGGACGTAGAGTAATTAAATAATACTGTTACATATATTTGGCGGGCGTAAGGCTCACAACTTGTGGGCAGTTTAGACCAATAGCTCGTTGCCACGTCTCAAAGAGGTGCCCACAGCTTGTGACGTTACATGTCAGTGTTCAGGCCTTCTATAACTATTGGTCTCGATCCAAGTCGGACGTCACGACCTGTTATGTAGCAACGAGCTATTGGTCTAAACTGCCCACAGGTGCCGACACCGCAGGCCAGTGTTCAGGCCTTCTAAATGTTATGTAGCAACGAGCTATTGGTCGAAACTGCCCACAGGTGACGACACCGCAGGTCAGTGTTCAGGCCTTCTAAATAGTATGGTCTCGGTCCATCTAAGCCTGGGTCTGGCTTTTAATCATCGTCAACGGAAGGAGGATTAAACGCCGTGCGGAAATTATACTTTTTTCTTTTAACTCTTTCTCTCCTAATCGACGATACCATCGTTGATTTTGACCTCATTGAATTAAATTAATGTTTATTTTTTTAAACTTGACTTTGAATTATATAAAAAGAGCATGCATTCCCCTTTAATTCTATACCAAATACAACATTTTCTGATAACAAACAACAAAGCTATTGAAGCCCAATCATAACAGGGGTAGTGAAATAGTAATGAGCAAATGAAGAATTCCTTCAAAACGTGGAAAAATAATTACGGAGAGAAAGAGTTAATCCACTAACGGGCAGAATTGGTTTGGTGGATATTTACAAAAATGGTTAATTTATAAGAACCCTTTGAATATAATGATTTTATAGGCCCTAATTACATTGCAAATACAGTAGAACGTCGTTTATCCGACTCAATTGGGACCGGACACCGTTCGGATACGCGATTGTTCGGATAACCGAAAACCGAAGCGATCCATGCAGTATATGCAACCGGACACTATACGAATATTGAAAATCATCACATGCGGGACACGTGCGTGAAGAACGAGCAAAATAGGTGACAAATGTCGCAATTTTACCTTTATTGTGGAAAATAATCACTTATTTTTCGTATTCATACAGTATATGTGCATCACAGTACATGTGGTTGATAAAAAAAAAAAAAAAAAAACTGGTCCGGATATTTGACGCTCCGGATAATAAACGTTCGGATAAACGACGTTCTACTGTACAACCAATGTTTTTCCCAAGGAAAAAAAAAAGGTGCCTTCAACTAACCCCTGTCAGCAAAATGCGATCCACAGGTTGAGAAAAGCTTAATTAGAAGGAAGCTTAAGTGTCACCCCCGAAAAAAAAATTGTCTAGAGAAATAATATTTAAAAAAGATGTTCATATTTAAGTACAGGTATTTGATATTGTTAGCTACTTTGGTGTGTAGCTTTTTATTTCAAACTATAATTAGTCTTGCAAATCTCTGAAAAACAAAGTAGTGTGTTTAAACCATAGACTTATAAATACTATAAATAAGTCTATGGTCTAAACATACTTTGATTTATACAAAGCAAAAATATGAACTTGAGAAAATTGGGTAAAGGCCACTAGGGAAAAGTATTTTGAATCCATTTTCACTTAAAAGTTTCTTATGAATTCTACAATCTTATAAACGAAGTCTCTGTTTAAATCACTGCGATAAATTCATGTCGGAGAATCAAAATGTTAAAACCCGAGTAATTAAAAGAAAACTGTCTCCTGTTTTAAAGGTCTTGTTTTCTGTGGAAAAGGTGAGAATGAATGTGGTAGAATGAAATAGATGACATCAGGTACGGGTCCTCTCTCCATTTTATATTTATTTCTCTGGTAATATATAGCAGTGGCGTAGCAGGCCCCCGGGTTTAAGAATAGAACGCTAGACCCCTCCGGTAAGTTGAATGTGACTGAACCCAATTTGAGAACTACTGTGTCTAATGTGAGAATACACGCCCAAGACAGACAACACATGAGACAGACAAGACAGGAGACAAATAAGACAGACAAGACAGGAGACAAATAAGACAGACAATACATTAGACAGACAACACATGAGACAGACAAGACAGGAGACAAATAAGACAGACAAGACAGGAGACAAATAAGACAGACAATACATTAGACAGACAACACATGAGACAGACAAGACACAAGACAGGAGACAAATAAGACAGACAGTACTCAAAATGTACACGTTACTCATGTCGAGGTCGTCAAACTTCGGGTCTTTCAAAAAGTCAATGTCATTGGTCAAACATGTCATTTGCTAGGACTGCGAATCATATGCTGAATGTGTATTGTTCGTCACAAAAAAAAAAAAAGAAATGGTCCTAACGGGCGGAAGGTTTTTGAAGCACAATTGCTAAGATCGTTATTTGTCCTACTCAGAAGAAGGTAGAATGAGGTAGTTCCAGATCTCTTCTCAGTCACGTGGGCGTGTTGTTTACATTAATGACCTCATTGATTTCATTGTAATTTAAACATGAAAATAGTCTAGATCTAGACATCTTTAATTAATAAAAAGTATGTTACAATAATTCACTTTTTTAATGATTATTTAGTAGGCCTACTAGATCTAGGCCAGCACTAAATCTAGATCTACATCTTATCATAGGGAGATATTGCCATGTATAAGACCACAGTCACGCGACTTTTTATAAAGTAGGCCAGAGATTCGGAACTACCTCATTGTAAACTCGAGCTTGGATTCCGAAGAATAATTTCTAAAATACTTTGATTAAAAGAGACATCGTCAAAATTGTGGGTGACGTTAAATTATGCAACATTTTAGATTTGAAATTTTATATGCAATCTCCAAGACTATTTTTTTTTCAAGTAACCTCAATATTTATTCTTTTCACTAAGCTTTTTCGGTAAAACTTCCGATCAAGGGCCCCTAGTTTTTTAGACGACCTTATGGATAGACAGCGCGGCGCTGCCGCTTGCGTTACATTCTTCATAAAGGGCCTTCGATAGGAAGTTTTACCTCTTTTTCATCATGGGGAATTCACAGGTTCAGGGCCTCTTTACTTTCCCTATTTTGGGGCTTTTTTTCATCCATTAAACATCATGTTATGAACGTTTTTTAAAATGCTGTCGTCTTGGTAATAACGAAAGTCAAGTAATTGTCAACTCATAATATTAAATAATGTAACTTAACCGGTTCAAACACACCTTAATATTTATTATTATTATTATTATATTAGAAACGAATGAGCATTCATTCTATGGCGTTGCCAGGGTCGAATTTCGTTCAAGAGAAAATTTATTCTAGTCCCTTATTATTATTAGTAGTAGTATTAAAAAATCTAATACTTTACAATTCAATGAAAAGTTGTAATGACAATTTAAGAGTTACTTTCCTTCAATACAGTTTTCCCCAAAAGTGGGGTATGCGCACCGCCAGAGGTAAGGGAAGAATTGGAAGGGGGAACGCGTTGCAACTCACTCACAATGCTGATTTTTAAACTCATTCCCAGCTTCTTTTTTTTTTGTACCGATGTTCGTTGGCCATCTAGAGGAAAAATTGTAACTTGAATATTTGAACTTCTACATGAGCTTCGATGTTTTCGTAATGAAACATTTGAGTTGAGAAATTGTTTACATTATGGAAAATGGCTTTGTAAACTACCATACTTACCCTGTTCTCTGTTTTAAATTACCCCAAGGAGGTAAAGAAATGCCATTGTTGTCACTTTGTAGATACAGTAAACGCTTCCATTCTTAAACTAAATTTTTGGAAAAAGAAACAGAGTCGGCAAAGAGTTGCTTTCCCTTTCTTCATGAGTTTATAACAATTTCGGCTACTAGATCTAGATCTAAAATTGATCCGATACTCTGAAATGTATAATACAGCATTAAGAGACCTGTCTTTTCTCTCCTGAATTAGTCATTGTTTCTTATAACTCTCTCCAGGATCAAATTAAAGGCTATGCAAGAAAGTGAGTCTCCTTGTCTTAATCCTCGTTAAATCCTAAATTCCCGTGAGTGTTCTCCTTATATTATGACTTTACTTTTTGAGTTGTTTAATGTCATATGTATAAGTCTTGTCAGCTTGTTGGGTATTCCAAAATCCTGTAGAGTGTCATACAGACATTTCCTTTTGATACCGGTACTGTCATAAGCCATTTTATAATCTATATAGAGTTGCTGGATTGGTATTTTAGAATTTTGTAGTATACATCATCAATATAGAAATACTGCTGGTAGTTGGTGTATACTACAACAACACTATCAGGCAAAACTTAACTATTGACAAAATCTATTAGTTGGTCCAGTCTACAAAAAAAAGGCCAATGGGCGTAACCCTTTTGCAAGAGAGAGTGGGACCCCAATATAAAAGGAAAACTTGTGTATCTTCTTTGGTTATACCACCTCCCTCCTCCGACCCCTCATCATTAAATCTCATCGGGGAAGGGGGGGGGGGATAAGGGGCGACCAGATAAGCTCCAGTAATGTTGACACGTAACCCAACTTCAATGCTTTCAATGGAGATATGGGTCAGCGAAGGGGACGAGAAGATAACTCTAAGCATTTTCTCCTCTAGATTGTACACGATAAGTGGAAATGATCACTATTTGTTATGGTTTTGGACTGCTTTGGACGAATGTAATGTTTTAACAGAAATCGATCATACATTAATTTTAAGTAAGGACTATACATTATAGAATATCTGTTTATTTCGACTTGTTTATTGTCTAGGAAAAAGTTTTTCCTTGTTGGATATTATTGTCTTTTTTTTTCTAACATAATTTTAAAACCAGATTTTTTGACCAATTTGAAAAGGGGGATAATTCAACATTGGTTACCAAATAGACTATTAATTATTTGTGTGCTATCAAAAAAGTTATTTGTTTTGACTCTATCAGCATTGTAAGTTACTTTTAATTAGAACCAGTTTTAATAACTCGTAGATCTAGTTTTGCTTTTATTCTGTGACTTGGCAAAAAGTGGCTTCTCTAGTGAAAATATAGTTTGCTTAATGTTCAAATAAGTCACATCTTTTTTCGTATGTTTTTCGTTTGTAATTATGAATTCCATTAGTATTGGTCTTTTCATCACTTTCTCTAAGTTTATTTCTATCTCTGAGCACCAAGAGCTAAGTTTATTTCTTTCTCTGATCACCAAGAGCCAAGTTTATTTTTATGCCTGAGCACCAAGATTTAAGTTTATCTCTATGTCTAAGCACCAAGATCTAAGTTTATTTCTTTCTCTGATCACCAAGAGGTAGGTTTATTTCTATCTCTGATCACCAAGAGCTTGCGTCGCAATGCCTGTGTTCGACACCAACGCATAATTTTTCGACTCAGAACCGGACACAACAGAATGAGACAACGTATGTTCGGAAGCTAACAGTCTGGACTAGCGAGACTTGCCTATGTGGAGCACAACCAGAGAATGCTGACCATGTCCTTCAAAGCTGCATACTCTATCATACTCTGGTCCCAAAGCCCTCCTACAGAACAAAAAACTATACGGAGAATTGCCTGATCTGGAAACCACTGCGCCGTTCATCTCAGATATAGGATGACTGATCTGAACCCTCCGACATGTCAAATGATGAACGAAGAAGAAGAACAAACTCGACATAGCTTTTTAACTGGGGTCTCCGAAACAATGTGGGAGTACAGTTTGTAACTGTGTTAAGTTCTCTGTCTTCACGTCAGATTGGACACACACTGTGTACTGTTATGGCAGGATTTGGAATTACTTATTTGTTTCATAAATAAGAAGTTTTGACTTAGAGATAATGACGCGACTAGTAAAAACAAGACCAGGATTTGAGGAAGGATAGCGAAATGTAAAACAGAAAACTTCTGAAGGCTTTATAGAGAGGCAGTTTTTATGGACGTAGAGATTTAGCTTGTCTACATTCGACGGTTCCCTTCGTTATTAAACTTCTTGTTCGACATTTACTATCAGCGTCGACTAACTTACATTGTTGGTCTGTCGTGTTATTCGATTTCGTTATTTGAGTGTTATCCGTACCTCCGTTGGATTTATCTGCATAAGACAGGCGGAAGCGCCTAACAGTACACACAGCGTACAGTCAACTAAACTCTCCTTTACTTAACAGATTTACAGCTTTACTAAAGATGCAATGTAAAGCTAATCAGGAACATAGTGGGTTCTTATATTTTTTTAAAATCCATACATTTTCTCTTATATTACTCACCTTTGTATTGTACACGTAGCTCCAATACAGCTAATAAACTTTCACTCACACACGTCTTAAATGTTTACTTCGTTCAGGCTTGAAGCGATGCCACAGGCCTCATAGTAAAATAAAAATCCGCTGGTCAAATTAAGTCTAATAAATAAGGCAGCACTGGCCAATACTATTATGAGAGGGACATTTTAGATACATAGAGCGCACCTGAGCGTTATCGTCATGAGATCTTCTTGGTGTTAATTAAGACAGGAAGAATCACGTTAGCGGAGACGTTTTGAAATGATTACTTCAAAAAATTTTACAGTCGATATTATTGCTGAGGTTTATTTTTTTTTTGGAAACACTTGGTTAATATTCAAACATGGATTGATAAATACAATTAAAATACAATTTGTTTTTGTCCATTGAAAAATAAATTGACCGTTTTCTTTTCCAACCCCTCCCCACTATTGTTTTGGTCAGAATTTCACGCCCCACGAGGGACGACGTTTCTCCACCAACCCCACAGTTTGAGACACGCTGATCCGAAACATACAGGCTTTATAAATGATTGTTGAAATATGTAAAATGTTTGTTGTTAAACCATTTTAATTGAAAGTCTTAATACTTAAGTCTTAATTCCATCCTAAAGCATACACACACAATGGCATTTAGGGCTCTTGCAAATTCTGACATCGTTGTCATTTCTGATTTTACTTAGATCGTATAGCTCCATTGATGATGGATATTTGTGTACAAGCATTTTACGTCTAAAACAGACGTTACCTGGGACAACTTCAATCTATGCGCATGACATTTCTTCACATTAGCAAACAATATGCGAGTCTTTTTAAATGAGAAATTCGCTGCGTTTCAATTCAACATTTCAATGTCAAAAGCTAAAAATCCCTCAATCCTCCCGAAATAAAAAGTCCTGGACATTAACGACACGACATGGAAAAAAAAAAAATAAACGAAATTTACTCAGCAAATAATGGAAGCTGTTCAATTTGTTAACCTGGCTAATGCTGAACACACACACTTTCGATGTGCCATTTTGGCATTCTTCGGATATGGAGGAGAAGAGAGCTTGAAGGAGTGTTTACTGATTACTGCCACCTCACCTGACTCGTGAATCGCCATCTGTTGATGCTTTTATTTTAATAAATCTAAATATTAGGATATTAATTTGCCAATTCTTGACTTTTCAATTATATTCACCTTTATACTCTTTTTCTTTTTAAAACTCAATTATCCAAAGGTCTACTTCTTGTACAGTTCTCAACAATTAACTAATTTTCACCTGTTCCAACATCCCTAGTGGCTGCATTTGAACATAGAAACTAAAATTAACTTGAAAAGATTCATATTTTAATTCATATTTTATAGCTTACTGACACATATTTCCGACTGGTCCTTATTTTAAATAGCACCTGAAAATAGCTAAACCAGTTTGGCTTGCGACTAATAGTTTACATTTTTATTGAATTGCAGCCGCCGATGTACATTTAGCACTTATGAGAACTTTTTAGGAATGTGTACTTTTAGGACTTTGCACTAGTACTAAAGTAATTTTGATGATCAGTACAAATGAGCAATTCAGTACACCTGTTGTTTTTTTATAATTAAATAACAAATAGCAAAGTCAGTTATAAGTGTCTGTCTGTCTGGGTGTTTGTTTTTCTCCCACAAATCACATTCTCGGATCAAGTGGAAATTTTGCACTTGATGACAACATGTGGATCCATAGAAAAAAAACACACCAAACAGTTAATTATTAGTTGTATTTAATTATTTTGTTATATAAATAGATGGGAGATAAACTTTGCAATATTGAGAGATTTGCAGCTATGTGTGGCCTCCCTTCACTCAATAAGAGCTTCTTTTTTTTAAAAGTATTTTTTTTTATTTCACTTGTTAAAAATACTTTTGTTTTATACTTACACACAACATAATGGTCTGCGACTAACTTTTTTTTTTTTTTTGTTGAGTCATTATAGATCTATGTCCTTTTAAATTGTTGAAGCTAAAAGTAAAAGTTGCATTGCTTTTTAAAAAAAATAATAAATTCGAATTAAAGTCTCATATTTTTTTAATCTGCCAAAGATGAATTTTGTTAGTAAAATATAGTAAAAGGCACACACAAAAATCGTTTAGCTAACTGGTCTCTGCAAAGTTAAATATACTTTTTTGTGTGACAGTATTCTTAACGGATTCATCTTGTGTTAGTGGTCGATTCATTGTTGACAATTTCAAATTGTGCTATTTTTCAGATGGTCAGAAAGAAAGGAACACCAGGCAGGAACAGAAATGTCTTCAAAGGAACTGTCCTCGTCTCCATACTGGTAGAAAGTCACCCAAAACTATTCCCTGACCGAGCGTCGGCGTGCGAATTGGGCAGGAAACTGTTTAGGTAAACATATCGTTAGTGACCATAGGTAAACATTTTTGAAGGTAGGCAAACTTTGGTGATGACCAAAAGTGAACATTTTAAATGCACCATCACCAGCGATTCTCAGGATGTTAAAAAGTTGGGATTGGAGACGGGTCTAGAGATTGCTTTATACTTATAGGAAAGAGACAGTGCGTTGTGTAAATCCAACAATACTTCACTTACACTAGTCTTAAACTAGCCAAGGGACATTACAATTAAAAATGAGTTACGTAATCAAGACTTTTGAATACTTCAACTGATGTAAGTATTTATAAATGGGATGCTCGTCTTGTCTCACCATCTGTCTTTAACCCCTAGCCATCTTGTTCTCCCTGTTCTGCATCGTCATGTGTCAGTCTGACTACGTCATTTGTCTGTCTGACTACGTCATTTGTCTGTCTGACTACGTCATTTGTCTGTCTGACTACGTCATTTGTCTGTCTGACTACGTCACTACGTTTACCGTCGCTAAAAACAATGCACAATATATTATATAATTTCCAAACTAAACTAGGTCACTACAACAGGAGGAAACTGCAACATAGGCCACCCTACAACAAAAGTGTTCCTCTTGCACTTTCCTTTGTTCTTAGTTTCTCAAAATGTTGGGTTCGACTATAATAGCCATATCCCCCGACCTATATATCTCAAGATTTGGATAGCAGTGATGCTACTCTAGTTATAGCAACTTATTGAGCATAAAAATCGTGTCTTAAGATGGGGACATTGGAGTACAAACACTGTAATCCAAAGGGGCCATCACTTCAATTATATTTTCTTTTTATAACTTCTCATGACCCTTAACTAAAAATTATAATTTAATAAAAATTATAGCTTTTATATAGCACTACTTTCATGCTTATACCATGCTCAGAGCGCTATGGTCCAATTTCATTTGTGGACCAGTGGGGAAAGGGGGTATCTGGGAGAAGATTTTTCGGTGCTGCCTTTAGGAAAATAGTTGGAAAAAAGGTCGAGCTCATAAAACTTGCGGTGACTTTAATGTTTTACCTAGCTTCAGAAATGTTCCTTCTTCCCTAGTGCTTTTAGAGCATGGAATGGGTTGCCTGAGCCAGCCAGGAAAACCAGTGACTTGGCAGAATTTAAGTCATTATAACATGCATTACTAGATGCATGATAAGATAAGATTATAAGATGTAGCAGTACAAGCAGTCTTTTTTTTCTTCCTTTGCAATCTCCTTATTTCTGGTATGTACAGTTTCTGATTAAACAATCACTCCATTGCAGGGAAGGCCATATTCGCAGTATATTTGGTGCTAATGTGTTTGAAGATTCTGCTCAGCTCTATGTCTGGACAGAATACTGTGGTAATAAAAATGAAGGTTCTCTCACTATGACTGGCAGGTTGGTTGTGGACAAACAAATTATAGTTCTCTTAATGTATTCAGATAGTGTTATATTAAATATTTTAGCTTGGTACTATTCGAGTTGGGGGTAACAAATTGTACACAAAATCTAGCACCAAATAAAGATGTCCTGTAACAACAAATCTATTAATTTAAAATAATTAGACTCCCCCCCCCCTTCTTTTTTTTGTCCACCTATGTTTAATGGTTACCTGAGATAATTGGGGGGAAAGTAAAGGCTGATGGTCATTGTGCTGACCATGTGACACCCTCATTAATCCTCAGTCCTATAATAGAATATGTGTTTTACGTCCATTGCACCATGCCCATGTGTCCAAGGGCTTAAATGTGAACTTAACTAATTGAGGTAAAATCATCATTATTATTTGCCACAGAATGACCAAAAAAAAAAAAAAGCAACAGAAGATATCAAATCACAAATCTAAAAAGCTACTTTAGAAAAGAGGTTGTTTTTTTTTAGAACTGTATTACAATTTAGCACTGTCTATCTTATCTGCTGAGTTTTAGAAAGGTTGGCTGCCTAGCTGAAAAGAGAAGGTTTTATTCCACAGTTGCATCAGATCTGGACAAAGTGGCCAGCTCCTCTCCACTAAAGCAAAAACAGAAAGATTTAAAAACTCCTTCATTCCACTTTCAGTCAGAGTGTTTCAATGTCATTCATAGTCAATGAGAAGTACATAGAAGTCTTAATTCGTAAACCACTGGTTGGTTGTGTGTTATTTGGAAGAATATTGATGGTGCTTGTATCTGTTATACTGTTAGTGTTATTGTAGTAGTGCTAAGGTGGAGTATTAGGTGTCATTACATATCTGTAATCAAGTCATTCTTAAAGGTTTCCATAATAAAAGAAAATATTGTCATCACACTAGCGGATGCAGAACTTTGGAGTGGGGGGGGGGGGCGATTTTTTTCCAAACCCTAACCCTAACGCCCAGTAAACCCTAACCCTATGCATAAACGTGAGTACAGCATATATATATATATGAGAAATAAAAAAGCAGTGTTTCTCGACTTTCTGCGAAGAAAAAAACTCAGACATGTTGAACCCTTTCTCTTGATAATTTGGGGATCTGGGGAGCGCTGTAAGGCTCCTTAGTGGGGTTCAAAGCCAAAAGCGTTTTTTTAGCATTCTTCATTACAGAAACGCATTCTCCTGACATTTACAGCTCATTATTTATCAGTGGGGTTCGGGGCGAAACCCCGACGGCAAAAGCGTTTTTTAGCATTCTTCACTAGAGAAATGCATTCTCCTGACTTTTAGAGTTCATTATTTATCAGTGGGGTTCGGGGCAAGGCCCCGACGCCAAAAGCGTTTTCTTGCATTTTTCACTGCTCAAACGCATTCTCCTGACATCTACAGTTCATTATTCATTCTTTTAAAAATGACCTTTTCAATAATGTTTTACTTGAAAAAATGTTTTAATATGAATTACAAAGGCCCTTACTACATTGCAAATAAAACAATTTGAAGATACCCCACATATTTAGATTTAGGCTTTGAAGATCGCCGACGAAAAAAAAAAATTAGAATAATAATTATTTTTTTTAAAGTTCATTTGTAAGTGATACATTTTGTTCAATAAGCATGTTTGTAACTTTGTTCTGTTACAGAACTATAATTCAAAGCTCTAACAAAAAGTTTCGGAAGTGGGAGGAGAAATAAGGTGGACAATTTAGACTGGGCGGAAGGTGATTGCATGTATCGCCCCTTTCACCTAGTACAACCCTTTTTCATTTGATATTTACTAATGATAAAATTTGAGATTAGAGTGTGTGCGACATAATATACAAATGGGTTCAAATATCAATACGTAGCTAATATTATATAGATATTCAACTAATTTTGATTAAAAAAAAATATGATTTCTCCATAAAAATAGGACCGCCCCCCCACACACACTCATGGGGCTAGAGTGAGGAGGGCAGTAGAGGTAGTCATCTCCCACCTCACCGAATCGGCCAGGATACCAGAAGGGTAGTGACATAACATAAAAATGATATTGTAATTTAACTAATTTTGTTCACAAACTATTATTTCTCTATAAAATTAGGACCGCACCCCCCACTCCAAGGGTTTGGGTGTGTAGGGCAGTAGATGTGTTTGCACCCCCAGCAATCGGCTAACAGAGTAACAACATATTTTGAGTGCCCCTACCGCCCCCACCCCCAGATCCTCCAGTGTGTCATCACTGTCCTGGCAACAAATAATTTAGCTATTGTTTTTTTACCAACAACCCCCCCCCCCCCCAATTTTTCTGTTGTATGGACTAAAATATTTTATTCTATAAAGAATTTAATTTTTTCTTTTACTTGTTGTGTACATTAGTTATGTATTATTATAAAATAAATCAAGCTACTAGCTTATTTTTGTATGTTTGCTTTCTTGCAGCATTGAAAATATCACCTCAGGATCTAACAGTGCCCCATCTCATAGGAAGGCAGAGTATGAGTTGATAGAGGAGATCAAAGAGAAAGTTCTCAATAGGAGCGAGGCTTACAACATTGTTACCTCCTATAATTCCTTCTTCCAGGAGCTTGAGCAAGATTTTGGTTTGAGTGCTGGCTCGAGGAGCCAATATTCTTCTGGAAGTGATGGCCAAGTTGGTCAGTCTAGTCAAACACCCTACACCAGCACATTAGAGCATAAAAAAAGTCACATATATTCCACTGACAGCTCACTGGAGGCTCAGAGCAGCTCAAGGCAACCTAGAGATGCTGCTAAAACACAAGAACAGAAATTACCTTCTCGGGGCCAGTTTCATGAGAAAGATATATCTCCAGAATCGGCTTCAGCGATTGGCGTAAATCATTCCCCTCCTCAACGCTGTACAATACAAAAAGACACACATACATCTGAGCATCAGCCATTGGGCCAGGACCCATTAAGTAGTGGTAGACTTTCTTCTTCCCAACATAAACGATTTCAATCAAGAACTAAACCACAGTCTGGTGGTAAAATGATTCCAGAAGAAATTACCTCTTCATCTAAAGAGTCTCAGATGAACACAATGTCTCCAGTTGCTGCCATAGACTATGATACTGGTTCCAACCAACAGAGCACCCTAAGTAGTCAAATGTCGTCTCTTGCTCCAGAAAGTTTGGATCATAACATTGTGTCTCATTCCAGTAGCAGTGACCCTGCACTTCCCAGGAACACTGAAGTTTACCCCCAAAAACAAAATCAATCTCCCAGAACAAGATGGGTGGATTCGAACTTAGCCAGCACCTCAGAGCTTTCCCAGTCCAGTTCTGGAAAACCAGTAGCAAAGGAAGAGTTGCCACCAAAAAGAGCTCTGTGGGGTGAGAATGATGGCTTTGACAGAAGTCGCCCTTGGCCAGAGAACACTTATTCCTATTCAGACAATGAGAAACAGCTCCTGGAAGAGATGAGGAGAATGAAGAAAGAGCACCAGACAACTCTCAGAACATATGAAAGCCGCATCAATAAACTTATGGCCAAGATGCATGAGCTTCGAAATATTGCAGAAATGCTGGAGAACAGTTCCAGTAAATCCTCACCGTACGGAGTTCTTCCTGGGAAACTAGCTCTTCTCAACATCCTGGGTAAATCAATCACTTTTTTTTTACATTGTCTGATAAATTGTTTGATATTTTGTGTGCACTCTTACATGGCTCTACCTCCAGATTTATAAGCAACTTTTTAGTGCTAAATTAAAATACAAGGTAAAGTTTGTTTTAATGTTGACAGGTTTTGATTTAGATTCTGATTTCAATGCTGGCATATCAGTGCCCAATGTGGATGTGGCCTGATCATGCTAAGTACAATTGCCTACTTAGAAGGAGTATTTCCAGTAACTCTGGTAGACAGCAGCTTTGTTTATGTTACAATGCTAATCTTTTTGAGGCATGAGTGTAGCCATGTGAAATACTGTACACATCTTTACTCTTTGGATTTGAAGACAAGTCTTACTTAATTATAACATAAATAAACCAAAAGTGCTAAAGAACCACCACATAATATATCATTTTCATTACTGGAAGACAAGCCATGCCAATGAAAATGCCTTGAGTCTTTGCTTTTAGGAATATTTTAATTTCTTGTGTAACTAATGAATTTAATGTAAAAAAAACAACAAACAATGCAAATAATGAAACTATTGATGCAAATATAATCTTCAATTTCATCTTTCTCTTTAATGGGAAAAATCTTTTGTATTGTAGCTGTAGGTGTAGAGATAGATGTATGAAATATTTTCATTTCCTAACAAAAGGCTAGTTTCTCTTTATCTGAATCTGTTCTTATTCTTAAGTTCCCTTTTTCTATTTTTCAGATTTTTCTGTTACTAAAACTTAATTTTTTATTTCATTTTATTTATAAAAAAAAATAATTCTTATTAAGTTTGTTAAATTAAACCGGGTTTTGTTTTAAAATTACCATTCTACCACAGCTGATAAAGATCTGGATGTCAAGAAACTCACTCCTGTATCAGAAGTGGAGCAAGTGCCTCCCCCACTGCCACCTCGACCAGGGAGAGGTACCAGAGTCTATCCAAACAAGCCGATAATGCATACAGGTGTATCATTGAGGCCTCTTCCCTGGTCTAGGATAATACTTGAAGAGAATGGTAATATTATGTTCACGAAAATTTGATATTTTAACTTTTTTATTATTTAAGAAAATGCTTTTTTTTTTTTTTTAAACTTTTGTTTTGTAATAAATTTTAGATTTAAATTTCAAATGTATTTTTTAAGCATTTAAAATTAAGAACTTTAACCAAAGCTAAATGCATTGATTTAAAATTTGAGGCAAATATTTTACAGGGGAGTTAACTAGTACAATATGGCATGGAATGATAGAACCAAAGTTTGACACAGGGGAACTAGAAAGGTAGGAGTTATGTGAACAAATATTACACACTTACTCTGTTACTACTTGGTACTATAATAGACTCCCAAATGGCAATTATGCTACTTGCATATGCTTAAATTGTTCCATTATCTCTACCAATAATTTTAAATAATTTTATGATTTTAAGTTTTGGTAATTCAAAATAAAGATCATGTATAAGTTGCCACTGCCTATTATTATCATGTTTCATAAAATACATTTACAAAATGAAATAAACATTTCTGTGTCTTTCAGAATGTTTTCAGGCATTGAAAACAGCAAAGCAGACAAAAGTCTTTATGATGACATCTGTATGTTGCGTGGAAGAACAAAATCAGTAGGATATTTTTTTAAATTTTAAGCCTAAGTTTAAACAAATTACATTTGATGTTCAGTAAATTACATTTGTTATTCTGTTTTTTTTACAGCAAATATAAATTAATAGCAGTTGTTATTCAGTAATTTACAGCCTATGATAATTTATTCACAGTTGAGATTAATTAACTTACTATCAATTTTAATCTAAATACAGTTGCAATTTAATAATTTACAGTCACTGTAAATTATTTACAGTTGAACTAAAAAGAATAACCTTTTCAATGTTTCATTACATTTCAGTTGGTGTCTATGTATGACACAGACAGATGTCAGAGAATGATTTCTGAAATGAAGTCTCTACACTGCTCCCTAGCTGACATTGTCCAAGCTTTCACAACTCTAGACTGTAGTGATCTACACATTGACAGTTTTGCTGAGCTCCTGGAACTGTTGTCCTCCCAGAAAGAGTTGGACAAGATACAGCATCATGTGAGACGTAAAGGAGCTGGTAAGTTTAATTGTCTTTGATAGGCAACATATTTCAGTTGGCAACATCTGTATCATATTCACCCTAACTTTTAAAGATTTGATGAATTTAGATTTGTATTATAATCCAGAAGCAATATTACAGGCATGAAATGGGTTGCCTGAGCTAGCCAGGAAAACCAGTGACTTGACAGAATTTAGGTCATTGGTTAATATGCTTGACTGAATGCATGGACATAATCATCTTCTTTTTTGAAGTAACGTCTGTATTATATAAATATAAGATAAGAATATCTTATCAATTATCATATCAATTAAACTAAAAGACAAGTCAGAACTAGACTAAGAGGGGAGAATGTGAGAAGATGTGCTGTTAGCAGTTTATAATAAAAATATATATCAGCTACTGCCTTTGTTGTGTGACTGTTAAACAGCAAATATTCCAAGGTTTATTTTATGTATAGGCTAAAAAATTGTATTCATAATGGTGGTGTATTTAGTGTTTAGTTCATTTAAAACAAAAAGTTTTTTTGTTTTTTTTCTCTTTATCAGGTCAGTTGGAAGCTCCAGATTATTTGGTGTGTGAGTTATCCAAAGTGGAACACTTTAGAGAAAGATTAGAATTTTTGAGATTTAAAAATAAACTTCAGATTAATTTATTTGAAATAGGTAGGTGTGAAAATTATTTTTTTCCCAGTTCTTTGAAAATAAAAAAGACCTAACATTCTTTGTGGGTGGCTGTATGTATAAAAAATTCTTTTATATTGGTAGTTTTTTTTTCATTTATGGCTTGCAGGGAAAAACATTATCACTTCAATCTTCATAGTTTATGGCTATATCTTCTGTACAATGGACATCTATGTTTTTGGACTTCTAGGACTAAGCCATTATGCAGAAGTTATTAAACTTGATCTGAAACCATTTTTTAAAAATAAAAAATGTTTGAATTTTTTTTTTTTGTTTGTTTCTATAATCGGACCAATCTCAATTTGATCAAAATTAAAAACTGACTTGTCTGTACATTTCAATGTATAAGAATATGATTGTTAAGTCATAATGTAGTTTTCTTTTTATATTTAAATGCTCACATTTTTGGTTTGCGGAAATAAAATTTAAGAAAATGAAAGAACAATCTTAACATTGTGTTTGTATTTCTTTATCTTTCAGATCAACAATTAAGAGAGCTACACACAGCCTGTGATGAAATTACCACAAGGTAAAAAAAGCTTAGTTCAGGAAGACTAAAGCTCTTGAAATTTAAGTTTAAATGATACATCAACTCTTGATTTAAATCTTCAAAAAAAAAATAAAAAAAATATATAACTATTATAGAATCATAGCTTGCCAACTGCCATGTCCCTTCTTTCTAACTGTTCATAATCTCTACACACACCATATATCATTTATATTTGTACAACTTAAAAAAACAAAAAACTAGTATCTTCTATGACGTACTCTAGTCCTAGGGTATTTATGTCATATCCATTCTTGCTGACTACTGATAAAATTAATTTCAATCATTTTCTTTAATTTTTCTTTCAGTCTTTCCCTTAAACATGTCTTAGAGACAGTATTATCCGTAGGAAACTACATGAACGCTGGCACAGAAAGAGGACAAGCCGATGGTTTTAAAATTGATGTCCTCAATTCATTAAAAGAAATGCAAGATTTGGTGTGTTGAAGCCTTACTACATCAGAATTGGATAAATCCCTTATGACTATGCACTATGAAATAAATGATATAAAATTTATGAAATAGATTCTAATTGTTATAAAAGAAATAGAAAGTGTGCACAGGATTTTTTAATAGTATTTTAGTGCTATTTATTTTTTATTATATACAATTTTATTTTCCCTTTTACTAGGGCACTTAAATAAAAGTGAATTTATAGACAAATATTTGTTAATGTATTTTTAACTAAAAAGAACTGTGTAACTGTAATGAAATTACAATACCTCTTTATCATATGTGATGTTTTTTGTCCTTTGTAACTATACTTACATGTTTTGTAAAATTTTTGTTTGTTTAGTCTAAACATGGAAATCTCCTTGACCTAATAATGAGGACATACTGTCTCATCTTTGAATCTGATATGGACTTTGGTTGCCCCACCAAGTTTCATTTACCAGAACCTTCCAACATGAGGCATGCAGCCCAGGTAACATCTGCCAGTTTTTTATTAGAGTTACATTTAGTTTTTGTTGTTTTTTATAGCTAACAGGAATGTTTTTAAAAAATTAAGATATGAATGATTAAGACTCCCTTTGGAAAGGGAGATAATCTTTTCATTTTTCATTTTGGAGCAGCTTCTTAAGAAAAAATACTTTTCTAGCTATGGGGTATTGGTTTCTAATGCTGACAGTTATTGAGGATGTCATGCAGCCAGCACAATGACCAACCAATTTTACTTTACCCAACTTATATGTCAAGTATTCATTAGAGTTGGGTGAACTCAAAGACGTCCTAAACATTTAGGAAATTCAAAATATCAGTCTTCACCAAGATTCAAACCTGAGCCCTCGGTTTGGAAGCCAAATACTTGAGCAGTCAGTCACCATGCCTTCAACATCTTCTTTCTTATTTTATGCAAAGACCTCTTTTAAATATCTGCTTAACCTGCAATGTAAAACCTATTCTGTTTGCCATCTTGCTGTTACATTCATACAGTGGGATTTTTTAAATAGTTAATATTAATATTATGTACAGGTTTATAGATATACATGAACTTCCTAAGTAATGAATGAATTTTTTTTTAATCTAAAAAGTAAATATATATATATATATTCTTCAGGTGTCATTTGAAGATATTCAGAGAGCACTAAAGGAACTGAAAGAGGAACTCTTCTTTGTCAAAAATAATGTAAGTTGACATTTCTTTTCAAATTTTATGTACCGGTAAGAGAAGTTATTTATTTTATACGCAGAATAATTGTTTAAATAGAAGTTTAAGTTGAATAAATATGCTTTTAAGTAATGCTAACATTTAAATCCATTGATTAAATGTGCATATTAATTACAGCTGGATTCTTTGTCAAAAAGAGAAGGAAATGCTATGTCACTAAAGATAACCAGCGATAATTTCCTTACTTCTGGTTAGTAGACTAAAATTATAACTAATACTAGTCAGTTTGCAATAGTGCAGTTGTAAATTAAAAGGGGAAGCTTAAGATGCAATAATATACCAAATATAGATTGGAATTTAGGACCAGGTTCAAGGTTTTTGAGTTTTTTTTTGTTTTAATTCTTGGGGTGTTGGAGAATCTTTATAAGCTCAGTCTTGTACAGGAATGACTGAAATTGATAATTCTCATAAAACCATTCATATACTGGTACTTATGGAAATAGATAATAGATATATTTTATTATGCTTTAAATACCTTATTAGATAATAAACTTCATATTTAGTTTCAATAGTATTCTCTCAATAAGTAAATTTTTAAAAAAAATTATTTTGTTCTAAAAAAAAAAATATTTTTGTTCACAGCACTGGACGTTTTAGCTGAGGAACTGAAGCTCATGGAAAAAACACAAGTGCATTTCTTGAAGACTGCTTCATACTTTAGTCATGAAAACCAAAGATCATCACCACAAGAATTTTTCCAGGTCAGTGGTCAGTTGGCTGTTAAATATTTTGGATAGGAATAATTCAAAGCAATAACCAGTCAGATGGAGATATTATTTATTTAACATCAAAGTAAAATGTATTAGAACTATTTAAAATTTTGACTTATTAATTGTGCATACAGCATTTAGCCACATCACAGCACTTTGTAAATTCAATTATCATTATTATTATCTGTAGTTTAGATTATTTTAACAATATTTCTAAGTATATTCTTGTTATATATGTAAATGAAAAAAAAATTTATCCAAAAGACTATTTTAAAATTTTTTTTGGTTAAGATTTGGGCATCATTTCTCCATGACTGCAAGTACTATTGGAAACTTGCACACAGAAATTTAGCTAAAGTTAAATTTAATGCAGAGCTTGCAACCAAAAGTCAAATGGTGAGTATTGTTTATTGATAATTTATTTTCTGTACACACCAGTTTTTTAAGGTAATAGTTTTAATATAGTTATAGTTTTTAGAATTTTTAAATTTTTTTTTTTTTTTATAATTCTAATTTAAACCTATTATGTGAAGGTTTTTGTTTCCAATACTTGATATAATTAAAATGTAGAACACTGAATTAATATCAGTTAATTTATTTATCCACATTTCATTTTTTGTTATCTCTTTCTCTCTAATGCATTCCATTAGAAACACATTAATTCCTTTTTTTTAACAAAAATATGGGAAATGAAAACCTTTTTGTCAACATATGAAATAAAGAAAATAACATTTTTTTTGCCTTTGCCTTTTTTTCATTGATAGTTTTTATTTTCCAGTCCACCTCTTCAGTGGCAGGAGTCCACAAACTCAAGTCAGTAATTGTCCAACAGATGCAGATATCCCAGGAAGACAGTGAACTTCAAAGCAGCAAAGCCCAGCAGATGCAGCATATCAACTCTTGGATAGAATCTATTGGAAAGTATGCTGGCCACATGGAGGTTGAGAGTTTTGTCAACATACAGCCTGAAGACAGCCATCAGGCTCCAGATTATTTCCCAAAACAAAGCAGAGCTGGAAAATCTTCTGGTGTGGAAGGGACATCACCACCCTATATAAATCAAGCATCACATGTTGATAAAACCAATCCTTTCCATTCTAATCAAGGGAGACATGGGGCTAGAGATATAAAACCTTCTGATGCTTACAATGGCAGGGAGTCGCCCAAACCAATGAAAGCAACACCACCGAATGTTATAAAACCTAAACCTTTAGTCCAAGCAAGCCCCACATCTTCTCCCTCCCCCAGCGCCACCCACCTCACTCAGCCATTATCTTTAGTGCCATATCAGCAGCAGTTCCCTGTTGACAATAACAATAACAGAAATAAACAAATCCACAAGGAAGATTCTAGTTTGGAGCCCTTGTATGAAAGTCTACCTTCTGAACACAAAGGTCAAAACCAATCCCTGACTCAGTACCCTCCTGTCTCTGATGCATCAAGTTTTAGTCCTTCTTTACATAGCCCAGAATCTGAACAAAATCAAAAGAAAAATAGCAAGTTCTTCAAAGCTCTTTTAAAACGCGACCATCATAAGAAGTCTCCTGATGACATTCCACCAAGCTCTCAGTCACCTTCTAAGCATGGGCTTGTCCAAGCTCCAAAACACAAACTGCGCACCACTCTTCTCAACAAAATATCAGGCAGCGGGCAATCTAAAAAGGCTGGCGGTGATTCCCAAAGGACACAGCCATCGACAGATGAGAAAGATTCACCTCCAAAGCCATCGAGAAGCTTTCAGCATGACCTCCACCTTGCTGCTCCTGCATTATCCAGTCGAGAGACTGAGTCGACAGTAAATGAAGAAAAGATTATTAATAACTATTACAATTATGTTCCCCCAGAAGTCTCCAAAAGTTCAGAGATCCCGCCACCATTACCCTTTAGACCTGAGAACTTGCATGAAATTGCTTCAAGTCAGGATGAAAATAATGTTCATTATAAAACTGATAGTCAAGACAATAGGGCTGGAATACATCAACCCAATCAACCTTCCCAGAGTAGGAAAACTAATGCTATTTCAGATTCAGCTCATTCTGGTAAAATTAGGTCACGTGCCCCCATTGCCTTGGGAAGCAACATGAGCATTTCTGATGCTTACAACAAACTAGATTCTGGACAACCCAGTTTATTCTCACAGCCCTACCTCCAAGTACCATCAATGGGGGGAAAGGAAAAAAGTGAATCTAGCTCAAGTAACACTCTAACTGGAGCATCAGGAAGCTATGATTCTAAATTTGTCAAGGCCAACCCTGTGCCTGTGTATAAGGCAAAGCTGATTCCAAATTATGAAAACCAGACCAAATTAGATCCAAGATTGGATGTTGGTGTCAGAGGTCAGGCAGAGGCAGCAGTTCCAGCAATGCAGGACTACTACAGAAAAGAGCTGCAGAAGAAGAGTGAGCAGTATGTAGGTGTAGGAAGTCATCCAGCTTCTGGTCTGCAAAACTTGGGACTCCCTGAGAACAATGCATTCAGAGACCAGAATTATTCTGACATGTCGGTTAGAGGCAGCCAATTTCATGCTTCCCCTGTCATTCTTGCCAAAGATTCCATGCCTTCTAGTAACTCACATGACAATAACTCCAACTATAAGCAGGCAACTGCCTTAAGTCATCAAATGATCAACTCTACTAGTCAAAATATGAAAATTAATCCAGAATATAGTGAAAGGTTGGGGCCATCACACACACATAAAGAGCATAGTAGAGCCAATTGGGAAGATGGAGACTTCATCAAGAAGCCTCCTGGATGGAGAGCATCTGAGAAGTCCACTAACATCTCCTCTGAAGAAAGAAACAGAAAACATCAGGAGCGAAAGTCACAGCGGAGCTCCAGTGCTCATAACATGTTGGACAGAGATTATGAAACTAGTAAACCAATGAGGCAGGCTCAATCTGCAGAGATGGATGGACCCATGGGTAGGGTTTCTAGGAGAGATATGATGGACAAAAAGATGACACCAACATCTCACAGAGATCAAGCTGACGTCAAGCCATCTGTCACTTCCTTAATAGACAGATTTGAAAAAAAACCTGATGGTCTTCAGCCAGGCTTGCTGGATGATGACAAACCTCCATCAATGACCTCAACTCCTGTTGCCCGCAGGAAAACCCACAACAACAATTCAGCTTTTAATGACAGACCTTTAGCCAACAATCGAGCATTCAGTGAAGGCAGGTCACGATCAACTGGAAGGGATTTAGACTATCAGCGAAATACTCATGAAAGTACAGAAAATCAACATAAATCCTCTCATCAAAGCATGCCGCATCATCCACAAATGCAATATTCCTCTAAGTCCCCACACCAAGCAGTGGCACCATTTTTAGTGTATCCTTCATCCTCAGGCTTTTATCAGTCATCAGTCAATCACCAACAGAAAAGGACTGATGGCTACAGCATTAATGACTGGAGAAGCAAGAATGGCAGCAACTACCCAGAGAGTGTTGATTTATGGCACCAATCTTACAACCCCAGCGTGGGCCACAACCAAAGAGATAATCTCAGCACCAGTGTTAATGCCAAATACATCCAGTCCGTAGATCAGTCAGCCAATGCTTTCAATAACCAAACTTCCAGTAAAGAACGGGGAAATCACTTCCATGACAAGGCCTCATCAGACCGCAGCAGAACCAGCAAGAGTTCTTCTCATAATTTCCAGACTCCACAAAACAACCAGTCTGCAGGGACCAGTCTTTCCAGCCAACCTTACCCACAATTCTCCAATGTCCTACACAAGCCAGAACCACTGTATCCTAATGCTCAGCAAGACTCTCACAGCCCTCAGCATAATTATGACCAGCATTCTTCCGCTAGACCTTTGACAAACAATCAACCAGGAGCTATGGATCTTCAGCCACATCATCGATCACCATTTTCAAATTATAACAGTATTCCTCAGCAGCAGTTGTCATCTTATTCCTCACAGTCCACATCCCTCCAGCAACAAAACTACAACAGTCCAACAAATAATCCTTCCGTGACTCCATACAACAACAATAACATTTTGTCTCACAACAATAACAGTAAACTAGGTCAGACCTCAGCTTTTGAACGCCCTTTAAAACCTGGCAGCTCATATACTCGACAGCCTGGTGCCTTGGCAGTGGTCAAGCCCACAGTGCTTCATCTTTAAACATTTATAAATATCTATTTATGCCCACAAAGTAAAAAAAAATAAATTCCTGTATTTTGTTGAAGAGTTAAAAAAAAAATGCAACATCTTCTGTCACAAATATATGAAACTGATTTTCATGTGGTTATGAATACATAATACAGACAGCATTAAGAAATATTATATGAATTTTATTTTTGATGTAATAAGTTTGACATAATGAATTTTTTCTATCTTGTGAACATTTGTTTTGAAGACATAATAGCAAAGTAACATTTGTTAATGCTTTTGTAAAACTTTGTGTAAAATGTTTGACATGTTTTGAATGTACCTTTAGAGTTGAGGTTAATCTACATTCTAGTCCAAACCTTCCACAGGACAATCGTATTGGGTAGAGTATTAACCCTGGACCATTGTGATGACCAAATGACCAGGCAGCCATCCATCCATGAATTTACAATCATTCCATTCTATCCCCCCCCCCCCCAGACTACTGAACTGACCACATGCATTTACAGAATATTAGATACTTAATAGAAAAAAAATTAAAAAAAAAAAAAAAAAATTCACATTCATACTAGGGCTAATCAATGGACAATGTTTATATTTTAAAGTTTTCATGTTTCTCAAGACTATACAATTACATACCATTTAAAATAATATTGGTCAAGTTTGGGTTTCTTATTTAAACAGTTTGGTTCATTATTTGTCAGGGAATATTATCCCATCTCTCCCCTTAAAAACATTCAATATCTTCAAATGCAATCAAATCAGGGGGCAAGTGATAAGAATTTCACTTTACAATACCTGTAATAATAACAATGTTCTTAGATAAAACAAAAATGTTTTGAGTGATTTCTTTTCAAGTGTATTACAGAGAAAGCAAAACATCATCTGAATATTCTCTGAGTTGTTTGAATATTTTTTTTTGCAGCTGATTTACACAATTTTCAAAAATAAGATTATGCACAAAGATAAGTACCTTAAAATCTTCTTATGGTCAGTAGAAGGGAGATTATCAGCATAAGAGTGATAGAGTTGGTAATGAAGGGCATTCTTTCTTTTATATCTGCTGCCTTTTTAAACAAAAATATGAAATAGCTTTATCCCTTCCATACAGATCTGGACTAGATGTTGTTTTTTTAACAACACTTCATTTTTCCCCTCTAGACACCAGTTGTCTAGCTGTTTCAGCATACCATTGCCCAATGAATAAGTATTATAGAGGAAGGTTTGTTGAAGATATTGTCCTTTTTCTAATTTTGGTGAACAAAAGAACTAAGAATTGTATGGCAGTTTGTATGACCCCAAATGAAAATTTGGTGATTGAATTTTTTATTAAATTTAATTAGATTTGGGTTATTCAAGTTTATCACCTACAACTTACATGATACTACATTGAAACTGGATTGATGTTTTTCGAACATTATTTACTTTCGTTAGATCCAGATTTTTAATTTTTTTAATCTGTAAGCTGTGATGATAGTCAGATTTAGCATTCCATTCATTAATGCCATAATAGATAAAAAGAAAATTTGTTAATTGATATTACAAACACCAGTTTTTTTTTTTCATTCTTAATTCAATGAAACATAATTCAGTAATGACTAATTTGTCTCTGTTAAACCAAATACATTGCTAAATTGTTGGGAAAAAAATAAAGGCTTTTCGTTAAACCCCTAATTTATAACTGACAGCATGAATTTAAAATGATTATTACGGTATGCGACTGTTATCTGTTTTGATAAATATTTATCTTGTCACAAAATTCCAATTTTTGTTTCCTGTCACCTAAGCTTATGCTGTTGCAAAACAATTAACATAAAAAAAAATATTTTGTATGCTAATGAAACATTAGCAATTTAAATAAAAACACATTTATTGATATCTGGTTATGTTAGCGTTTGTTTGTCTGGTATAATTATATTATGTTATTTGTATCTAATTAAATGTTTTATGATCGTTTTTAAACTTCTTAAAATATAACTCCATATAATATTATTTTCAATGAACTATATAAGCTAATCTCCTATATTATCCTATAAATTACAAACATTCTTTGATAAGAGAAAATAGTTGCTTTCTATGCGTATCCATGTGTCAATCTAGTCATGCATATTAAACAGAGCAAAGTCATTGGTTTTCCTGGCTGATTTAGGCAACATGTTCCATGCTTCATTGGCACTAGGAAAGCATTTGTAGGAATTTGTCCTAGCGTATGGAATAAGAAATGTGCCTTTATCTTTGTGTCTGAGTAGTTTCTTGTGATGTGACTTTGTATTGAGAAGTTCAGCACAATTTATAGCTCCTCTTTTGATAGAGAACAAAAAAAGGGGGGAAGGACATGTTGACAACCTGTAAAATGTTGTAAAATGTTTTACATGTTTCGGATGTTCCTTCAGAGTTGAAGATAATTACTTCCTAGTCCAAACCTCCCGCAGGACGACGGGGGATGGGAGCGGGCAGGGTTTGAACCCTGGACCATCGATAAATCTGAACGACAGTCCAGCGCGCAAACCGCACGACCAGGCAGCCATCCTCATTGGCTTGATTTCGGTATCTAAAAAATACATATTCAGTTTCTTTAATTTCTGATAAGATAATTTGGATTATCCCCTAAACCTGCAGACCGCCCGACAAGCGTGGTTCGAACTGAGGGCCAGTGTGGCCACAAACTAAAGCGACTTTCGAACTGAGGGCCAATGTGGCCACAAACCAAAGAAGATATTACGGTGTTCTGTAGTAGCCACAGGAACATACTCTTTGTTTAAACGCTCTTTAAAACAAATGAATTGTAACATTTCCACCCACAGTTAATGGCGCTCAATGAGCAACGTAGAGCGGCTACAAATTAGTAATTAGTAAACTGACTCAATTTTTTCTTTGTTTCTTGTCTTGTTCCTTAATTTGCATGTTTAATAGAAACACAATTATCACTTGATATATCGCATAAACTATATTCCCATGCGCCAAGTAAGCTGTAGTAGCAGCCATTGTTAAGCTACTAGTCAGCACATTCACTACACACTTGGTGACTGGCCGAGTTCAGATTAGAACAAAATTTTAGCTTTCGACGAGAATATTGACAATGAGTCTGCGGTAAGCGCAGGCTACAGAGTTACTCACATTCTAAGTAATGAAAGTATTCCATTTTTTCGACGGCGAATGCATTAGAAGGGGGGGTTACTACCAGTGATGGAAGAACTATGTCGCGAGAAGAAAAATGCAGTTGCCTCCCTTTTCTCCATGACAAATTGATAAGTAAATTTAAAACCAGATAGAGATAGAGCAGCAGGGCTTGAAATGTTTTCTGTTGCCGCAAACAAATCTGATGCCGCTCAACTCTTGCTACTTATTCGCGGCAATTTTAAAATCACAGAAGATATAGCGACTATAAGGTTGGTGCATCGGACCAGCACTGGTAAAGAACTGTTCGTAGACGTTTTAGACATCATGGAGGATGTTTCTCTTCTTTGGGAGAAATTAGTTGGCGTGACTACTGACACCACCAAAAGTATGGCTGGATGTCATAGCGGACTGGCATCAAGAGTTATTAGAAAAAATGTGAAGTCAAACGGAAGCTCTGTGTTGAATCAGAACCATGTGATGATGTGTTCAGTACTGTACATTTGATAACATTTCAAGCGTTGAACCACAACATTTCTAAGAAATTTAGGACAGAAATAGAGTCCGAATATGAAGACGTTTTATTTGACAGTGTAGACATGAGACTGAAATTGTTATGACGGGGAAATGAAAACAAGTGCCTCGGAGGGGAAATTTTACGCCATAGACGCCTTTATGGCAATATCCAAATACGGGAAAGGCTTCGGGAGTGAACCAAGAGGAACAACTTTTGACCAATAAGCAGCATGTATCCCACAGTGCTAAAACTTGGCAGAGCCTACCACGCCGCTGATCACAATCGTTATCGTTATGGACGCATTAGCTACATGGAGAGGGGAGAACTACTGCGTAGGCAACATCGTTTCGACCCTAGTCCAGTGACAATGCCCAGAAATTTATCTCATCAAGGAAACACACAGTTTAATTTACAACATTGATGCACAAGTTGTTTTTTTGTTTTTTTTTCATTTTTATTCTAAACCTTCCGGAAGTCGCTCTCCAAGAGGTCAACACTAGAGATACATTTTAAAAGCGAAGATCGGACTTCCATAGGCATATTGGAGTTTATAGGAAATGAAATTATGCTATTATGGACCACGAGGGAGGAGCTATAATATATATATAATGAAATACTCTGGTCTTTGTACACTATTGATTTGACATATACTTCTGCGTCGTTCTGATTGTTTTAAGGTCTAGATAACGAGTGCAATATTTTTAATTCGATGTGCAGTTCTTTCCAGATATAGACAAGCTCACATACTTATTACTGTTATGATTGTAAGCCTTTTGTAAAAAAAATATTTTTTGTTTAAATTGATCCCTGGGTCTAGGTCGTAAATGCAATCGTTTCCTCAAGAATGAAAAGAAAATGTAAAATAATGCATTCTAAAATATGCAACAAAAAGCTACCACTTTTTAAACTTCGCGTGGTTAATTTTAAGTAAACTTCAATTACCTTTTTTTAATTATTCGTCACCAAATATTTCAGTGAGAAACTATCATTTATTAATGTGAATTTAATACTACCGTAACCAATTTTTACTTCAAGAAATAGCAGCGGGACTCACTGTAGTCGCTCTACTATATAATTCAAAAACCTATGTCTCCGGTGAAGCAGATATTTTGGAACATTCCATTATGACGACTGTGCATTCGGATGCCTTCGATACTTTTTGTTGTTGTCCTTTTGTGTTGTTTGTAAACGTAAGCAAACGTAAGCATTTTCCGCCGGTGGTTGATTTAGATTTCATTTTGGTCGACTACGTCTGTCCTCGGCAGTGTTTTTTCTTTTGGTCTCAAATTTGTATTACGCAACCTTTGATCTACGTTCCCGGAGCTGCCTTCAGCCAGGTGTCCTCATCAATCATTGCGCAGTATAGAACAGGGCGCTGCCCTGTTGGTGCTTACTTTGCCCGGTTCCGGCCAACTTTCGATGCCCGTTGCCGACACTGTGGAGAGTCGGTGGAGACAGTGGCGCATCTCTTGCAAGAGTGTCCGCAGTCCGAGAGCTGCGGGATAGTTTGTCTACAGAGTCACTTGACCTGTATTGAAGCTTAAAGGCACTACGCCTAACAGCAGAGTTTCTCGCCAGGGCTCTACGGGAGAACTATTCCTTCCAGCCTTGTTACCAATTGGAGTTCATCTCAGGTGTCAGTTAAAGCAAGTTGGCGCCTCAGCTCGACTTTAAAGCTCTGTCGTGGGGCGCCTCTGTTACGTCGACCCCCTTTTAGCTCACCAAAAAGGACTGCTGCCGTTCCTCCCCAATACGGAATACACGCCCTGCCCAGCGTAACTGTCGAACTATAAAAAAAAAGTCCCTCTATAAATGCGTGGTTCGTCTAAACTCTAAGCCGTAATGCCAGAATAGTTTTGTAGCCACCAGACTTTTAGTTGTAGCTAGATTATTTTAAGGTCTCACATTAGTTTGATTCAGTTCTGGATAGCAGGAAAATGGGAAGGTAAGCCTACGGATGTAACAACAATACAACTAGCTCCTAGTGAACTCTTTGTCCCACACTCAAATGTCACTATAAACTTTTCTTGTTAAACTATAGCAATAGTTAGAACCACAGTGGTAGCAACTACTCTCCAACCCGGGGATCAGTCGACGTCTGCCAAAATCTCACTCATTCAAAGCTTGCATGTTTTCCGATTCGACAACCCGTAAGCTAATATTTAGCTTACTTTTTTTTTTTTTTTTAGCGGCCAGCGAAACTATTAAAGATATTTTAGTTAGCTAATACCAGAGGCGGACTGGATGTCAAAAACGGCCCGGACATTTCTATACAATCCATCCAAAAGTTATATGACACATATGGGCATCCAATTATACCTGTCCTCACCAGTGGCGTAGCAAGGTACCCGTGGACCCGGGTTAAAAATATGTTGGTGGGCCCCCTCCCCCAATAAGATGAATGTAAAGGGAGACAAACGATGGAGTAATTCTTATCTTCTTATCTTATATATTACAGACGTTACTTCAAAAAAGAAGATGATTACGTCCTACGCGTCATGCATTTAGTCATGCATATTAACCAATGACTTAAATTCTGCCAAGTCACTGGTTTTTCTGGCTAGCTCAGGCAACCCATTCCATGCTCTAATAGCACTAGGGAAGAAGGAGTATTTGTACAAATTTGTCCTAGCATATGGGACGAGGAATGTGCCTTTATTTTTGTGTCTTTCAGAGTATTTTATTAGATTTTGTTTTTGTATTTGAAGATTATGGTTCAGTGTTTTATGTATAATTGCTACTTTACTTTTGAGTCTTCTGTCCTGAAGGCTTCCTAAATTTAGTGATTTTACTAATGGTGTTACTCTAGTCAAATGTGAATATTCGTTTGTTATGAATCTCACTGCTCTATTTTGTGTTTGTTCCAGTTTCTTAATGTTTTCTTGAGTTGAGGGGTCCCAAACGGTGGATATTCTATTATTGGCCTAACCAAGGTTAAATAACATTTTAGTTTTATGTTTCTTTTAATAAACCCTAATGCTTTGTTTGATTTTTTTATAGTTTCATCAATATGTGGATTCCATGCCAGTTTTTCATTTATTATAACACCTAGGTATTTTGCGTTTTTAGTCTGTGTTACTGGTTTGCCATGAATAAGATAAGTGAAATTAATTTGTTTTAGTTTTTTTGTTACTCTTAACAACTGACATTTTTCTGGGTGAAAAGACATGCTCCAATTTGATTCCCATTTCTGTAATTCATCTAATTCTCTTTGTGAAATATCTGTGTCTTGTATTGTTTTTATTGTTCTATATATTATGCAATCGTCTGCAAATAATCTGACTTTTGTTCCTGAACTAATGGAATTTGGTAAATCATTTATGTAAATTAAAAATAATAGTGGACCCAAGACTGTTCCTTGAGGTACACCTGAGTTTACTGTTATTGGTGTTGATTTAGAGCCATTTATTATTACAGTTTGTACTCTCCCAATCAGAAAATCTTTAATCCACTGATGCAGTGGACCATTAATGCCGAAATATTTTAATTTTTTAAGCAAACTATGGTGGTGAACTTTGTCAAAAGCCTTGGAAAAATCTAGTAAGATAGCATCTTTTTGTTCACTATTATTATTTGAATGTATCGGTACATTTACTAAAAGACATTACAATGCAAGTAGTGTACCTTTTTTTTTTTTAAAGTTATTAGTACCAATGGCATTACGTTTGATTCAGTTCGAACTCAGACAAGTAATATCGTCTTGAAAGGTCAATGTTTGTACAATGTCTGAACAGAATAAAACGACTGAAAGATGTTTCAAATGAATCCAGAAATGTTTTGTTGAGTTCTACATTTAACACATTTACATTTATAAATAACATTTGTAGGTGAAAACTTTTAAATATTGATACTAACTATAATTTGATTCTACTTCCATTGTTTAACATAAAATAGATCGAACATTTTTCTGGCCTCCTAAGTAGAAATGTCAGTAACCAGTGCAACTATTTCTAAACTTGTGTCTGTTTCTCGCTCAATGGAAAGAACACAAAGTGAAACCAACCTGCTCTGTGTCATAGAAATTGTTATATAATTTTGAACAATCAAAATACTGAAAATGACCGCTATGCCAAGAAAAAAAACAACTGATACAAACAAAGTGAGAAATAGATGCATACTGGGACATTGTTTGGAAAACATGATGATAAAATGTAGCTGTCTATGTTAAAAACAGCCAAATCTCATGTAGCTGTCTATGTTAAAAACAGCCAAATCTCATGTAGCTGTCTATGATAAAAACAGCCATATCTCATGTAGCTGTCTATGATAAAAACAGCCATATCTCATGTAGCTATGATAAAAACAGCCATATCTCATGTAGCTGTCTATGATAAAAACAGCCATATCTCATGTAGCTGTCTATGATAAAAACAGCCATATCTCATGTAGCTGTCTATGATAAAAACAGCCATATCTCATGTAGCTGTCTAGTCTATGATAAAAACAGCCATATCTCATGTAGCTGTCTATGATAAAAACAGCCTAATCTCATGTAGCTGTTTAAAATAAAAGAAAATAAGCTGCCAAATCTCATGCAAATACTTTTTATGTCGTTATGGAAGGTTACTTTCAAGGATTGCATCTCTGTACAATATCCTCTGGCAATATTATCTGGGTCAGATGCGACAAGAGAATGGTGGCAGCATACAACTCTCTGTCGTTTGCACTTGAAATGAAACTGGGCATTAACGACTCTAACATAATGACAATATTTTATGTCCATGAAATCAATCACGTAATTGATTCTGAAAGTTGATTTTGAAAGTCTTCTCTTAAATCAGTAATTAGTGGTAAGCTCATCAAATTCCCTAATGGCTTTCAGTAATGGTGTAGCATGACAAGACTGTATCAACAGCCCAAGATCGAGCTACTTTAGTTCAGCAGCCGCATTTATTTACTTTCTAAAAGTCATTTCTTCAATGATTCACTTCAATCTAGTTCTTCAATTGACTTTCTGTTTGATGTAGATCTTGCTGCTCACTTTCAAACATTTTCGACACAATTTTATACTGAACAATAAGCAGAAATTTTCCTCTACTGTAGTTTCAAGGCGTTTTTTTTTTTCCTTTGAGAAACACAAAGCAATTTGTGTTAACAGATTTAGGACATCAAAATATCTCAATCTCATAGCTTTCTGAAAATCATTCCTTGATGATCCCCTTGTGGACAACCTTTTTTAAGTTTCCTTTTTATTTATGGGGATTATTCATTACTTGGAGCGTTTGTTTAGCCAATACTGTAGACGTCTGGTGCTCACACATATGAAAAGTTAGAAAAGACTCTTCAATTTTGTTTTCCCACATTGAAGATCACAAAAAAAAAAAACAACTTACTATAGTATCAGTATTTTGTCAGAACTGCATGGCCCAACAGGTGTATTATTTCTTGTTGAATCTGTGGGGCTTTGTTTTCATGTCAGATTTCAATATTCATAGCAATTTTAAATAAAGTCTAATTGGAGGTTTTTGATAAATATAATGGTATTAACTTTCTTTAAGAACTATGAACCAAACTAGTATTGGTCAAAGAAAGACTTTTTTTTTTTTTTAAAGGAAACCTCAGAATTTGCACTGTTCTTTTTTTTTCAAATAAAAGAAAACAAGCTGCCAAAAAGAATTTGCGCTGTTCAATTTTAGCTTTATCATCTTTTCACCCAGATATTAGAAAAGAAATACATATTTACAATTTTAAGTACAGAAAATAAAAGAAACAGATTGAGATTTGAAAAAATTGAATAATTAGCAGATGTGTCGAAATATAAATTCGTGACCATCCCTATAGACTCATAGTTTTCCGTGCTGCTTTTAGGCGCTCATCAAACACAACTCTGCTCGAGTCGAGTGTCGATCCTCGAGTCGAGTGTCGAACCCTCTTCATAGGTAGCCATGTTCAAGCCTCTCGACCACGCTAACATAGGACATGTTCGTGTAATCAGACTAGCCGGTTGAGAGGACCCAAACGATCGCTTCCCTATGAGGTGCGATAAGTAAGATTCGACTCTACCATCAAAGGAATTTTAAAATACAATGGAAACAAAAAATTAAAAAAAATCGCCTGCAAACACCTTGTAGCTTAACGTCTGGGCATTTTGATGGAATTTCAATTCAAAGAGTTAAACGTGCTACAGTCACAAATAAAAAAAAGTTCTTTTGAAAAAGTTTATATTTTTTCCCCTTGGGTGTCAACCCCCCCCCCCCCCCCCTTCATATGAGTGTCACCCGGTGAGGCCCGTACAGCCTAGTGACGCCACATCGGGTTTTCAACATCTTTTGTAGTTTAATAACGGGACGGACGGACGGACCTACAACTCAAAACTAATTATGGCTTATACCCTTTCGGGGCCGCTAAAATCTATTCAAAAACTAAAGACATTATCAATATTAAATAATACACATAATTTTAATGGCTAGGAATAGAGCTTAGATTATGTATTTATTCCGCACCATTATTTGTTTTAATATTTTCTGTATGTAGGCAACAATGCTTACATTGTGGACTAGACCAGCATGGGTCAAATCAGTGCCCCACCCGAAAGGCCGGCCCGGCTCGAACTGTGCATCCCAAGGACAAACCTGGCCCTCTGAGCTATGCACAGGCGGTCAAAGAAGGTAATCCCAAGGAGAAGGAAATCGAAAAATGGTTGCAGAAGGATGGCTTCACGATGGTAGAGAAGGGTAAAAAAGGAGTCTTCAAAGTTTCGCCAAAGAAGATATCTAAAGTGTCGGATGTCGCGGCTACATCGATGATGGCGGATGCAGCTACTTCATCGGATGTTGTCAATACACCAGAGATAGCTGTGGATGCGGAGGTTGGGACCCCCCAGAGTGGCGAAGATTTCAAACTAAAAAAGCGGTTCCGCTCTAGAGAGCATGTGAAGTCCGCTCCTGGGTCTCCGACAAAATCGAAAAGGAAGAGATGCTTATCTGTCTCCTCGTGTGAGGATCTTTTCGCGAGCCCGCGTATTACAAGAGAAGTTGTAAGCCCACCTAACACGAGTCTTGATGTTAGTGTGTTGGACATTCCTGAGACTCCACCCACATTGGTTATAGATGCGGAGGAACACCCATAACCAACCACTAAAACTGGTTAAATTTACTTTTACACCCAGTCATGACAGACATTACAATTTTATCATTAAATATTCGTAGTCTTAGGAATAAGCAAAAATACATTGTTCACCTATCAAGAAAATACAGGCCAGACTTTATATTCATTCAAGAAACAAATATAGACACACATTATAAATCACGCAAATACACATCCGACATAGGGCTGAAAGAGGGCTGGTTTAGCTTAGGTAACGAGTGTAGAGGGGTAGCTATTTTTGTAGTCTCAGATAGATTTAAAGTTGTGCATGCATTTCAGGACACCAGGGGAAGAATAGTGATCATTAGAGTAGAATCAGGAAATCAAACATTTACACTTGCAAACATCTACGCACCAGCAAAGAGCGCGGAAAAACTGGATTTTTATGAAAATTTAATCGATATACTAAATAACAATTATAGAGAGGATAAGCTAATCATAGGGGGGGGGGGATTTCAACTACATAACTTCTGCATTAGATAAACAGACTACTTTGGCAGTGGGCCCTGCCTCTCATAAAACCTTTCCGAATCTTAATTTCTTAGAGGAGATAGAGAGGAGTTTTCATTTAGTTGACGCTTACAGGACACTAGAACCTATGGGTCGTGACACTACCATGATGCATAGGTCATACCCCGTCTCGACACGCTTAGATAGAGTGTATGCTCCTAATCATTTCTATATAAGTCGGGTGTCGCATTTGGAAGAAACATTAGAATACACAGACCACAAAGCGGTGTTAGTTACTTTGGACATAAAAAACAAAGGAATTAAAAGAAAGTCATCCCACTGGAAATTTAACAATTTGCTGTTGGAAATTTCCCTTTTCGTGAAGTTAGTTTCTGCTAATCTAAATTCTTACTTCCAAGATATACATGATCCACATTTCGATTTAACACAGACATGGCCACTCCTAAAAAGTTCTATCAAGCAGCAAAGCCAGTTAATATCTACATTAGTTCAGGGACGTAGGAGGCAAGAATATGAACAACTCAAATCCACTTACACACGGATGATGAAACCGTTAAAACAGACACTCTTTTAAAACTAGAAGAATTAAACACGTATACTTATAGGGGTGCTGAGATTAGGTGTAAAAATTACTTAAGTAATGAAGGTCCTAGTAAACTATTCCCATCGTTTGAACAGAATGTACAATCAAGTAAAGTAATAAACAACATCATAGATAGTGAGGGGAATAAAGTAGATAATTATGAAGATATTAAGAATATATTTACAAAACACTTCACTTCTATATACAGTGAAGAGCCAGTATATACTGATGCTCAAGATAATTTTCTAAAATTTTGCAAGCAGCTGGACAAGACAGATGAAGATCTTTTAGGGAGTGCATTTACGCTAGACGAACTCAGGACTGCCCTGGACTCGACTAAGAACAATAAATCACCCGGTCCAGATGGCTTAACCTTTGAACTCTATAAAACCTTCTTCCCCCTGCTGGGTCCTCTCTTACTGCGACTATATAGCGACGCCATTCGACTGGGGCAATTTCCCTCAAATTTTAACGAAGCATACATCACGCTTCTACCCAAGAAATCTGAAAATAACACTTCACCTAGCGACTTTAGGCCCATTTCACTTCTCAATACAGACTATAAACTTCTCACAAAAATGATTTTCCTAAGAATGAAACCTCTCATAAACCAACTTATAGGATATGACCAGTACTGTTGTATCCCTGACAGAAACATAGACGGCATGACGCATTTTTTACGGGATTTTATCATGTACAGTAAGGATAAAAACCTCAATGTGTCTCGTTTATCTGTAGATCAAGAAAAAGCCTTTGACCGAGTAAGCCATAGCTTCTTGTTCAATGTTCTTGAGAAATGTAAAATAAGTTCCTTGTTAATCAGATATATAAAGCTTGTCTATACAAATGCAACAAGTAGATTGATAATTAACCACTCTCTCTGTCGGAGTATCCTTATACAAAGGTCTGTCAGACAGGGCTGTCCCTTATCCCCTTTCTTGTATATCCTTTGCTTGGAACCCTTCTTGGAATCTATAAGATCTGACCCCTCTATTATTGGGATTAATATACCGGGTCGCTCCTTCTCAACCATCAAAGTCAAAGCCTATGCAGATGACACAACTTTTTTTCCATCTTCAGAGCAAGATATTGAGAATATACTAAAGAAATTTACACTCTTCGGAGAAGCTAGTGGTTCAAAAATAAATATAAATAAATCCTCTGTAATGGGACTAGGGAAATGGAAATTCAAAGAGAATTGCGCTTTCAAAATTGTAGATAAAATCAAGATTTGTGGTATTGTCTATACCTGTAATCCTTTATTCTATTGTACAGACCAGTGGGAGAATATTTTTGTCAAAGCCTCAAACTTGCTAAAACTTTATAAGCACACAGGTTCTACAATATTTGGTAGAGCTGTATTGATAAATAGTTTGGTCATTCCAAAGATTGTCTATTTAGCTAACATTACAGAGCCACCTCCTAAATTCATAAACAAGCTGAACAAGTTAATTAGAAGCTTTATATTTAAAAACACTATTAGGAGCATGAAGCACACTACACTCATTCAAAACAAAGAGGATGGGGGGATAAACTTACAAGATGTCAAAACAAAAATACATTCGCTAAGGCTAAAATTTGTAGGTCAAGTAGTTAGAAACCCGACAAACTTTCCATTGACAATTTACTATTATGGTTTAAGATTAAGTAGTCTTCTTCCAATACACAATGATACTCCTCACTATTTTGGTACAGTCACTCATCCATTTTACAGGTCTATTTCCAGAATTTTACCTGGTAATAAACATTTAATACACAACAAAACCAAAGAATCATACACAACACTTAAAAAGCTGTTACACGAAAGTCTAGTGAATAGGATTAAGTGGGGGAGAGTTCTTGGGGTGACAGAATTCAAGGACACATTCATAAACCTACACAGCAAACATATCCCACCAAAAGCTAGAGAGATAAGTTAAAGACTTATCTTTGGGATGACCCCTATGGTTAGAAGACGAGCAAATGACCGTGCCTGTATATTATGCCATCTTGAAAATGCTGACAATGAGAAACATATCTATTTGGAATGTCCATTATTCCTTCAAGTTAGAAGTACTGTAAGGGACTTATTAGAAGCAAACTGTGGCAACTATGTAAATGTTAACTTGTCAAAGGCCACAAAAGAGGCAAGATGGCCCATACAAGAGGCACATTAAGCCCAAAAAAGAGGCAAAGAGAAGAAAAGAGGCCTAAGGCCCAAGGATTCCTATGATGATAAAGCTAAAATTGAATAGCGCAAATTCTGAGGTTTCCTTTAAAAAAAAAAAAAAGTCAAATATATTTATAAAATGTAGAAGAAATGTTTACAACAAATATAAATAATAGTTAAAGGTGTTTGTTTCTGGTCAAACATTTCTGTTTGTTTATAAAGGCTAATAATGCACTTTGTATGTAAATATTACTCACATTTTTTAAAATGGACTTATTATGCAACGACTCATGCAGTGGCGTAACGTCGCAACTTACCATGATGCTAAACCCATTCCTTAAACTTTTGTAAAAAAATCAAATTTTATTTATTTTTTGTTGAGTGCCCCCATCCTGATAAAAGAAGCTTCTTTTTGTGCGTTTTGTTGGTCGGTCTGTCCGTCACGATCAGATTAACAAATAACATTAGAGGCTATTGTAAATATGATTCAACCTTTAATTTTTCATTCAGGAATATTGCGATAGTTTTAAGCATCTATAATAGATTGTTCCGGATGTTTTGTGAAAAACAAATCAATGCCAACGAATATTTGTTTGCTCTCCTAACTTATATTAGATTTTATTTCTACGCTTAAACGTTGCAATAAACACATGATCTTTAATACATTGTTCCGATTTTTTAATGTAAATAGCATATAAATGCTAAATAAAAATATCTATACTGATTTATATTTCATTAACTATAAAGTTGTTCCGGATATTGTTTTATAAAAAATAAATTATGTCAAATGATTGTTTGAAATCGCATAATTGACTAATATTAAACTAATATTCTTTGACACTAAAAAAAAAGGTAAATTACTAAGAACAGTGTATTTAATCATTAACTATATAAAATTTCTCAATAACCTTGACTGCTGAATAGTATTTTATGGTCTGGATGTGGATGCGTTAACCTGTTTGTCTTGTGTGTTTATGTAAATGAAAGTATAGTCTGATTAAACCACAAAGAAAAGAGAGGACATCGGTCACTTGAAAATACTGTAAAAAACTAAATTCACTCGCCATAATGAAACCTGAGTATCAGCGTCAACTTTCCTTAGATAACATAGAAGAGAGCACCTGGCGGCATGCGGCGTGGGAACGAGAGGTCACTCACGAAGGCAGAGGGATTCACATTTGGACCAAAAGAAAATCCGCTGCCGATGACAAACACAGACGACGAAAAGAAAATCTAAATCGAACACCTGCGGACAATGGTTATGCTTGCCCTGGATGTGGAAAAATATGTAGGTCACAACTGGGGCTGCGCAGCCACGGGAAATACTGTATTCCTAATTAATCTTCGGACTCGAAGACAAGCCTTATATATATCAGCTATTTAACGCATCCTCTGTGTCCTAGGGAAAGGTAAATAACCGATCCAGTGCCAATAGTACTAATTACATCAAGGGTCACCAGCTTCTGATTTTCGCTCGAAGCTCATTCCCGAAGCATCACGCATGCTTGTCATTATACAGCAGAGGCTCTCCTAAGTAGGTAGCCAACCAACCATTAAGCACCTGTTGTTAACATGAAATTAATTGCTATTATCTTGATGGTTTTTACCTTTCTTAGCCGTGTAAGGGCCCAACCATATTTTTTATCTATTTAATTTGATCTAAGCTAATGACTGCTTTGCGATTTGATCACCCTTTACCATTAAAATCTTTCTGGTGTAAATGCATCTAATTAGTCCCACTGGCCATACGGCCAACGGTACGGCTAGAATGGAAGTCAGTAGTAAGTAAGATGCTCTAGCAAAAGCCACATGCGGCCATTTGAACTTCACGGTTCGATGGAAAAGCCCCCATGCCCTACTTTACTCCTTCAGCTGTACGTTTTTTAAAAAAGCTTATATCAACTCTGTCTGTCTGTCTGGGTGTAATCTTGTAAACGCTATTTCTCTCACTTCTCATTATGGGATCAACTTGAAACACTAAAAAATTATTCGTTGCCCCAAGGGGCGGACTGGGTATCCAAATCGGCCCGTGCATTTCTATACGATCCGACCCACACATATGATGGTCATATAATCATACTTATTCTCAAAATCATCGGTGTATAAAGTTTCATAATGTTAGCTCTATGAAAAATGTATTAGATTATTTTGAAACTATCAAATAAGTGCTATTACTAAATGAATAAAGTATAACACTTGAAACGGGAAATCACTTAATGGAACAAATTCCTACTACATATACATGAACATGCACCTGTACTTGGCATTCACTTTCAAGGCATCTGAAGATCCTCCATCAACAATCATATTGATATTGCTTATGATTCAGTTTCACTCCTCGCCACTTTCTCAGACTATGGACTTCAATTTAGAAATACAACTCTTCATCCTCCATTATTTTAACTACCTTCTTATCTTATCTTATATAATACAGACGTTACTTCAAAAAAGAAGATGATTACGTCCTACGCGTCATGCATTTAGTCATGCATATTAACCAATGACTTAAATTTTCACAAGGTCATGGGAGCGCGGTGGCTGAGTGGTTAAGCGCTTAAGAATCTGAGGTCCTGGGTTCTAATCTCGATGAAAACTGGGAGTTTGAATTTCTGGATTTTTTTGGGCGCTCCTGAGTCCAGCCATCTCTAACGGGTACTTGACTTTAGTTGGAGAAAGTAAATGCGGTTGGTCGTTATGCTGGCCACATGACACCCTTCTTGTTACACATTGGCCAAAGAAACAGATGACTTTAGGTCTGGAAGGGGAGTTTTACTCACAAGGTCTTATACTGGCTGCTGTCTCAATAACTTGGAAACCTACTTTGACTGTCTGCATCTTAGAGCTGGCTATACACACAAATAGAAAATTAAAGTCTACAAGTTTACGTTCAATAAACAAATTCTGTCAAGATTGTTTCATATTTAAGCAAAGCCTCTTTGTATTTCGATTTAAGTCTATATCTTTGTCGTTTGATGGCGTTGAGCCTGTTCATTTATAAATGTGGCATCATAAGGTTGGTAAATCTCTAGTGCTTGCGAGAAAACATGAATAATATTAATACATTTTTATGGGTGTACAGGGCTCCATCGTACTTATTTTCTGATCTTGCTTTTTCGATTCTTTTGCATTTTGAGTCCAGTCAACACATTTCTGCACTGTTCAAGAGAATAGTTGTGATTTGTGAAGGACTTCGTAGCGAGGCCAACTCGAGATCAAGCGACAACTCCTTTAGCCAGAAAAACCAGTGACTTGGCAGAATTTAAGTCATTGGTTAGTATGCATGACTGAATGCATGACGCGTAGGACGTAATCATCTTCTTTTTTGAAGTAACGTCTGTATTATATAAGATAAGAAGATAAAGAAATAAGAACTCGTATGTGACTGGACTTGTCACCTATAGGACTTGGAGCATTACTGTTGCCGAGAAAAGAATGACTAGCTCGTTTGCCACACGAGGTAAACTCTCTAGTTTGACCGTTTTAGTTTTCAAAGATAAAAAAATAAATTAATCTAAATTTGGCTGAGAAAAATACACAAAAAACATCGAAGTCAGCCTTAGTGTACCGAAATTATTCGTTCAATTTTATTGACAGAATATTGTAATAACTTAAATGAGACAACTCAACGAGGCACATACATGTTTATTTACACGACATCACAAGTTCATAAAGCATCATCTTTCTTAGGCACAGTCTTTTCACTTCGGCTCTCTACTTGGGCGGAAATCGTTCTCTCTCCTAATGTTGATATCCTTTTAGGTCTAGTCTATCACAGTGCGCACCTTCTAGCACTAGCCTGGATGGCGGTGCGCATGGCAGAGTTATAACAATATCTTAGCTTAAACAATATTGCTCTTTTACGTACATCTAATAGGCCTATAGATTAAATGTATTTTCTAGATCTTGGGAGATTTAAATCGGTAGCTTAAGAGTTAGATATGCGTATAATAATAATATTGTAATAACTTAAGGGAGGCAACTCAAGGAGGCAGGGATGTTTATTCACAGGACATCACAAATACATTAGAACAACATCTTTCTCTAGCACAGACGTTTTATGTCGGCTCTAGACCTGGGCAGAAATCGTTCCCTTCTAATGTCAACATCCTTTTCTGTCTAGTTTCTGGCAGTGCGCACCTTCTGTATCAGTTTGAATGGTGATGCGCATGGCGGGGGTTATAACAATATCAATAAATTAGCGTTAAAGCTATACAGTTTCAGCGGCTCAATTGTTAAATTTAAATGCACAATTTCACGCATATATTGGTGTCAAAATCACGGGTTCAATACCTGGTGTGAGCCAAATATTAAAAAAAAAAATTATTTTGTTTTATTTAAAGTTGTATAATGGAGCTATTGTCTTTAAAAAATTTTTTTTTTTTTAAAGTTTGTTCATACTCTCTTCTCTCCCCCCTCTCTCTCTCTCTTGTCCAACCTTAATCTCTTTCTTTAACTTTCTCTCTATTGCTTTCTCGCTCTCCCAGTACACCTCTCTCTCTCTCTCTCTCTCTCCATTTTTTTCTTTATTCGAACTCTTCTAAGCCTGTGTGCATTTTATGGCATTCAAGTAAAAAAAAAGTGAAGAGACTTTATGGAGCACGTGAGAAGACTTATAGAACAAGTGATCAGAGAAGGAACAATCTGCCAGACATTTGTTCTAGGAACAGATAGAGAGACATTCGTTCAAGGCATAATCTGCCAGACGTTTGTTCTAGGAACAGATGGAGAGACATTAGTTCAAGGCACCATCTGACATATTTGTTATAGGAACAATCTGACAGACATTTGTTCTAGAAACAGATAGAGAGACATTCGTTCAAGGCACAATCTGACAGACATTTGATCTAGGAACGGATGGAGAGACATTCGTTCAAGAAACAATCTGACAGACATTCGTTCTAGGAACAGATGTATAGATATTAGTTCAAGGCACAAATGGAGAAAAATTGGACATACATTAGTTTTAAGAACATATGGAAAGATATTGTTCAAGGAACACAGACATTAGTTGAAAAGGAACAAGGGATTAGACTAAAGGGAACACAAGATGTGGACAACTATTAGCTTGAGTATCGAATGGATAGACATTAGTAAGTTACAATTGAGCCAACGAATTAGGTGGTTAGACATTGGTTAAAAAAAACAAGTGCACAGAAATATATTCCAAGTGAAAGTGCCAAACATTGGTTCAAGGAAAACGCGGGCATGATATTGGGTCAAGGATAAGGCAGGGCTTGTCTCAAACTCAAGTCTCAGAAGTCAAAGGAACAATGTTTCGAAGCGTGTTTTGTGTGCAAGTATAATTTATAATTCAAGACGGCTCCACGAATTTTGTTAACGGCACAAACTACAATTACACACACTCACATATACCACATCTCGCACACACACATACTCGACACACACACACACGCACAAACAGGTCACTCAACGTTATATTTCGAAAGGAAAAAATAATAATAAAAGAAGCAATTAAGCAAGACGACCTCATTGGACGGAAACTCTGGGACTCTACGCCTGAAGTTAAATCATAGTTTTGACCTCTTTGATTTAGTTCTGTAACCGCTACCAGTTAACATTTCATTTCCTGCTAGACCTTACACTATTCGGTATCACTCTTCAGACTTCTCGAATACGAAATTTAAATAGAATAAAATTTAGATCGCAACCATATGCTTTGAGCTGGACGATGTAGCGAAAGAAAATCAACTAAAACAACTTTGAATTTGAAGACACATACATCGGATTTGTTCTAGATCTGAGTTTTTTAAATTTCCTTAAGAAAAGAAGATTTTTAAATCCTTGCTCCAACCTTCGGAAGAATTTAGGGAGTTCAGAGAGCAGGGAGTAATCATTTTATCGACAGTTTGAAGCGAGTACCTCACGACCAGGCAGACTGTAAGTAGAGTGGTGTGCTGAATTTTGATTGTTATTTTGTAAATATATTATTTAATGAAGAGGTCTGACTATTATTTTATCTATATATCTATCTATCTATCTATCTATCTATCTATCTATCTATCTATCTATCTATCTATCTATCTATCTGCCTGTCACACATCATGTCTGATGTTTTGCATAACTCTAAATATATTGAATGTGAGGCTGAGTGTCATGAGTCGCTTGGCTGCTGGTCCAAGGCGCTCGAGTTCGGATCCCGACTTGAGCTGAGTTGTCTTTGCTGAGAACCTAAAAGGCAGAACGGAAACCTTCTCCCATAGGGCTTCAAACGAGATTGGACCAGAACACTTTGACCCTGTTGTAAAAGGGAAAAATGAAGTATTAAGATATATGGCTGTAAACGTTCAAGTATATCTGCCTTTATATAGGTATCTTTTTTTTTTTACAATTTCGTGAAGGCTCTAGTGCCACTCTATTCGTTTGTTTTCCCAATGTATGTCATTTGAAGTAACTTGCAACATTAGCAAGAGATTATTAAATACTTTTTTAAATTTATAAACCTATAAGTCAATGTGATGTTCATGGAAAAAAGGGGGGGGGGGGCGCCACTGAAGTTTCTTGCCCCGGACCAACGTTTGGCTCACTACACTTCTGAGATAATCCTTATGAATATTATAGCTATGAAAGGTTAGTGGAATTTTGAGTTACTTGCAAACCTATTAAATCGTCAATCCATATTTTCTACCAGATAGCAGGAATACAAGACAGACAAACCAGAACAAAAAAATGTCAGAGCCATCAAGTTTTCATTACTCTCACCCATTGCAAGTTAATCTAGAGAATATATCCCAGGTTTGCATTATAGAGCTTTTTTTTTCTGGCCAAAAGTTTGTACACGTAATTTCTCAGACACCCAATCTCAGTTCAAGTTGAAGTTTTTCAAAATTATTTCTTTTACCTGACAACATAAAAATCAATTAAAAAATTTAACCAATTTTTAAATTAACTATTGGTAATAAATTATTTTGTTTGGTATCTCAAACAAGGGAAAGAAATAGTACTTGACTGAAGTGGTGGTATAAGCTGAATTAGTCCCCTATATAGATTGTTGTTTGAGGCTTATTAAAAATTTAATAACATGACTGATCCAAACTAATTGATATACTTAGCTTTATTGTTGTTGTTTTTAGCGGCCCCCAAAAGGGGAAAAGACACTGTTAGTTTGGTGAGGCCTGTCTGTCCCGTTTAGATCTCAGAAAGTAGAAGAGAAAATGAAAATCGGACATCATGATATTTTAGATCAATCATAGTTCTGACGCAACTGCTACTTTTTCTTTTTCGAAAGTAATCCATCTAATTTTTAAAATTATCAATGCAAGAAGATTTTTTAAAAAGTTAAACACTTTTCAAAGAAAAACATTAGGGGAGGTAGCTTTTAAAAATAAAAAATGTCATGGACCTCTTCATTAATAACTCATGCTTCATTCATAGATTCGAGCATTGGTACAAAAAATCTGCATCTAAAGTAACAATGGTAAAGTGGAACATAATTTAAAACAACGATTAATAATTATTTGTTCATATTATCGCATGAACTACAGCAGCGCCACATTGCAAAGGAATTCATAGCTAAAGACTTTTTTTTTCACGGAATTTTTTTTTCTTGAGATTTCGAATAAGAGATTGACCCTTTACAAAACAATTAGGTCAATTAGATAATCATTAGAAGACATCAGTTAGGCCAGGTTCACATCTAACTTCACATTCACTTTCACCTATCCTTTGGTCTGCTTGACCTTTGGATTACCACACAAGATCTGTCAAAGTTCTTTCTCCATTCTTCTCTGTCATTTGCCTTTGATAGAATTTCATGAAAATATTTACCTTCCTGGGTGGACCACTTCCGGTGCCTATCCCCATTCCCAGCCATCCGGCTTTTTGTTTTAATCGGCACCAGCTAACGGTCCTTTGAAACAAAAGCTCACCTGTTGTTGAAATCTTAAAAAGTCTTGATACAGATCTTTAGCATTCCAATTCAAGATTGGTTGCTCAAAATAAAAAGAAGCCATTATTAGATTAATAAAAAACCTTTGTCTGGACAGCTTTTTAAGTTTTACTCTGACAACAGAAACAAGATATGCTCAGATCGAGAAAGAAATGCTTTCAATTGTGTATAGTACAAGCAAATTTCTCTGCTACATATTTGGTAAAGAAGTAAAGGTTATAATGATCACAAACCTCTGGAGCAAATCTTCAAGAAACCTCTACTGTCAGCACCAATGAGAATACAGAAGATACTAATGAGACTACAGTGGTATGCTCTGAAAGTCTGTTACAGAAAAGGCAAGGAAATGTTTATTTCCGATACACTTTCTCGTGCACATTTACCAAATACTGATAAACAGACATGTGAATTTACAGATGATTCAGTGCATATGATCTCTGTAAGTGATTCGAAATACAGTGAAATTAAAGACTGTACAATCAAGGAACTTTCAATGCTTCTGGAAGTAATTATGACTGTTGGCCAGACACAAGAAGTGAGACTCCAATTGAAGTCAGGCCATATTGGGATTCAAGAGACCAGTTATCTACTTCGGATATTATTATATACAAAGGTCTGAGAATAGTCATGCCACCAAGCTTACGTAAATACATGCTAAATCTGATTCACAAGTCTCACTTAGGAATAGTCAAGTGTAAGCAGCGAGCCAGAGAAGTCAGGTATTGGCCAGGCATGAATGCAGACATTGAAGTGACAGTTAGGGATTGTAGCAGTTGTGCTGAACATCAGAATAAAAATGTTTCAGAACCGCTTATACCTACCAAGACACCAGATCTCAAGGTGGTGAAGAAACACTTTGACTCCGAGAAACAGTCTCAGAAACATTATAATGATAAGTGTAAAGGAGTAAAGAGTTATAATCCACTACAAGACGGAACGGCAGTCAGAATGCAACTTAATTCTAAGTGGAAACCAGGAACAGTAGTTTCGAAGCATTCTAAGCCTAGATCATTTAATGTCAAAAGTGGAAATAAGGTCTACAGAAGAAACAGAAAACACATCAGAAAGTTTTCTGAGAAAGCAAACAGATTTGACAATAATTATGACTTTCCAGATGACATCTCAGAACAACCAGAACCACTAGATCTAGAGAGTCCAAGATTACAAACTACACTAGATTTTGAGTCGCCACTACACACTGCTTCTTTTAACAGCTCTAGACCATATGAACCTTACGTAACACGCTCAGGCAGAATAGTTAACAAACCCAAGAGACTTGATTTGTGAACTTGATTTGTAAATTGACTTTTTAGTTGACTAGTTTAGTTGGTTAGTTATTCTGATAAATAGATTTTCTGAATTAAAGAAGAGAGGTGTAACATAATAGTATTATGTACATTTGCACACTAGCGCGTCAGTGCAACACCGCTGGTGTTTACGTAATAAATGAGTTCCTAATATGTCTTCCCTCTTAAACACTAGTTTTGTTATTTGTGTAATACAAATATTCTACTAGTTTGTTTTTCCACACAAACTGTTTTTGTAACTTTCTTTCTTAAATGAAGTCAATTATGTCTTAATTTTTTTCCTTACTATGCTTATATCAACTTTGTTCATCTGATACACATTATTTCCTCCACTTCCTCTCTCGGATCAAGTTGAAATCTTGAACAATTATTCGTTATTGATGACAACACACAAATCAATCCAAAAATTAACCCATTAGAAAATTAATTAGCAGTATTTAATCAATTTTGTTCATATAAAAAAAGAAATAAATCTTACAATATTGACAGCTATGGAGGTAAATGTAAGGTTCTTTCCCTTATATTAGCTATGCTGTTATTTTTTTAAAGGATTTTTTAAATTTTTTGTTTGTTACCAAATATTAACGGCCAACCTTAAGTAATCTGTATGATTATTTACATTATTTAGAAAAGATTACAATGTCAATGGCAACAAAGTAATTTTTTTTCTAACTTGTTATATTTATAAAAGTCCTATCAATAATTGGTCATATGGAATGGTAGATATAAGTTGATCTACATCTACATTTATATGGAATACAAACAAAAATGAAACTCATATAAAAACAATAAATTTTATAAGCTCTAAATAAGCTTGTCTGTCCATTGTCTTGAGGGAAACGCGGATAGCATCTCAATATTTTTATCTTTAATTAATTAGTATCACGGTAAATTATAATAACTAGTTAATTTTTTTTCATTTATTCTCCAAAACAAAAAAACAAAAAAAAAGGTTAAACATGATGCTTACGGTGTACCATACCTAATACCAGCGCCACAATCTTCTGACTCTCAAGGACATCCATCTGTAAACACACAAATAACTGATGAGAGTCGAGACGCATTATTACCACGTTACGCCTATGGTCAGCAGCAGTTCACTCAGCCTGTCCAGAACATTGCCCAACCTAGATCTAGATACATTTCTCAGGTAAGTGAGATGAGGGTCAAACCAAATTTTCAGTCATATATGGATAGATGATCAGTGAGAATAGGAGAGAGAGCAAGGAATAGAGACTTTCTCCGAATAGATTTATTGAAATGATGACAAGGAATAGAGACTTTCTCCGAATAGATTAATTGAAGTGATGACAATGTGTAGAGACTTTCTTCAAATAGATTTATTGAAATGATGACAATGAATAGAGACTTTCTCTGAATAGATTTATTGAAATGATGACAAGGAATAAAGGCTTTCTCTGAATAGATTTATTGAAATCTAGTTTTTGTTACTAAAATGGATATGACGAGTTCACGTGATTAAGTGTAGCACAACACATACAAAGTGGTCTAGCGTGTCAAATGCTGCATACAAGTCCAGCATGAAAAAGATTGATGTGCAGCCTAGGTTGGAGTTGCGAAATAGGTCATTTAGTACCCTGACCACCAGGACTCCACTAACTACTTTGTTTACTTTTTCTATTTTATGCAGATAGAGAGAGATCGCCCTGTACATGACTACTTCTGGTTAAGCGTATTCGCTACGCTGTGCTTTTGTTTGCCAATAGGAATTTGTGCAATAGCTGAATCCCTCAGGGTAAGTACTGCTCATGTATCTTAAAGAAACAGTTTTTCTTCTTTTTGTATAATCCTCCTGGCTAGTAGTGTCAGACTGAATAATTCTTTTAGCATTGACCTTTTTTTAAATTATTTAATGTTGCATAAGAAACATCAATGTGCATCTTATTCATCACGTTAATTAATTCGTTGGCGCCAGCATTAAATATTGACACAGCTCTAGCAACACTGCCTTTCAGTCTGCCAGGTCCCATGAAACTTGTTTTAGGACATCTCGCCCAAATCATAGCATTAAGGCTTTCGTTGTTGTTCTGAGTACCACCATGAGCCATTCTTTGAAGCAAGGACTCATCTGACATTCTTCGATAAATTGGAGTAAGCTTGTGAGCCACCTCTAGAGACAAAACGTTGATGCCTTATGATTAGAGTGGCTGTCAGGGTCTTGTCCCAACGAAACAGCTTGTTGGTACCAGCACCAACTATTTTCTCCTAATGGACATTGTCGATGATGGTGTTCAGTATCTGTAGACATTGAGTGGTATAGTCCTGCCCAAACAGCATTCCTCATTTTGGAAACATCTGGAATATTGTCTATTATAGCCCCACGATACAAATTTTGCAAACTGTCACATTTATTTTCTGTTAACCTGCCAACTCCTCTGCCACCAAGATGGCTTTCTTTGGCAAGTTTTCGAAGCGCTGTCCCCATACGTTTATGGGCATGGTTGATACAGTCAAGTTTAGTAACAGCTTTATCAGCATATGACTTAGACTCAAGCACAGCTTTAAAAGCAGAAGAATCTCCATCACTCAGCATTGCCACATATCTAAAATTATATTTTGCCACAGAACGATTCCACAGAATTACAGCACTGTCCTGTTCCATAGACTTGCTGGATTTGTGGTGATTAATACAGCAATCATGCTGATCTTTCCAAACTGCGAGGTCAGTTGCACTCATGCTCTCAGCTTTCTGTATGTGGCATGCATGGCAGTACTTAGATCTAATATCGAAGTCGACAACAAGACCTGTTAGTAAATCGATGCAGACACCTACACCATAAAGCGATGTAAAGCCTCGCTTTTGCCAGGTCCCATCATAACTGACTGAAATGTCAATCAATGGGTTTTCTCCTCGTTCAATGGCTTCCCTAATGTCATCATCCGTCTCTGCATAAGCTTGACGTATGGCGTTGGCTGTGCGGTAGAGCATGTCTTCCCCACATTCCACTTCACAGTCTGAAGAAAAAAAAAAAAAACATTAATTAAAATGATTTATAAATATTTAAATATATATATTTATATACAAACTTAAGAAAAAAAATAATTTTGAGAGCCTACATTGGCTACATCATACTACATGTACTTTTTATCAAAAGTTTGAACTTTGTGAAGATTGACTAGATCTAGTTACTAGATATATAATATATAATACGGTAAAGATTAAAATTTTTAAAGAAATAATTCTAATAGTACATTAATGTGTAATTTAAAAAATACTCCGCCATTTTTATTATTGCTGATTTTAAATTGATGTAATAAACCAGTGGTGTCCAACCTAATTCGACTGACGGGCCATTTTCGTTTGCGATACTCGTGTCGAGGGCACATGACCGAAAAGGTAACAAAAAAAAAGAAATGAAATTGACCTGCAACAATTTTATTAGAAACCTGTGGCTCTCTTAATGGGATATTTGAGGTTGATCTTAATTTTTCACGCCTCGGCAAATGGCTTCTCGTCTCTACTTAAAATGTGAATATCAATTATCATTGTAGCTATTTTACCACCGACTTATTTTCTTGTCTTTTTTTTTTTGGTAAATATTCTCATCGATCCTTCAATTGCTAGGCGTAGTTTAACAATTTTTTACTCGCGGCTCAAAACAAGAATGGCGTTATATTTGTTTTAAAAGCCGCTTATAAGTTGTTGTTTTTTAAACAGCCACACTTTCTTTACAAATCAAATATTTTGAATTATCATCATGTTCTACATTGAAAGTCCACTTGTAGTTTCCTCGGCTTTTCCATTTCATAAAAGTACTCATGTTAAACGTCATGGCACCAATTCACCAGAGAAAAAGTGAGGGCCTAACGTAGGTAAGGATACATTTGTCAATCTTTTTTTTTTTTTTTGGAGGGAGGGAATTTTCTACACTTTTGTGCCGCCGGTTCGGCGGGCCGGAAGGAACCAAGTTGCGGACCGGATCTGGCACGCGGGCCGTATTTTGGGCATCACTGTAATAAACCTATGCGGTGCCCGCGACTAATAATGTTCAACTCCTGGCGGTCTCGTTTCTCTTGTGGTGTAGCGATGGATTGGTGGCCAAGAGGGCTTGACCTCTTTAGGTAACCCTGCATTTTTACATTCTTAATTATGACATGAGGTAAGGGCGAAGTATTCAATATTTAATGTAAAAATAAAATAATTGAACTCTCATTTGGGGGTCCCCCTCAAGTGGGGATCCGTTATTTTCAAATTCTGCCCTCAACCTTCCAATTAGGACGTTTCAAAACCGGTCAGTAAGGACAAGTATCTAAAGTATCTTTGAAACAGAGAAGTTTCCAATGGCTCGGACATGTCAGGTGGAGAAAATCAAAAGACATTCTCTATGCTAAGCTTGCGAAGGGAGTTAGACCTACAAGCCGCCCAAGACTAGCCTACAGATGTCTGCAAGCCAGACATGAACATCATTGAAAGTATATGGACGGAATAGCTCAAGATCGGACAGCGTAAAGACCGACTATATGTGCGCGTACGAATCTCACCGAGAGCCAAGGAAACGAAGCGGTTTTAGTTAAGAAAAAAAACACTTCATTCAATTTCTATGGTCACATTATTTTGTCCTCATGGCTAGCAAACACCTTCCTTCAGTGAACAATACCAGGAAGAAGAAGAGCAAGACAGAGAAAGCGACGGGAAGACAACATCAAAGAATGGACAGGCCTGTCAGTGGATACAATTTTATAATAATAATAATAATAATAATATTATGATATTCTAATGCTAGGCCTTTAGCTCTTTAGCTCTTTAGCTCTAGACTAAGAAGACGATACACAAAATGCTACATACATTGGTAACTTATCAAATCTCTTTAAATTATTTTTCAATACTTTAAAAATTATAGTTATAGTTTTCTCAGTGTGTCTAACGGGCTAGTAATTCTTTCTACAACGATATAAGCCTACATCAACTGTTCAATTTCTATGAAAAACGTTAGAGCTGTTTTCGAGAACCGTGTCCCCCCATAAGGTTTCATAAATCCCACACAAAAAGTGTGATTTGAACAGACGTATTGGAATAAAATCATTTCAACATGATAATTATCAATTATTTTTAAACGAATAACAAGTATTCATGTGAAAGAAATCTTAATGCCATAGTTTTAATTATAAGCATTATTCACTAAAGATGCTTGTCCCCATCATGGACATACGGTGTCAAGACCACACTACAAACAGGGATGTCCTTGAGAACTGCGGTATGGACAACATAAAGGGATTCTAATGGTCCGACAGTTACGCTGGGCAGGACACATATCCCGTATTGGGGACGGATATATGCCAAAGACAGTCCTTTTTGGTGAGCTTAAAGGTGGTTGACGTAACAGAGGTGCCCTACGGAAACGCTTTTAAACACACGCTTAGGCTCCAACTTGCCTTAGCTGACATAGAAGAGAGCACCTGGATGCATGCGGCCTCAGAACGAGACAACAAGAGGCCACTCACGAAGGCCGCGGAATACGCATTTGAGACAAAAATAAAATCTTAATTGACCACCAGAGGACAATGGTTATGTTTGCACTGGACGTGGCAAAATATGTAGGTCACAGATAGGATTGCGTAGCGACGAGAAATATTGCGTTCCTTTGGACTCGAAGACAAGCCTTATTATTATTCTCACTAAAGATACACACACACAAAACATGTATATAACAGACTTAAACAGAGAGAGATAGAGAGAGATAGACCGAGAGAAAGAGAGAGCGAGAGAGGGAGAAAGAGAGAGAGAGAAATTATAGTCAGATCAAAATGTATTTCTTTTTTTACTTCAGGCAAGAAAGCTTGTGAGTGAAGGACGACACGCTGACGCCCAAAAGAGTTCAAGGTGTGCCTTGTATCTGAACATCGCATCTTTAATTTTAGGTGTTATATCGATTGCAGTTTTCACTATCTACCGTATTGTTATTGCTAAGGATGATTTAAAGCAAGAATATAATGATCCTTAAATAAATATATTCTTGCGTGGCAAAGGTGTGAGTAATGAATATAACTGTCACGTGGGGTTCGAGGCTACATTGCATAGAAGTGTAAACAGGAATTTGTTTACATTCTAGTAGCTTTTAGTTTCTTTTAGGGTCTACAATCAGTTTAATGAGTTTTAAGCGAGAAGCTTCATTTGAAGTCTACATTTGTGTATTTTTAAAAATTTCATTTATATTATAAAGCGTATTATTGCTTTGTATATTGTATGTGTTCAATGTTTCCATGATTTTTAACGCTTGAAGTATTAAAATATTTTATTTTGTAAAGATTAATTTTGTTAGTTCTTCACCTTCAGAAGTATCCCGACATGCAACAGGACATAGTTATCAGGTATGACTTGACAAGGAACACGGATGCACAATAGGACTGTTATTTAGCTTTTATTGTTTGAGCTGGAAAGAGTAAAGAAACACAAACTCAAAATCGGCCCCCGAACTGGTCCACCCAGGCAGGTTAAAAGGCCGGTATCAATATTTTCAGAAATAACATCAGAATTAAACTCTATCAAAGACAAATGACGAGAAGAATGGAGAAAGAAGGTTGACAGATCTTGTGTGGTGTCCCAGCGGTCAAGCAGACCAAAGGATAGGTGAAAGTGAATGTGAAAAAGTTAGATGTGAACCTGGCCCAACTGATGTATTATAATGAATATCTAATTGATCTAATTGTTTTGGAAAGGGGCCAATCTCTTATTCAAATCTTTAAAAAAAATACAAGAAAAAAACAACATTTCCTTTAGTTATGTGTCTTTTGTCTATGTTATGGATATTTCAGTTCTCGAGATAATATGAAAACCTACTTATTAATTGTTTTAAATTATGTCCAACTTATATGCATAGTAATTAGCTTTTTTTCTCTTAAAAAAAAGGAAACATTATTTTCAGAAAAATCTAGTAGTTACTATGAAATTTGTCTTACAATTTGTGCATTACACCAAACAAAAAACATTATAATTCAGAAATATAACAAACCAAAATATACAATCACACTAGACTCACTCATAATTTACATGCGAAAAGTTTATATCAGATTGTTTCTATTTAATGATTTGATTGCCAGGGGAACAAAAGAGTGTTTGTGTCTGTTTGTCTTTGCTATCGGTTTCTTGTATCTCTTTTGTGATGGTAAAATCACAAAATCCTGACCCAAATTTTTTTTTTATTCCTAGAATCTTTTTAGCTTTTAGAAAAGAAAAAAGTAGCCATTGCATCAGAACTTTGAATGGGCTAAAATATTATGATGTCAGATTTTCACTGTCTTTTTAGTTAACGAGATCTAAACGGGACGGACGGACATAAATTTCACACAAAACTAATAGCATCTATTCCCCTTTTCGGGGGCCGCACTTTCAGGTCATCTTTTCCTCTTTGACTACGCTTAACGAGGGTGTCATTGGACAGCACAACGACCAACAGTCTTTACTTTTCTCCAAACTCAGAGGCGCCAAAAGATCCCCAATAAAAAATGCCAGTCTTTACCGGGTTTCGTTGTCAAGGCAGGCTTGAGGTTAAAACGCCCTCTTCAAAAATAGAAAAAAAAACTTAAGAAAATATAGCCATCAAATTCCATAATCAAAGCCATGCGGGTTTTGAGCTAAAAAAAAGGAAGGGTTTGAAATTATCACTCCCCCCCCCTTTCCCTTTGGCCTTTGATTAAAAAAAAACTAAAGCTATCTAGCGTCATCAAGCTCCATGAGCGTACCATGGGGGCGGGGGGTAAGTTTTAAGCCCCCACCAATATAAACCTAAAGTAAAACTACAATGTCTAAATTCAATCAATGGAGCCAATGGGGGTTTTGAGATTAAAACTAAAGCTGGGAAACGAACCCAACCTGACTTAATACCGAACTGAACCGAACAAAAGCTTTAAAATAGACAATTTAGCTATCATTAAAATACATTTCATATCAAATTAACAATTAATGTCCTGTAATATATTTCATGTCATATTAATAATTATTGTCTTGTGTCAGGGTTCTATTCTTGCTTGGCTTGTTAGGGGTTACTTAAATAAGAACAATGTTTACTTAATATACTTTAACCCCAACATCCATGAATAACAAATAATAATAACAATAATACTTTCCATGAAATAATAATAACTTTAATATTTAATAAAGTACACAATAAATATTAATACACAACCACCAGCCCAAGAAACAACCATCCAACCTTCCTGTACCGGAAGCGAGACCTCACTAACTTAACACACTCTCGCACATTCAAAGAAGACTAAATCATTCAGTTCACATCACGTGCAAGACTATTCACATTCATAACCTGAGCCTGTGAGTACATAAACAAAGGGATATAACTATCATACCAAACATATTCACTCTAATATACCTCCTCCTGACATCTTGTAATACATTTCATATCATATGAACAATTATTGTCTTGTAATAGTTATAAAGTGCATTGAATAGACAACTAAAATTCTAAAACATTTTCACCCTTAGATTATACATAGTTATACTTTGGATTTTGTTTCTGGAAAATGGAAGTAATATAAAGCTCTCTTGTCTCAACGATGTTAGGCATTGGCTGTGCAGGTCATAATCTGAACTTTGCAGTTGAAATGGCTACACAATCCTCTAATGCTGGTTGAGCTCACGATGTGATCAAAACTTCGGAAGAAAGTGGTGGCTTAGTGGCTTTGTATTCAATATCATTACGACAAACAGAAGCCACTAGGGATTGTTACTGAGAAAATGTCTACTTCTGAATTTGTGACGTAATTAAAAAAATATTTACATCATATATTCCAGGGCCGGCCTTACTAATTGCAATGCCGAATTTAAAAAATGTTTGCGATGCCCTTTTTCTATTTTTTTTTTAAATAACAACTACTACTATTACTCCTAATTTGGAGAAATTGGTCAAATCGACCACTGATGCATTCATGAGATCTAGAATACAAGCTTATAACGGACCAATTTCTATTCTGAGTATTCTATTGTAGTTATTATAAAAGGGGGCGGTAGCTGAGTTGTTAAGCGCTTGGATTCACTGTCTGTATTGTAGACATATGGAAAAAAAAAGCAATGCAAATTACGTTCACCTCAAATAAGTTTAACTTGTAATACTTTGAGTAAAAACCATCCCGGCATCCCACACTTGTCCACAGTTTTATAACAAATGTAAACATCTGAAAGATAAAATGTTTCCATCTAAGACATTGTGATCCTAGGGAGAAGATGGTCTCAAACTCGTGGGTTGACAAGGGTGTCATGTGGTCAGCACAACGATCAGACTCCTTTACTTCCCCAACATGTGCGCCTATTAGAGGTGGGTGGATCAAAGGTGGTTCTCAAAATTTACGAAGCTTAAAACTCCATTGCTTACCGGGACTTGAAGTCGAGACTCCTAAGCTCACAGGTCACGCAGCAACCCGCCCATGCAAGGTAACCTTAAAACTGATAAAAATGAGAAAGAAAAGACAACAAGTCCTCCCCACACAAATCAACTGTCACAAGACGCGGGCAGTCCTCCTCACACAAATCAACTGTCACAAGCCGCGGGCAGTCCTCCCCACACAAATCAACTGTCACAAGACGCGGGCAGTCCTCCTCACACAAATCAACTGTCACAAGCCGCGGGCAGTCCTCCCCACACAAATCAACTGTCACAAGACGCGGGCAGTGTCCTGGCGCCTGCTTTAACTGGTCGTTGTCTAGGGCGATTCTGGAGACCCAGCTGTTGAGGCTGTAACTGTGTATGGATCTGTCGTTGGCTTTGGCTCTGTCGCGATTTATCTCTACTTGGTGATATTTGTGTTTGTGTATATACAGTAGAACGTCGTTTATCCGACTCAATTGGGACCGGACACCGTTCGGATACGCGATTGTTCGGATAACCGAAAACCGAAGCGATCCATGCAGTATATGCAACCGGACACTATACGAATATATAAAATCATCACATGCGGGACACGTGCGTGAAGAACGAGCAAAATAGGTGACAAATGTCGCAATTTTACCTTTATTGTGGAAAATAATCACTTATTTTTCGTATTCATACAGTATATGTGCATTACAGTACATGTGGTTGATAAAAAAAAAAAAAAAACTGGTCCGGATATTTGACGCTCCGGATAATAAACGTTCGGATAAACGACGTTCTACTGTAGCTCACGTACACATATAACACAGAACACCAGCATGATAATTAAAACAAGTAAGTGTCAAAATGTATTAATGAAGAATCATCCACAAATATAGATACATCAATGAAACTGATAAACAAAACTACGATATCCAAATGACTTTAAACTTTCTGTTTAAATAGAATATTCTTACAAATTGAAGTTTATTTGAAAATATTAGCAAAACAAGAAGCGGGTATTACGACCCTCCGCTAAAAAAAAAAGCCACGCCGTCTGCTGCTTTGTCCTCAAAGTACCCAGGTCATTCTGCCTCGTTCAAGACCAGGTCACCTGGTCACGTGACAGTAAAATAAATGGGAAATAAATATACAGGTAATTTCTTTCCTTCCCTATAATAAACTGTCGAATTAAATGTCCTTGTCCTTCGGTTTGTGACATGAACTAAGTTTCTTTTTCTGCAAAAATTTTGCGAAAACATTCTTTAAAAAAAAAAAAACAAGCATATATTAAGTGTGCTTATCTTAAGTACCAGATGATCGAGCCTCTCTCGGTTGAATAATCTGTTAAGGAAGGATATTACCCTAGCTCATTTCGGGAATACTTTTGTAAAGATGAAAATGAACGATCGGGTAAAGCATGTCAATTCCGAAAAGTTGCTATTGTGCTCCTTTAGTTCAAAATGAACACGGTAACTGAGGTTTAGAATAGAAAGTCTCTTCAATTTCCCTTCAGTCTAGACAAAACAAACAGCTCACGGCGTGTCGTTTTACATTGCATCTTTGGCGTAGAACAATTAGTTTATTATTGGCTTGGAAGAAAGTCTTTGCAGTGTAACTTCTCAAATGGTTACGTTTAGACACTTAGATTGAAATACACTATGGCCAGTGGCGTAGCTAGGGTGGGGGGGAGGAGAAGGAGGAGAATTTGAAAATCCCCCCCGGGCCCCAATTTGAAGGGGCCCCCATGATTGTTTATTTACATAAAAAATTAAATATTACGCAAAATGCAGGTGCCCCCTAAGAGTTCAAGACTCCAGGCCCCCAAACGATGAAACATTCCTAGCTACGCCCCTGATTATGGCTTTAATACGAAACATAAAGTGACCTTAAAGTTATACGGTAAAAATGCACTTTGGAACAAAATAAAATGGTGTATTTTTCCTAAGAGACTAAAAAGCATTGAGTTAGTATTCTAATGAAACGTTTCCTTGAGGAATTTCTGTTACAACCATCTTTCAGCTCACTAAAAAAGATTGCTGTTGGCATATGTTCGTACTCCATACGGGATACGTGCCCTGCCCCCAGCGTGACCGGCATTCGCAAAAACATCGCTGTTCGTAGTCAGGGCCGGTGATAGCAATTGCAGGGCCCTATGTCAAACAGATTGAGCGGAGCCCAGTCTGGGTAGAGATAAGGATAATAAGTGAACATGAAAACTTTTATTAGTAACAAAAATCGTCTTGCATTAGATTCAAGCTTTACAAAGTACAAAATTACGATCAAATTAGCTTCACTTTACGAGCCTTGCGTTAGCGAAGTCATATATTACATCAAAAGTAGGCTCTATGTTTCTTACATAGATCACGCTCAATAGCAAAAGTTGCCAAATTGTTTAATCTATCTTTGTGAATTGTTGACCTCAAGTAATTCTTGATTTGTTTGAGGCGCAAGAAGCTTCTTTCACCAGATTCAACAATTACGGGTATTGAATTATGCGTTTTTTTTTTATAGCGCGTAAGAGTGGCATTGTCCATATTGAGTGACACCCCAGAAATGACAATTTTGGCTTTTTTTTTCAGGAGTTTTATTTATGAGATTTAAGGCGATTTTGAAAATTTCAGGAGATTTCAAGGACTTTTTCGTATATTATGGTTTTTCAGGAGATATGCAAAAGCTTCCGGAAAATCAGGAGACTGTAGGAACCTTGTCATATGCCTATGTTATAAAGGATACATTTTAGAATTTACACATAGAATTAGAGCGGGGACTATGAAAATGCGGGGCTTGCTCTCTACTATGTTAGCTAAGGCAACTTGGCGCTTAAGCTGAGATTAGATATTGTATTTAGCAATTGTTTTTGTTTGAAACAATTTCATGCTTTTAGCTTTCTCAATTAACTCAATACCCTATGATCTGCCCAATGATCTGCCCACTTATCTGCCCTATGATGATCCCTATGGTCTGCCCTATGATGATCCCTATGGTCTGCCCTATGATGATCCCTATGGTCTGCCCTATGATGATCCCTATGGTCTGCCTTATGATGATCCCTATGGTCTGCCCTATGATCTGGTCTAGTTGGGAAAAAAAGGTGGGAGAAAGGAAAGACTATTTGTAAACATTTTCGTGAAAGCTTTTTAAATGCATAAATCTTTTGTGTTTAACCTTACTCTTTCTTCTGTGACACTCGGCCGCCTCCAACATAGTTTGTTGTAGTTTTTTAAAATACATTTACATATATAAATGTTGTATGAATTGAATTCGAACTCATGTGCTCGTGTATACTCTGGCGGTTACACCAAGCACTGTGCCAGAGAAGTGCTTATGAAAATAGAAGGCTTTATAGTTATCTATTGATGGTTTATAGCCATGCCTCTCTACACAAAGTATAAAAGGGATTAATTCAACGTATACCACCACATCTGTCAAGTACAATTTCTTTCCCTTGTTCCATATCAAACAATTTTATTAATTATCAATAGTGAACAAACTAATTGTATTTTTTAAATTGATTCTTTTTCTGTCAGGTACAAGAAATAATTGCGCACAATTTCAGCTTTATCAAAAATTGTTGGTGGGAGAAATAGCGTGCACACAATTTTTTGCAGACAGACAGACGTACAGACAAAATCTTTGATATACATACGCATATAAAATTGTCAAAATATTGTCAGTATGTCTGTAATGTAACCCAAGTTCCCCTACCATATATATGCCAGAAAGACACCTTTTTTTGTGTCAATATCTTGTTGAAAATGTTTTGCCCTTCATATCTATAAATGTGCACCAAATCCAAAACATAAATCTAATATTGAAAAGTAAACATTAGAAACATATCATATATGGGTACACTAAATAGGCGACAAAAAAAAAGTTAATTTTCATGAACAGTGTATTTGATCATGAACTATATAAAATTTCTCAATAACTTTGACTGCTGAACAGTAATGTATTGTCTAGATATGGATGCGTTCTCTTGTGTGTTAGTGTAAATGAAAGTCCAGTCTGAATAAACCACATAAAAAAAAGAGAGGACATTGGTCACTTGAAAATACTGTAAAAAACTAAATTCACTCGCCATAATGAAACGTGAGTATAAGCTAACATGCATCTTCTGTGTTCTAGGGAAAGGTAAATAACCGATCAAGTGCCAATAGATAGTACTAATTACCAGCTTCTGATTTTCGCTCAAAGTTCACTCCTGAAGCATCACGCATGCTTGGCCTTATACACAAGGCAGCAGAGGTTCCCCTAAGTAGGTAGCCAACCAGCCAAACAGCACCTATTGTTTACGTGAAATTAATTGCTATTCTCTTGATGGCCTTTACATTTCTCAGCCTTGTACGAGCCCAGACACATTTTTTTATCTCTTTAATTTGATCTAAGCTAATTACTGCTTTGCGATTTGATAATCCTTTATGGCCATACCATTCAAAAAAATACGCCCATTTAGTCGCGTTGGTCACCTAGTTCCACTGGCCGTCTGGCCAACGGTACGGCTAGAATGGAAGTCAGTAGTAAGATGCCATAGCAAAAGCCACATGCGGCCATTTGAACTTCACGGTTCGATGGAAAAGCCCCCATGACCTACTTTACTCCTTTAGCTGTACGTTTTTTAAAAGCTTATATCAGCTCTGTCTGTCTGTCTGGATGTAATCTTGTAAACGCTATTTCTCTCACTTCTCATTATGGGATCCACTTAAAACAATGAATTCGCTACCCTTAACAAAACATAAACCTAGCGAAAAACTGACCGATTATTGTACCCATTAGTCATGGTGACAGTATTAGCCAATGGGAGAGAATCATGTCGTCACTTAAAAATGTGTAACTAACAATAAGGCATCATTCCATAAGCACTTGACTAGCTCAATGTATACGAAAATATTAGAATGTAACATGAGAACTCGTTTTCTAGTTTAAGTCAAATATGCTTTAAAAATCAATCCCAGAAACCTTCTCCCAGACACCCACCTCCTTTCCCCTACCCAAACTGGTACCTACACGTGATAGATTGATAGTATCCTGAGCATGCTAAAAACATGACATTGAGCAAAACAAAAACAATTGTTAAAATATTTCCTATCTTCAGATGTATTATTGTTGGGGGGGGGGGAGAATGTTAATCTGGAATCAATTACAAATTAATTACATGATTGATTCAAAATAACTGATACAATTGCAATAATATAATCTTTGTTTTTAAAGAATTTTCTAAATTTTACTTTTGATTTTGTCTTTCAGCGAAAACAGTTTAAATATGACAATGTATTTCACCTATGGTTCACTGTCACAGTTCGTGTTTATGTTTAGACAGTTGAATAAAAAAAAAAACTAGTCACAGAAGTGACTTAAAAATCTTTCTTCTAATTCCTTCCTTAAGTAGTTGAATGACAATGCTACATTGTGGGAGAAAGAGATGCAGTGACGTAGCTGGTCTCTTCGCTTCCGATTTAGCATTATACAATTCCATTTAAATGCATACAAAAAACGGACACACAAAACCGACACACAAAACACGCACATAATAACTATCAAGTTACATATGATTGAATAAGTGACTTTGTGATTAGATGACAGATGACACAGATGACACAGATGACACACAGAAAGAACGATATATTTTCTGGTGTCACATTTTTTTTTTGTTTCATCAAATTTGACAATTTTTTTTTGACGCCAGTTTAATCTTTTGTTTTTTACTTATTATAGAGAAAGGTATTGGTGTGGCCATTAAGAGTGCTCATGATAGATTTAAACCATAGTAAGTTGGTCTTCTGTGTGAATAAATCTTTTTTTGTTTAATAAAAAAAAAAAAACAGCAGACGAGTTTGGTCGCCATCTTGAGGAGTTAAGAAATAATTGATGTAATGAGTTCAGGGCTGGATTTTAAATAGGACAGGTGGGTCCACTGACCAGAGGACTTCACAAGATAGGGGCCTCCACTAGATATGGACCTCCACAAGATAGGGGCCTCCACAAGATAGGGACCTCCACAAAATAGAGACCTCCACAAAATAGGGACCTCCACAAGATATAGTTGGGGGATGACAAGAGTTTGGATTAAAGTGAGGAGGATTCGAGCAAAAAGTCGACCTCACTCTCTCGCCCTAAAGCCCATCCTTTTCTGGAAGCAAGATTTGGTCAAGACGTCCGGGGACAAGTTTGGGTGCAGGGGATGACCAGATACTTTCTGTGTGTCTTGTTCTGCTCTTGAGTGCTCCACAGTACTGTGCTGGTATTTGCCTTTCTGTCCAATTCGTCTAGTTTTGTGACGTTACGCACAGGCCGCCAAGTCCAGACTTCACTTGCTAGGTTGACAGAACCTCAGTGTACTGAGTGCTATGGACACGTCAGATACCCTCTACCTGGTTTAGCTGGCAAGTCGATTCCGTTTCCGGGGTGTGGCCGTGCGCATGCTACAGCTTCTGGGAGCCACAGGTGAGAGTTGGATACCGAGTGGGAACCAAATGTGAGCCAAGCTACCCTGTCCTAGATACCCCAAATACCCCTAACATAATGATAGGGGCCTCCACAAAAGAGGTTTAAAATATGCCCCAAATTTCGACGGGTCAACAACAAAGAAAGAGAAAAGATAGGCAGACAAAATAGAAAGAGAAAAGATAGGCAGACAAAATAGAAAGAGAAAAGATAGGCAGACAAAATAGAAAGAGAAAAGATAGGCAGACAAAATAGAAAGAGAAAAGATAGGCAGACAAAATAGAAAGAGAAAAGATAGGCGGACAAGATAGAAAGAGAAAAGATAGGCAGACAAAATAGAAAGAGAAAAGATAGGCAGACAAGATAGAAAGAGAAAAGATAGGCAGACAAAATAGAAAGAGAAAAGATAGGCGGACAAGATAGAAAGAGAAAAGATAGGCAGACAAAATAGAAAGAGAAAAGATAGGCGGACAAAATAGAAAGAGAAAAGATAGGCGGACAAAATAGAAAGAGAAAAGATAGGCAGACAAAAAAGAAAGAGAAAAGATAGGCAGACAAAATAGAAAGAGAAAAGATAGGCAGACAAAATAGAAAGAGAAAAGATAGGCAGACAAAATAGAAAGAGAAAAGATATGCAGACAAAATAGAAAGAGAAAAGATAGGCAAACAAAATAGAAAGAGAAAAGATAGGCGGACAAGATAGAAAGAGAAGGGATAGGCAGACAAAATAGAAAGAGAAAAGATAGGCAGACAAAATAGAAAGAGAAAAGATAGGCGGACAAGATAGAAAGAGAAAAGATAGGCAGACAAAATAGAAAGAGAAAAGATAGGCAGACAAGATAGAAAGAGAAAAGATAGGCAGACAAAATAGAAAGAGAAAAGATAGGCAGACAAGATAGAAAAAGAAAAGATAGGCAGACAAAATAGAAAGAGACAAGATAGGCGGACAAGATAGAAAGAGGAAAGATAGGCAGACAAAATAGAAAGAGAAAAGATAGCAGACAAGATAGAAAGAGAAAAGATTGGCAGACAAAATAGAAAGAGAAAAGATATGCAGACAAAATAGAAAGAGAAAAGATAGGCAGACATAATAGAAAGAGAAAAGATAGGCAGACAAAATAGAAAGAGAAAAGATAGGCAGACAAAATAGAAAGAGAAAAGATAGGCAGACAAAATAGAAAGAGAAAAGATAGGCGGACAAAATAGAAAGAGAAAAGATATGCAGACAAAATAGAAAGAGAAAAGATAGGCGGACAAAATAGAAAGAGAAAAGATAGGCAGACAAAATAGAAAGAGAAAAGATAGGCAGACAAGATAGAAAAAGAAAATATAGGCAGACAAAATAGAAAGAGACAAGATAGGCAGACATAATAGAAAGAGAAAAGATAGGCAGACAAAATAGAAAGAGACAAGATAGGCAGACATAATAGAAAGAGAAAAGATAGGCAGACAAAATAGAAAGAGAAAAAATAGGCAGACAAAATAGAAAGAGAAAAGATAGGCAGACAAATAAAAAGAGAAAAGATAGGCAGACAAAATAGAAAGAGACAAGATATGCAGACAAAGTAGAAAGAGAAAAGATAGGCAGACAAAATAGAAAGAGACAAGATAGGCAGACAAAATAGAAAGAGAAAAGATAGGCAGACAAAATAGAAAGAGAAAAGATAGGCAGACAAAATAGAAAGAGAAAAGATAGGCAGACAAAATAGAAAGAGAAAAGATAGGCAGACAAAATAGAAAGAGAAAAGATAGGCAGACAAAATAGAAAGAGAAAAGATAGGCAGACAAAATAGAAAGAGAAAAGATAGGCAGACAAAATAGAAAGAGAAAAGATAGGCAGACAAAATAGAAAGAGAAAAGATAGGCAGACAAATAGAAAGAGAAAAGATAGGCAGACAAAATAGAAAGAGACAAGATAGGCAGACAAAGTAGAAAGAGAAAAGATAGGCAGACAAAATAGAAAGAGACAAGATAGGCAGACAAAATAGAAAGAGAAAAGATAGGCAGACAAAATAGAAAGAGAAAAGATAGGCAGACAAAATAGAAAGAGAAAAGATAGGCAGACAAAATAGAAAGAGAAATGATAGGCAGACAAAATAGAAAGAGAAAAGATAGGCAGACAAAATAGAAAGAGAAAAGATAGGCAGACAAAATAGAAAGAGAAAAGATAGGCAGACAAAATAGAAAGAGAAAAGATAGGCAGACAAAATAGAAAGAGAAAAGATAGGCAGACAAAATAGAAAGAGAAAAGATAGGCAGACAAAATAGAAAGAGAAAAGATAGGCAGACAAAATAGAAAGAGAAAAGATAGGCAGACAAAATAGAAAGAGAAAAGATAGGCAGACAAAATAGAAAGAGAAAAGATAGGCAGACAAATAGAAAGAGAAAAGATAGGCAGACAAAATAGAAAGAGACAAGATAGGCAGACAAAGTAGAAAGAGAAAAGATAGGCAGACAAAATAGAAAGAGACAAGATAGGCAGACAAAATAGAAAGAGACAAGATAGGCAGACAAAATAGAAAGAGAAAAGATAGGCAGACAAAATAGAAAGAGAAAAGATAGGCAGACAAAATAGAAAGAGAAAAGATAGGCAGACAAAATAGAAAGAGAAAAGATAGGCAGACAAAATAGAAAGAGAAAAGATAGGCAGACAAAATAGAAAGAGAAAAGATAGGCAGACAAAATAGAAAGAGAAAAGATAGGCAGACAAATAGAAAGAGAAAAGATAGGCAGACAAAATAGAAAGAGACAAGATAGGCAGACAAAGTAGAAAGAGAAAAGATAGGCAGACAAAATAGAAAGAGACAAGATAGGCAGACAAAATAGAAAGAGAAAAGATAGGCAGACAAAATAGAAAGAGAAAAGATAGGCAGACAAAATAGAAAGAGAAAAGATAGGCAGACAAAATAGAAAGAGAAAAGATAGGCAGACAAAATAGAAAGAGAAAAGATAGGCAGACAAAATAGAAAGAGAAAAGATAGGCAGACAAAATAGAAAGAGAAAAGATAGGCAGACAAAATAGAAAGAGAAAAGATAGGCAGACAAAATAGAAAGAGAAAAGATAGGCAGACAAAATAGAAAGAGAAAAGATAGGCAGACAAATAGAAAGAGAAAAGATAGGCAGACAAAATAGAAAGAGACAAGATAGGCAGACAAAGTAGAAAGAGAAAAGATAGGCAGACAAAATAGAAAGAGACAAGATAGGCAGACAAAATAGAAAGAGAAAAGATAGGCAGACAAAATAGAAAGAGAAAAGATAGGCAGACAAAATAGAAAGAGAAAAGATAGGCAGACAAAATAGAAAGAGACAAGATAGGCAGACAAAATAGAAAGAGAAAAGATAGGCAGACAAATAGAAAGAGAAAAGATAGGCAGACAAAATAGAAAGAGACAAGATAGGCAGACAAAGTAGAAAGAGAAAAGATAGGCAGACAAAATAGAAAGAGACAAGATAGGCAGACAAAATAGAAAGAGAAAAGATAGGCAGACAAAATAGAAAGAGAAAAGATAGGCAGACAAAATAGAAAGAGAAAAGATAGGCAGACAAAATGGAAAGAGACAAGACAGGGAAATGAAACTATTCTACATCCTGATTAAGTTCAATTTATGCGTTCAACGACCTCATTAAGTTCTTTAAAAAAAAACAACAGCACAATCAATGGTGGATTTGTTTGATCTCGGTAGAGTCTTCAGTTCTTTATTCCTAAGGTCGCGGGAGTTTCTATACACCGGATACACCAGTATACACGCTTAAATGTCTTGCAAGCTAAAATTAACTTGTCTCTACGTGAGATTTTCATAATTTTAATGTACCGGCGACAGGTCAGTGTGTTTGTAGTTGAGCTCTGAGTGTTGAAGGAATGAGATAACACAAGGAACTTAATACATGTATTTACACTGAAAAGTCAACATTGCTGAGTTGGATTAATTTATAAACATTTACAATAGTTATGCTTAGACCCACCAGGAAATAGCTAGCATTGACATATAATATCTGGACTTAGAAATGGCGAAAAAAAGACCTAGCATTTAAAAAACTTTAACCTTACCTTTACCTATCCCTTAGTCTGTTGGACCGTTGGGGCACAAAGCAAGACTCGTCGACCGTCTTTTTCCATTCCTCCATGTCCTTTGCCCTGTTTAGAACCTCTTCCACTGGCAGGCCCGTCCATTTTTTTTTGCTGTCCTCCCATCGCTTTCTCTGTCTGCTTCTTCTTTTTCCTGGTACTGTTCCCTGCTGGAAGGTCCTTGAGAGCCCCGAAGATCTTGTAATATGGCCATAGATTTTGAGCTTGCGTTTGTTCAATATAGTTAGCAGGCCATCATGGGGTCCGATTGCTACAGTAGCCCTGTTTCTAATCTCTTGGTTTGTGATGCGGTCTTTGAACTTGAACTTTTTTGTCCCACATGAAGTTTCTTGAAAATGGATAGAAACGGAGGTTTGCATCTGAGACTGGTCAAAATTTAGTTCTAGTCCTAGTCTGGATCTATACCTTGCGGATCTTACCAAGGCTTTCGACATTCAAAGACCAGACCATTAAATGGCGAAAAAAAGGCCAGGTACCTAAAAAAATAAATGGCGTAAAAGGCCTAGTACATACAAGTAATAAAGGACGAAAAAAAAAGGTTTAGTACCTGTATACAAAAATTAAGGGCGAATAAAAAGGTCTAATGCCTAAAAAAAAATAAAGGGTAAAAAGGTTTAGCATCTAAATTGATAAAAAAGGGTAAAAAAAAAAGGTTTAGCACCTAAAAAAAAAATAAAGAAAAAAAGCCCTAATACCCATAAAAAAATAAAGAAAAAAAGGCCTAATACCCATACAAAAATAAAGAAAAAAAGGCCTAATACCCATAAAAAAATAAAGAAAAAAAGGCCTAATACCCATAAAAAAATAAAGAAATAAAGGCCTAATACCCATAAAAAAATAAAGAAAAAAAGGCCTAATACCCATAAAAAAATAAAGAAAAAAAGGCCTAATACCCATAAAAAAATAAAGAAAAAAAGGCCTAATACCCATAAAAAATAA
>JAZGLO010003916.1:555000-622500 GCA_036873155.1 Biomphalaria sudanica | reverse complement strand
GGTGTAGCGCCACTAAAGTTTCTTGCCCCGGGCCAACGTTTGACTCACTACACCTCTGGGATAATCTTTACGAATGTTATAGCTCTAAAAGGTTAGTGGAGTTTCGAGTAGCTTGCTAACCTATTAAATCGGCAATCCATATTTTTATACCAGATAACAGGAAGACAAGACAGACAAACCAGAACAAAGAAATGCCAGAGCCATCAAGTTTTCGTTACTCTCAGCCATTGCAAGTTAATCTAGAGAAAATACCCCAGGTTTGCATTATAGAGCTGTTTTTTTTCATATGCTTACTACACCAGTTAATAATTTTTGTCTATGTAATTGTTTCTTTGATTGATTAACATTATTCATTAACATTATCATCCGTTGCTATAATACACTTTAGTGGCTCTTTTTATAATCGCCAAAAAGCATAACAGACTTTAAAATGAATGAGTCACAGTAAATAATCATGAATAGAAAGTTCAAATACTTTAATTATTTAATTGAACATGAATAATACCACCATCGAATCACAAACATAAATATATATATATATATATATATATATTAGACATATATTATCTGCAGCCCGAGGGTCTTAATTTGCGTATCACTGTCGAAATAGTCACTGAGAGTGTTTTGTAATCAATTAAACGAAATAATAATGTTATAAGTAAAGCGAATGATCGAATTTAATAATAGAATGAATGGAGCTATCAAAATAACTAATTGATTTTAATCCATTTTATGAAATAAAAACATTTGCTTGTAGGCCTACATATATTTGATTAAAATATGAAATGAATAGACTTTGAGAGTATTTAACTAATAACCAAATGCTATGACATTCTAACTTCCTGGGTCACAAGTAATATACTAAACTATCAGCCACAGCATACATTATAATAAAAATAATAATAAATATCAGGTGACCGAGCCTCGCTCGGATGAATAATTTTTTAAACTAAGTCATTTTGGGAATATTGTTGTAATTACGAAAATGAACGATCGGGTAAAGACTATCAATCCGAAGAGTTGATTTTTCGTTCTGTCAGTTCTCAATGTAATTGTACATTGCGATTAGAATAGAAAGTCCCCCCAGCAGTAGACCTATAGAAAACCACAGCTCACGTCTTAACGTTTTACATTGCTTCTTTCGCGTAAAACTATTGGGCTATTATAGGCTTGGAAGAAAGTCTTTGCAGTGTAACTTCTAAGATGATTACTTTCCGACATTTAATATTGCAATTAATATATTCATTATGGCTCTGAGACATGGACACTTTACAGAAAACAACTAAGACTTCTTGAGTGCTTTCACCAAAGATGCTTGAGCTCCATCATGAACGTACGGTGGCAGGACCGCACTACAAACAACGATGTCCTTGCCAACGCCGGTATGGACAGTATAGGTGGACTTCTTATGGTCCGACAGTTGCAATGGGTAGGGCACGTATCCCGTATGGGAGACGAACGTTTGCCAAAGGCAGTCTTTTTTTGGTGAGCTTAAAGGTGGTCAACGTAACAGAGGCGCCCCACGGAAACGCTTCAAAGACCAGCTTAGGCGTCAACTTTCCTTGGCTGACATAGAAGAGAGCACCTGGTTGTATGCGGCCTCCGAACGAGACAGCTGGAGGTCACCCACGAAGGCTGCGGGATATACATTTGAGACCAAAAGAAAATCTGCTGTCGAGGACAAACGCAGACGGCGAAAAGAAAATCTAAATCGACCATCTGCGGACAATGGTTATGCTTGCCCTGGATGTGGCAAAATATGTAGGTCATAGCTGGGGCTGCGCAGCCACAGAAAATACTGCATTCCTCACTAATCTTCGGACTCGAAGACAAGCCTTATTTTTATGGCTTTAGTAAGAATCAATTAAATGATGCAAAATCTCTACGTTATAGTGTAAAACGTTCACCTAGTAACAAAGTGAAATCGCCATTTTTTCATTAGAGACTTAAAAACATCGCGTTAGTATTCTAAAGAAGTGTTTTTGTTAGGCAACTCTGTTACTCCGACAACCTTTCAGCTTAATAAAAAAAAAAGATTGCAAAAATTTGTTCGTCCCCATACGGAATAAGTGCCCTGCAAAGCGTGACTGTCGGATTATAAGAAGTTCATACCATTTTGCAAGAATATCGCTGTTTGAATTGCGGTCTTTGGTGAAGTCGTTCAAGAAGTCTTAGTTGCTTTCTATAAAGTACTCATGTCTCAGATCCACATAGAGGGGTTGAGAGAATCACTGGTTGACACTGATTTTTGTAGACAGGCGGAGCGATTTATTTCGCCACACTCTCGCTTGGAGGCGTCCAAAAGCACGACTATCCCTGTTCACATATCAACCTCTCTTTAAAGCAATGCGTCATTTGATACTATGCTTCCCAGATAATGTGAAGTTATCTACCACTTTAAGAGATGTCTATGCGCGGTGATCTTTGGGGCTGAGTAGATTTTATTGGGTGACTTCTGGAACATGACTTCTGTTTTACCGAGGTTTAGAGGTTAACCAACAAAAGCAGCAGCGTGATGAAAATTCGTTGACCCGAGCTGGATATCATCAGGGCCAGCCTTAGGCCTATGCTGCCGCAGTGGACCCCGAAGGTTCAAAAGCCCCGCTCTAATTCTAGGTGTAAATTATTAAATGAAACCATTATAATTTATAATAGGGTTCCCTTGGTCTCCTTGTTTTCAAGGAGCTCCTGGAAATTTCCTGAAACTCATAAAAATGTCCTTAAAAAGACAAAATTGCCATTTTGGGGTGTTAATCAATATGGTAAACGCCAGTCCTACACATGATATAAAAAAACGGCATCTTCAGCTTTTATTTAATAAAATTATAATGCAAATAGGAATTTATTTTCTAATACAAAATATTTATTTTCACTTATTAATCCTTATCCCTAACCTTACTGGTCCGCTCGCAATCCATTTGACATAGGGCCCCGCAAATGTTAGGGCCGTCCTTGGTTGTGCAAGTAAGGCATAGATAAGCTGTGTTATGACCATTTCCTATGTTTTGGTATGAGACAGTAGACGTCGAAGCTTAAACACATTGCAATAATTCACCAGTTAAATAATAACAAAGTAAAAGTTACCTACGGGTGTACACATTTTAAGTGTAAACAATTTATAAAGTCTTTAAAACACAATAACTAATCATTATTTTTCTTCCATAGTTTCATAATGGATCAATGTACAATAAGATGGTTAGGGTTCGTTTAATTACTCCAATTGAATCATTAAAACTTTTCTTCTGCGAAGAAATGTCTTAGTGTACTGCTGTGCGCCTAGTGACGTAAGCGGTGTCAAGTTTTTTTCCCATTGACGTCATATAGAAAATTTCATTCAAAAAAAATTCTAGCCAAAATTAATTTTTCGATAATGAGACATTTTCAAACCGATATAACGGTCGACCTCGAGTTTTCCCGACGTGGCCAATGAGCTGAGATTTTTTTTCTCACTATTATGCACATTCCGTGAAATTTTAAATGAAATCGTTAGAGCCGTTTTCGAAATAAAATTTATATATATACATACATACATACATACATACAAGAATTGCTCGCTCAAGAGTATAGGATGACAATGTCTTTGATTTCAAAGATTAGGAATGAGTGCACTGGTTTAATGGCTGAACACAATCAGTTGCAATTTTTTTTCCATCACATTTAAGCTTTTAAAACTGCTTGGTCACATGATACATGTCAATCCTTGGTCCTGGCTAGTAAGCCCGACAAAACACACTTGAACCTATAAACCTTCTGTGACACATGTAAGCCTGTATATCCACTGTGATACATATACATAAACAATTTGATATAACTTTTTCGTTGGTAAATTATGAGTGACTCTGGTATGAATGTACATTTTTTAAAAATAGTTACTATGTTCTGTTTGGTGTAATGCACAAATTGGAAGAAAAATTTCCTCACGGACATAAAGATTATTACAGTAGAACGTCGTTTATCCGACTCAATTGGGACCGGACACCGTTCGGATACGCGATTGTTCGGATAACCGAAAACCGAAGCGATCCATGCAGTATATGCAACCGGACACTACAATTGTAACGGGATATCCCTCACCTTGGGTTTTTCCGTCACTTTTCGCCTCGCGCGAAACAACTGTTGAGCATTGCCTGTTCGAAAACGTATTCATACAATATATGTGCATTACAGTACATGTGGTTGATAAAAAAAAAAAAAAAAACTGGTCCGGATATTTGACGCTCCGGATAATAAACGTTCGGATAAACGACGTTCTACTGTATTATTATAATTAATTAAAGGGCAAAAACCCTACAACAAGATATGGACACAAAAACAATGTTATCCTCCTTGCATGTATATGGAAGGGGAACTTGTGTTACATTACAGACATGCTGTCATTATTTTGACAAAGCTAATATGCGTACATCAACTCATTTTGTCTGTACGTCTGTTTGTCTGGTAAAAAAAGTTTTGTACACGTGATTTCTCCCACACTCAATTTCTAATCATACATTGCGCAATTTTTTTTTGTGTACTTTACTGAAAAAAAAAATGAATAAAAAAATTCAATTAGTTAATCAACTATTGATAATTAGTTAAATTGTTTGATATGGAACAAGGTAAAGAAATCGTACTTGACAGATGAGTTGGTATAAGTTCAATTAGTCCATTTTAAACTTTGTGTAGGGAGGCATCGCCTATTATATGTATATATATACATATATATATATATATATATATTATATATATATATATATATATATATATATATATACATATATATATAATGCATTTAAAAAGCGATCACGGAAACATTTACAAATGCTCCTTTCTTTCTTCCAACTTTTTTCCAAACTATTCCAGATAGCGCAGATCATAGTGCATTGAGTTAACTGAGAAAGCTAAGAGCATGAAATTGCTTAAAACAAAAAACAATCGCTATTTACGATATCTAATCGCATAGATTTATTAGCGGCCCCCGAAAGGGGAAAAGACGCTATTAGTTTTGTGTGAAATGTCTGTCCGTCTGTCCGTCCATATCGTTTAGATCTCGTAAACTAGAAAAGATAGTGAAAATCCGACATCACAATATTTTAGACCATTTAAATTTCTGATGCAACGGCTACTTTTTTTTCTGAAAGCGAAAAATCTAATTTCTTAAATCACTTATGCGTGCTAAAGAGAAAAAGCTATTTAGTATGCATTGTAACTTAGACCTAATTTAATAAGGAATAGTAATCTTGTAAACCGCATTTCCTTAAATCAATTACAATTATGCACTACACAATTGCATCTCAATATTTTTCTGTTTAATTAATTGGTATCAAGATAAATCATAAGAACTAATTAATTTTTTTTCATTTATTCTAAAAAAAACAACTAAACAATCTTCTGACTCCCAGAAGGATTTTAGTTTAGCCTTAGGGGGATATTTGTCTAATTTAACTAAAGAGAAAAATATTAAAATATCTTTAACTATCCGATGTCACGGACCGGAAGTGTGCAAGGCCGTTTTGAATAACAAATGTGTATTTTTCATACACTTCCTTTCCAAAAAGTTTCACTTCCTGGTTGAAAACCAGATTTAATATAGAAAGATTTGGACCAAGGGGCTCAACTCTAGCCTGTTACCTGGAAACAATAGACAGATTAGACGCTGTTGGTCTTTGAGAATATTTAACTCAAAACCGCAAATTAAGACATTTAAACTTCCTGGGCCACAAGTAATATACTAACCTATTAACCAACATAATAATAATAATAATAATAACAATGACAGTCTTCGATTCCGAAGATTAAGGATGAGTGCAGTGTTTCCATGGCTGCGCATAACCAGTGGCAAAATAAATAAATGAAACTCAAATACAACCATCAATTTTATTAGCTCTTAATAAGCGTGTCTGTATATTGTCCTTAGAGAAACGCGGATAGCATCTCAATATTTTTCGGTTTAATTAATTAGTATCACGGTAAATCATAATAACCAGTTAATTGTTTTTCATTTATTCTCCAAAAAAAGACTAAACATAATGCTTACAGTGTTCCATACCAAATACCAGTGCCACAATCTTCTGACTCCCAAGGATATCCATCTGTGTACACACAAATGACTGATGAGAGTCAAGACGCATTATTACCACGTTACGCCTATGGTCAGCAGCAGTTCTCTCAGCCTGTCCAGTACATTGCCCAACCTAGATCTAGATACATTTCTCAGGTAAGTGAGATGAGGGTCAAACCAAATTTTCAGTCGTATATGGATAGATAATCAGTGAGAGGAGAGAGAGCAAGGAATAGAGACTTTCTCTGAATAGATCTATTGAAATGATGTAAAGGAATAGAGACTTTCTCTGAATAGATCTATTGAAATGATGTAAAGGAATAGAGACTTTCTCTGAATAGATCTATTGAAATGATGTAAAGGAATAGAGACTTTCTCTAAATAGATCTATTGAAATGATGTAAAGGAATAGAGACTTTCTCTAAATAGATCTATTGAAATGATGTAAAGGAATAGCGACTTTCTCTGAATAGATCTATTGAAATGATGTAAAGGAATAGAGACTTTCTCTGAATAGATCTATTGAAATGATGTAAAGGAATAGAGACTTTCTCTGAATAGATCTATTGAAATGATGTAAAGGAATAGAGACTTTCTCTGAATAGATTTATTGAAATGATGTAAAGGAATAGAGACTTTCTCTAAATAGATCTATTGAAATGATGTAAAGGAATAGAGACTTTCTCTGAATAGATCTATTGAAATGATGTAAAGGAATAGAGACTTTCTCTGAATAGATCTATTGAAATGATGTAAAGGAATAGAGACTTTCTCTGAATAGATCTATTGAAATGATGTAAAGGAATAGAGACTTTCTCTGAATAGATCTATTGAAATGATGTAAAGGAATAGAGACTTTCTCTGAATAGATCTATTGAAATGATTGTCAGGACTTTTATTTATTACTAGATATTAAACTGTCTAGCTAGTAGAGTGTAATTTTACTTGCAATATGTGCGTGCGTATGTGTGTTAAAATTAATTATGATTTCATTTTGCCTGATAATTATATCAGCCCCGAAGTTCAGCCTAACAGACAAACCATACACACTTAGTTGTACATACATTTATAAACAATGTGTATGATAATTTACAATTAAATTAGGAATGTAAGACAATGATATCTATACAATGACATGACAAATAAACAATGTGAATGATCATTGGCCTCATTCAGTCGTAGAACGACTATGGTTCATCTCAGAGTACACTTCCTCATGTGGCTGTGGAGTCCTATTTTGGAGAGACACTCCCGTCCACATGTTAAGGTGGCTTTAGCTTCGATGGTAGAGGAGCTGGCCGTTTTTCGGATTGTACGTTTTTCTTCCTGAGCTCAGACCGATGTACTTTCACTGTCCATAGCTTTCTTGGTCACTATCTCTCTCTATCTGTTGCGGTCTAGAGCTATGTCTCTCCACTTTAATTGTATTAAAAAAAAAAAAACACCTTATAGTATGTTGCTTGATAACATTGACGTCAACAGCATTTCATTTTCTCAACTCAAGACAAAGATTCATCTCATTAACAAGTACTATTCAAATTGCCTATAACATCACTTCTTGATAGTAGCAAAGAATATTCCGCCAATAAATAATAACAACGATGATGACAAACATTGTTCAGGGTAAGACCCAACACTAACACCTTATAAAAAAATAAATGACAGAGATTACTACTCATTAAAACGAATGTATATTAAAATATCTTTATAATATGAAATAAAACTGTCCAGTCACGTAAAGCTCAGGAATAATTCAGGACCACAAAAAGTACAGCTTGTCTATGCAGGGCAAGATGGCGGAAAAGCACCAAACGGTACAGAAGAAAAAATGACGTCACATCAAAATCATGACGAAGCGACGACAGAAAGAAAAACTACACAAATCTAAATGTCACAAATGACGTCGTCGCCTCAAGAAGAAAGCGGCGTAACTGCGACAAAGATGACAAAGAAAAGAGACTTTCTCCGAATAGACGTGTCGAAATGATGACAAAAAAAAAGACTTTCTCCGAATAGACGTGTCGAAATGATGACCAAAAAAAAGAGACTTTCTCCGAATAGACGTGTCGAAATGATGACAAAAAAAAAGAGACTTTCTCCGAATAGAAGTATTGAAATAATGACAAAAAAAGGGACTTTCTCCGAATGGATCTATTGAAATGATGACAAAGAAATAGACATATTTAAAAGTTTGTGAAAAAAAAAGAATTGAGAAGAAGAAATCGACTCGTTTCCAAATGGACATTTAAATATCATTACTTCCAAGCATGACAATATCATGACATACTGCACCTCTATTTGTCATCTAGTTTTTGTTACTAAAATGTATATTACGAATTTACGTGATTAAATGTAACCAACCACATACAGAGTGGTCTGTCGTGTCAAAGACTGCATACAAGTCAAGCAGGAAAACGATTGATGTGTAGCCTAGGTTGGAGTTGCAAAATAGGTCATTTAGTACCCTGACCACCAGGACTCCACTAACTACTTTGTTTACTTTTTTCTATTTCCTATAGATAGATAGAGATCGCCCTGTACGTGATTACTTCCGTTTAAGTATATTCGCTACCCTGTGCTGTTGTTTGCCATTAGGAATTTGGGCAATAATTCAATCCCTAAAGGTAAGTACTGCTCATGTATCTTATAGAATACTTCGTCATTTTTATTAATGCTAATTTATACATTGACGTATTAAACCTATGCGGTGACCGAGTCGCATAATGGTCAACTCCTGGCGGTCTCGTTTCTTTAGTGGTGTAGCGATGGATTGGTGGCCAAGAGGGCTTGATCTCTTTAGGCGACCCTGCATTTTTACATTCTAAATTATGACATGAGGTAATGGCGAAGTATTCAATATTTAATGTAAAAATACAATAATCGAACACTCATTTGGGGGTCCCCCTCAAGTGGGGATCCGTTATTTTCAAATTCTGCCCTCAACCCTCCAAGAAAATCTTAGTCGACCACCGAAGGACAATCGTTATGCTTGCCATGGATGTGGCAAAATATGTAGGTCACAGCTGGGATTTCGTAGCCACGAGAAATTTGCATTGCTTCGGACTCGTTCTAACTAAAGATACACACAAAAAACATGTACAAAAGAGAGAGAGAGAGCGAGGGAGAGCGAGAGAGACAGAGCGAGAGCGAGAGAGGGAGAGAGAAAGAAAGAGAGAGAGAAAGGGAGAGAGAGCGAGAGAGAGAGAAAGAGAGAGAGAGGGGAGAGATAGCGAAAGAGGGAGAGAGATAGAGAGAGAGAGAGAGAAGGAGAGAGAGAGGGGGGTGAGAGATAGGGAGAGAGAGAGAGAGAGCGAGAGAGAGGGAGAGAGAGAGAGAGGGAGAGAGAGAGGGAGAGAGAGAGGGAAAGAGGGAGAGAGATAGAGAGAGAGAAAGAGAGAGAGAGAGAGAGAGAGAGAGGGGGGGGAGAGAGATAGGGAGAGAGAGAGAGCGAGAGAGAGAGAGAGAGAGAGAAATTTTATCCAAATGTATTTTGTTTTACTTCAGACAAGAAAGCTTGCAGATCAAGGACGATACGCAGACGCCCAAAAGAGTTCAAGGTGTACATTGTCTCTGATTATCGCATCTATAATTTTAGGTATTATATTGACTATAGTTGTCATTGTCCTCCGTGTTACACAATTCAAGGAAGAACATAATGATCCTTAAATAAATATATTCTTGTGTTGGCAAAAGTATGAGTAATGTGTGTAATTGTCACGCGGGGTAGGGAGTCTAGGCTGTATAGAAGTAAAAACAGGAAAATGTTTACAAACTAGTAGCTTTTATTTTCTTTTTAGGGTCTAAAATCAGTTTAATGAATTTTAAGTTTGAAGCTTCATGTGAAGTCTACATTTGAGTATTTTTAAAAATTGTATGTATATTATAAAGCGTATTATTGCTTTGTATATTGTATGTGTTCAATGTTTCCATGATTTTTAACGCATGAAGTATTAAAATATTTTATTTTGTAAAGATTAATTTTGTTAGTTCTTCACCTTCAGAAGTATCCCGACATGCAACAGGACATAGTTATCAGGTATGACTTGGCAAGGGAGACAAAAAGACAGATATTTTTATTAAATTTTTTTAATTGAATAGAGTAAAAAAAAAAAAAAAGCAAAGTTGCCCATTCGGGTCATCTTTGTCTGTGCTCTACTAATAACGAGGGTGTCGTGTGTCCAGCACAACGATCAACTTTCTTTACTTTTCCCCAACTAATGTCAGGTACCCATTAGAGCTCGGTGGACTCAGAGGCGCCCAAAGATCCCACAATTTAAAATTCCAGTCTTGACCAGGATTCGTTGTCAAGGGAGGCTTGAGGTTGAAAACTCCCTCTTCAATGATAGAAAAAAAAATACAGCCATCAAATTCCATAATCAAAGCCATGCGGGTTTTGAGCTAAAACAAAAATGGTCGAAATTATTACCCCCCCCCCTCACCGCCCTTTGATAAAAAAAAAACTAAAGCTAACTACAGTCACCAAGATCCATGAGCGCAGCCATTGAGGGGGGGGGTAAGTTTTTATCCCCCACCAATATGAACCATAAGGAAAACTACAATGTCTAAATTCAATCAATGGAGCCAATGGGGGTTTTGAGATTATAACTAAAGCTGGGAAACGAACCGAACCGAACCTGACCTACGACCGAACTGAACCGAGCACAAGCTTTAAAATGGATCGATACCATCAAACCAAACAAACTTTCCTTACCCCGACAGAAATGAAAATACATGTGCAATATGCAAATTCTGGCAATTTGCATATCATTAAAATACTTTTCATATCATAATGACAATTATTGTCTTGTAATAGTTATAAACAAGTGCATTGAATAGACAACTGAAATTCTAAAACATTTTTATCCTGGGATTATAAAGAGTGAAAATTTGAACTTTGTTTCTGGAAAAATGGAAGTAATATGAAGCTCTCTTGTCGCAACGATGTTGGCAATAGCTGTGCAGGTCATAATATGAGCTTTGCAGTTGCAATGGCTATACAATCACATAATGCTGGTTGAGCTCACGGTGTGATAAAAACTTCGTAAGAAAGTGATGGGAAATTACAAGCATAGTGGAAACAAAACAAAATTATTATAAAAATTTAAAACTACACTACTGTATATACTAGCAGCAATATTTTCTCTTAATAACTAACGAATGTTATATTTTATTTTAAAAACTGGTACATATGCTCTTGACTAATATAAAGCCTAAATGAGGAAATATCCGATGGCGTTTAGTCCTTTCAAATAAATATTTTCTCCTTCACTAGCCAAATTTTAATTTTAAAACAAATTTGTTTACTGAATAATTATATTGGTCAAACTAGAGTTTTCCCATTGTGGCCAACAAGCCAGTAATTCTTTAATGAACGATATGCATCATGTGTAAATTTTTTTGGGTTAGATGTCCCACCCACCCAGGTATTAGATTTTTGAAGTTTCCACGAGGTTACGAATTGAATAGAGGTATTGTAAAAATCAGGAACTAGAGCACTCTCTAACAGAATGTTGCAACGTATTGTAATGGTGAATTATTTCTTTTGTATTCAATCATTACGACAGACAAACTGAAGCCACTAGGAATTGTTACTAAGAAAATGTCTACTTGTGAATTTGTGACGTTATTAAAAAAATAATCACATCATACATTCCAGGGCCGGCCTTACTAATTGCAAGGCCGAATTTAATAAATGTTTGCGATGCCCTTTTTCTATTTTTTTTTAAAATAACAACTATTGCTATTACTCCGAATTTGGAGAAATCGGTCACATCGACCTTTGGCCGGCAAAAATGCATTAATGAGATCTAGAATACAAGCCTATAATTTCTATTCTATAAGTATTATATTGCAGTTATTATACAAAGGGGCGGTAGGTGAGTGGTTAAGCGCTTGGATTTTACTGTCTGCATTGTAGACATATCATGGAAATAAAAAAGCAATGCAAATTACGTTCACCTCAAAAAAGTTTAACTTGTAATACTGTTAGTAAGAACCACAGCGCTCTCGTACATATGCATCCCACATACATATATCGGGGCCGCTAGCCCCACGCCCAACCCTCCTCCCTTTTCATCCGGACCTGGGACCTGCAGATGGCAGAGTTAGTATGAAACGATGGAAGAAGAAAACAGAATTAAATTAAATTTGCCGATGTAGGATTAGCTAATGTCGTCTAAATAGCGTTTAAGTTATTGACAAGGCTAATAGAAATACAGCCTAAAATGAGACGGTGCGCTAATGTCTAATTAGGTCTATTGATTCATTAAAACTTTGTTCTTGATTGCAAGGTAATGTTTTAGTGTACTGATGTAAGACTAGTGACGTAAGCGGTGTAACGTTTTTTTTTCTTCTGACGTCATCAGGAAAATTTTCATTCATAAAACATTCTAGCCAAAATTAATTTTTCTACACTGAAACATATTCAAACCGATATAACGTCGACTCGACTTATCGCGATATGGCCGATGAGTTAGGAGTTGTTTTTTTCTCATTAATATGCACATACCTTGATTTGAGTCGTCTCCGAAATAAAAGATTATATATAAATATAATAATAATAATAAGGCTTGTCTTCGAGTCCGAGATTAGTGAGGAATGTAGTATTTCCCGTTTTCCCAGCTGTGACCTACATATTTTGCAACATGCAGGGGCAAGCATAACCATTGTCCGCAGGTGGTCGATTTATATTTTCTTTTCGCCGTCTGCGTCTGTCCTCGGCAGCAGATTTTCTTTTGGTCTCAAATGTGTATCCTGAGGCCTTTGTGATAAACCTCCAGCTGTCTTGTTCTGAGGCCGCATGCAACCAGGTGCGCTCTTCTCTGTCAGCTAAGGCAAGTTGACGCCTAAGCTGATCTTTGAAATGCTCGCTTAAGAGTATAGTATTAGTTTGGATAAGTTAGATATTTAAATTTTAGAAAGATCTAGACAAACAAAATTAAATCTATGAGATTAGATATCGTATTTAGCGATTGTTTTTGTTTGAAGCAATTTCACGCTTTTAGCTTTCTCAGTTACCTCAATGCAATACGATTTGCGCTACGATCTGCGCAATAATCTGCTCTACGATCTGCCCTATGATCTGTCCTATGATATGCCATATGATCTGCCCTATTATCTGCCCTATTATCTGTCCTATTATCTTCCCTATGATCTGCCCTATGATATGCCCAATGGTCTGCCCTATGTTATGCACTATGATCTGCCCTGTGATTTGGACTACTCGGGAATAGTTGGTAGAAAAGAAAGACTATTTGTAAATGTTTTCGTGATAGCTATTTAAATACATATATATATATATTGTGTATATTGCGCTTAGCCTTACTCTTTCTTCTATGACAATCGGCCATTTTAAAGATAATTTGTTGTAGTTTTAAAAAAAATACATGTACATATGTAACTGTGGTATGAATTGAATTCGAACTCACGTGCTCGTGTATAATCTGGTGAATATACAAACCACTGTGCCAGAGAAGTGCTAATGAAAATAGAAGGTTTTATAGTTATCTATTGATAATTGATAGTTTTTTTTTAAGCGACGCCTCTCTACATAAAGTATAAAAAAGACTAATTTAACGTATACCACCTCATCTGTCAAGTACTATTTCTTTCCCTTGTTCCTTATCAAACAATTTAATTAATTACCAGTAGTTAATTAACTAATTGTATTTTTAATTTTTTTTTCTGTTTCTGTCAGGTACAAGAAATAATTGCGCACAATTTCAACTTGATCAGAAATTGGGTGTGTAAGAAAGTCGTAACTGCAACCTTTTTATGACAGAAAATATTTAAAAAAAGAAATAGTGCACTACGCCATATATACCGGTGCGATATTAAAAAGTTCACAGTAAATACTTGTTTCATGAAATTAAAAACATATGTTTTTTTCTCGTTGAGTCTGTCGACTACAGATTCTCGGTTGCACTAACTCAATACCCCTTTTGCCTGCCAGCAGTCTCGCCTACCTCAAGATGCCATCCTTAAAGTGTTTCTCAACATGGCCAAGTTGGTATTTATGTTGTTAATAAATCTGCTGATGTGCTGTTAAGCGGCCACTTATGCCAGAGTACAACATCACGGAAACTTGTTCATGAAAAGATGAATAATTGACAATTAAAAAACAAAACAGAAGCACACGAGAAGCAGGCACAGATTACACATATGCACTTACAACCGTTATTTTAAAATACGCCAAACAGTCAAAGATCTTTCCAAAGTTGTGACTTAAAGCGAAGGAATTCGTGTTTCTCAGTCCATTATATCTCACACAAAGAGGTAATTTTAGCATCAACACTCTCTCTTGATACTGGATACTGCTATGGAAGAAATAGATAATCTTCTCAATGACACCAACAGTATTACGTATATCTGAAATGACATTTAGGTCAATAATAACAAATTTAGTCTGTGGGACTCGCAACGGACAATGTCTGCTTTAGGATATTTTTCACGAATCCTTGCCTGAACATACTTTTAAATGCTACCTATCACGGGGCAGACATCGTAGCCTTGGCCGAGTAGTTTGTTCATGTGAAAAATGTACATAATGTATTCGCTGACCATGAAGTTGGACACAAGCAGTGTGTCTCTCTAAACAACATTGGCAAAACCAATGAATTCTTATCGAGTACAATCGCCATCAACAAATCCAACGCTCGAACACATCAGTTCAGTGCCTGAGATATCTGCATTTTTATTACCGAAATACCAAGAAAACGAAGTTAATTCCCTCTACTGCTGCTTGTAGATTTTGATTTCTTGCTGCTGCCAGTGCTCCATCATTTCAAATCAACGTTTTGACTTGGATGGTATGGGAAGAACTTTTGTTTATATCTCTTCTATCACAAACTGGTGGACGTGTTTAACCTGCTATTTTATTTTATTGAACGCTAACGCTGACCGCAAAATGACTGCTCTCCACAACCTTGTACAAAGAAATTTTCACATTTATCAAATCAAAAGACAGATGGCAAGGTTTTTTTATTCTAAGACAAAAAAAAAAAAAACTTTTATCATATTTTAGGTCTTTACTAAATATAGTGATAGTGGCTAAAATTTGGCTACCCAGAATTCCGAGGGATGCACATGAATGGTCAGCTATCAATGCCTGATAAGCCTAGACCAGTGTACTACAACTGTACTTAAGTCACCAGTGGAAACACTACTTGTTCAGTTGCTACTTAGATTTTAATTGATCTGATGGCGCAAAAAAAGTGGCTCGGAATATGCATTTTTTAAAGCTTAAAATAACGGAACTTATGCTTGGATCCGGGGCTTCACCCTGCACTTCCCGATGGGGACGATGGCCTGCGACTCCTAAGGGTAAAGTCTTAGAGCCACAACGTGGTAAATATTTGGTTGATATTATATAGGCACATAGACAGGCACAAGCAAAACGCAAAGCTTAATGATTTTGTGGAAGAAAAAATATTTAATAAAGATTAATTCTAATTATAATAAAGATTAATTATAAAGAAGTACAATCAGCGAGTAAGGGGGGATGTACAGAATGATTTAGGATTTTATGATAACGTTTAAGATAATATCACAAGGATGCTGCTCATAAAGATTCGTGTATGGTCTGCTTATTCGGCTGTCTCTCACTTATCTGTTATTCAAGGTTCTCCTTCGGGGTGGGGTAGGTTGAAACTCCGTCGTGCTGGCAGCCAGTTGCTGGTGCCCTGCAGGTAGGCAGGCGCTAGTGTGAGGAATATGAGGGTGCCACGCGGTGGGCTTACTCCGGTGGTAGGCGCAGACCGGTCCTGGGACTTCAGCCTGGAATGCCTTCAATTCTGGTCGAGGGTGATGAGTGACTTACCCTCTATGGGAATGTGTGGAGAGCTGCTGAGGTCTACCTTCAGGCAACAAAACACGCCAACCCTGGTGTAGGAGGCTATGAAATGAGACATGAGAGGAGCCTGAATTATTAAACCATACAGGCTGGTTGGCGAGAGGGCATCCTTGATAGGAGCGTGTCCCTCAGACTAACTAAGATACATGTTAACGACATTTCACTAGGTCTGATAATAATTGCTGTACAAATGATATTATAACACTATTACGAATACACCTATAAATGTACAAGGCAGGGGCATAAATGAGGAGGGAAACAAGGGGACCGTATTACAGGGTTGTAGCCCCTGTGACCTCATTGACCTACAGGTAAACAAGTCCATGGTCGCTCGTATGCAGTATGCAGCCGAACATTCCGGGCTCACATAGGTCTCACCAGCCACATGAGGAGGCATAAAATCCCAGGGCAAAGCCCTCAGCTCCCTGGAAGACAAAACTGGTCATCATCGAACAACGATGAATGAACTATAGATTTCGAGTTTTTTGTTCTAACTTTAAATGCTTTGAAAAAATCAATCCTAGAAACCTTCTCCCAGACACTCTCCTCCTTTCCCCCTCCCCCCAGCTGGTACCTGAGATGAACTCCTATTGAAAAATCAGAGCAGGAAGGACTAGTCATCCCGTAGTGCTCTGGCAAGAAACTTAGCCGTTCGGCGTAGTGCCTCGTAGCTACCATACAAGTCGAGTGACTGCTCATACAGGTCTCCCCTTTGCTCGAGGAGCTGGGGACACTCGTACAAGACGTGCGACCCTGTTTATAAATGACGTCATAAGTTCAAAAATACATCAGCCCCTCCCCCCCCTTTAGCGTTCTTGTAGAGTCTCTAGCTAAAGCAAAAGATTGAAACCTTATCGTGCTCTGGATGTAACAGTTACAAAGCTTATATCAAATCACTCTGTCTGTCTCTGAGTGTCTGCCCTTCCGGTCAAAAGTTTGTACACGTAATTTCTACAACACCCAATCTCGGATCAAGTTGACGTTTTGCACAATTATTTCTTTTACCTGACAACATAAGAATCAATTACAAAAATTAACCAATTAGTTAATTAGCTATTGGTAATAAATTATTTTGTTTGGTATTTCAAAAAAGGGAAAGAAATAGTTATTGACTGAAGTGGTGGTATAAGCTGAATTAGTCCACTTTATAGATTGACTTCTGAGGCTTATTACAAATTTAATTACACGACTGATCTATACTAATTGATATACTTAATATAAGCTTTGTTGTTGTTTTTTAAGCATTTTTTTTATTTGCTTGTTTTTAAAAAAAAGGCCGGACTATATCTTTGAGTTGAAAACAAATATTGGTTTTAACTTCGTCTACGAAGTGGGAGATTTAAAAGAGTTGTAACCACAGTACAATAATAATAATAAAGCATTGCCTTCGAGTCCAAAGATTAAGGAAGAGTATTCTATTGCATATAGCTAGGTTCTGCCGTGTGTCTACCATGGGTCTACCGTGGCTTTGCAGTGGGTCTACCATGGGTCTACCGTGAGTTTGCAGTGGGTCTACCATGGGTCAATTTAAGTGCTCTTTTCGCTGCCTGCGTCTGTCTCAATGGCGGACAGCTATAGATCTCTTGCAAAGGCAGCATCTCATACAATACATAAACTACGAAGCTGTATGCATTCTAAAATATACTTGGGGGAAATAATTCTAAAGTTTTTTTTTTATTGTTACGCTGAACAACGTATCCTATATGATACAGACGCTCCTTCTAAATAGACAAATACGTCCAACGCGTATCCACGTGTCAATCTAATCGTGCACGTCAGAGACTTAAACTGTGATAGGTCATTAGTTTTCCTGGCTGATTCAAGCAACCCGCTCCATTCTCTCGTAGCGTTAGGGAAAAAAGAGAATATGTTCCAATTTTTCTAGCGTGTGGAGTAATGAATGTGCTTTGATGCCTATCTGGATAATTCTTTGTGTGTGTTTTATTATTTGAAAGTTTTGGTTCAGTGATTGATATATTATTGCTACTTTACTTTTGAGTCTTCTGTTCTGGAGTGCCATTAAGTTTATTAAATTTATTAATGGCATTGCATTACTTGAATGTAATTATTCATTTATATATATATTTCTAAGGCTCTAATTTGATTCTGTTGTAATTTATTTATGTCTATTTGAGTTGAGAAGTCCCAAAACAGAGGACTCATATGCCAAATCTGGTCAAACTTTAGTGTAAAAGTATTTTAGTTTAGCCTTAGGGGGATATTTGTCTAATTTAACTAAAGAGAAAAATATTAAAATATCTTTAACTATCCGATGTCACGGACCGGAAGTGTGCAAGGCCGTTTTGAATAACAAAGGTGTATTTTTCATACACTTCCTTACCGTGATACCGGTTATAAGAACCGAAACGACCGCGTTCTTATGTGGCTGAATCACGTGATCGAGATGTATTTTAATCTTCCCCTCCCCTTACCAGGCCCCACAATATATTCCATCTCTGTGTTTCTCTTAGCTTTCGTTTTTGACATCACACTTATTAGCTAACCAAAACAGAACCAAACATAAACAAACAGCGCTTATTTAGTTGCAATCAAAAAGTTTCACTTTCTGGTTGAAGACCAGATTTAATAAAGAAATCTTTTTGGACCAAGGGGCTCAACTCTAGCCTGGAAACAATAGACGGATTAGACGCTGTTGGTCTTTGAGACTATTTAACTCATAACCACAAATTAAGACATTTAAACTTCCTGGGCCACAAGTAATATACTAACCTATTAACCAACATAATAATAATAATAATAATAACAATGGCAAAGTCTTTGATTCTGAAGATTAAGGATGAGTGCAGTGTTTCCATGGCTGCGCAGAACCAGTGGCAAAATAAATAAATGAAACTCAAATACAACCATCAATTTTAATAGATCTTAATAAGCGTGTCTGTACATTGTCCTTAGCAAAACGCCGATAGCATCTCAATATTTTTCGGTTTAATTAATTAGTATCACGGTAAATTATAATAACTAGTTAATTGTTTTTCATTTATTCTCCAAAAAAAAAAAAGACTTAACATAATGCTTACAGTGTTCCATACCAAATACCAGTGCCACAATCTTCTGACTCCCAAGGATATCCAACTGTGTCCACACAAATGACTGATGAGAGTCAAGACGCATTATTACCACGTTATGGCCTATGGTCAGCAGCAGTTCTCTCAGCCTGTCCAGTACATTGCCCAACCTAGATCTAGATACATTTCTCAGGTAAGTGAGATGAGGGTCTAACTCAAATTTCAATTATAAAATGCTAGAAAATCAGAGAGAAGAGGAAATAGATAGTAAGGAATAGTGACTTTCTCCGAATAGATTTATTGAAATGATAACAAGGAATAGAGACTTTCTCCGAATAGATTTATTGAAATGATAACAAAGAATAGACTTTCTCCAAATACATCTATTGAAATGATGACAAAGAATAGAGACCTTCTCCGAGGTGATCTATTGATGACAAGGAATAGAGACTTTCTCCGAGGTGATCTATTGATGACAAAGAATAGAGACTTTCTCCGAGGTGATCTATTGATGACAAGGAATAAAGACTTTCTCCGAGGTGATCTATTGATGACAAGGAATAAAGACTTTCTCCGAGGTGATCTATTGATGACAAGGAATAAAGTTTTTCTCCGAGGTGATCTATTGATGACAAAGAATAGAGACTTTCTCCGAGGTGATCTATTGATGACAAGGAATAAAGACTTTCTCCGAGGTGATCTATTGATGACAAGGAATAGAGACTTTCTCCGTGGTGATCTATTGATGACAAGGAATAAAGACTTTCTCCGAGGTGATCTATTGATGACAAGGAATAAAGACTTTCTCCGAGGTGATCTATTGATGACAAGGAATAAAGACTTTCTCCGAGGTGATCTATTGATGACAAGGAATAAAGACTTTCTCCGAGGTGATCTATTGATGACAAGGAATAAAGACTTTCTCCGAGGTGATCTATTGATGACAAGGAATAAAGACTTTCTCCGAGGTGATCTATTGATGACAAGGAATAAAGACTTTCTCCGAGATGATCTATTGATGACAAGGAATAAAGACTTTCTCCGAGGTGATCTATTGATGACAAAGAATAGAGACTTTCTCCGAGGTGATCTATTGATGACAAAGAATAAAGACTTTCTCCAAACAGACTTAGTAAAAAGTCGGTGAAAAATTAAGGATTGAGATGTAAAAAAAAAGACTTGTTTCCAAATGACATTTAAAAATCTTTATTTCCAAGCATGACAATATCATGACATAGCATTTGGTACTTGTATTTGTCACCTAGTTTTTGTTATTTAAATGTATATTACGAGTTCACGTGATTAAATTTAATACAACACCTACAGAATGGTCTAGCGTGTCAAGACTGCATACAAGTCCAGCATGAAAAATATATGTGTGGCCTTTGTTGGAGTTCACCAACTACCCTGACCACCAGGACTTCACTAATATTTTGTTTACCTTTTCTGTTTCCTACAGATAAAGAGAGAGCGCCATGTAAGTGATTACTTAGGTTTAAGCATATTCACTACCCTCTGCCGTTGTTTGCCATTTGGAATTTGGGCGATAATTGAATCCCTCTGGGTAAGTAAAAAACTGAAGTTTCTTTTTTAAACCTTGCGATCTATAGGGCAGATGATATATAGGTCATCTTTTTTCTGTGGCCCACGGTTAACGAGGGTGTCAGATGGCCAGCACAACGACCAACCACCTTTAGTTTTTCCCAAATTATGCCAGGTACCCATTAGAGCTGGGTGGACTCAGAGACGAAAAAAAAAATCCCGAAATTAAAAATCTCGGTCTTCACCATGATTCAAACCCGGGACCCCCGAATCGGATGTTAAGCTCTTTACCGCACAGCCACCGCGCCTCCAAAGTAATGTTTCCTCTCTTAGATCTTGTGATCTATGGGCCAGATGATGTCAAGGTCATCTGTTGTTGTTTTTTTTGGCCAACGGTTAACGAGCAGGGTGTCATGTGGCCAACACAACAACCAACTGCTTTAGATTCCTCACTAAAGTCAGGTACCCATTAGAGTCTTCACCTACATTCGAACCCATGACCCCATTTTCGGAAGCCAAGCGCTAATTCCTCATCCACCGCCCCCCCTCGAAGGTTAAGTACTGCTCATATATCTACATAGAATACCCCGCCATTTTTATTATCGCTGATTTTAAATCGATGTAATAAACATATGCAGTGCCTGCGACGTGTAGTTTTCATCTCCTGGAGGTATCGTTTCTCCAAGTAGGACGTTTTGAAATTGGCCAATAAGCACAGTCTCTAAGCTCTTTTGAAGCAGAGAAGATTGCAATGGCTTGGATATGTCACCCGCTTGCCAGGTGGAGAAATTACAAAAGACATCCTCTATGCTAAACTTGCTGAGGCAGTTAGACCCACAAGCCGCTCAATACTAACCTACAGAGATGTCTGCAGGCGAGACATATATATATATATAACAAATAAGACTTCTTGAGCGCTTTCACCAAATATGCTTGCGCTCCATAATGGACATACGGTGGCAGGACCGCAGCACTACAAACAGCGATGTCCTTGCGAACGCCGGTATGGACAGTATAAAGGAACTTCTTATGGTCCGACAGCTACGCTGGGCAGGGAACGTATACCGTATGGGAGACGAACGTATGCCAAAGGCAGTCTTTTTTTGTGAGCTAAAAGGTGGTCGAAGTAACAGAGGTGCCCAATTGAAACGCTTTAAAGTCCAGCTTAGGCGCCAACTTGCCTTAGCCGACATAGAAGAGAGCACCTGGTTGTATGCGGTCTCAGAACGAGACAGCTGGAGGTCACTCACAAACACCGCGGGATACACATTTGAGACCAAAAGAAAATCCGCTGCCGAGGACAGGCGCAATCGACGAAAAGAAAATCTAAATCGACCACATGCGGACAATGGTTATGCTTGCCCAGGATGTGGCAAAATATGTAGGTCAGAGCAGGGATTTCGTAGCCACGAGAAATATTGCATTCCTTCTGACTCGAAGACAAGCCTTATTATTATTCTAACTAAAGACACACACAAAAAACATGTATATAAAGAGAGAGAGACACACACAAAAAACATGTATATAAAGAGAGACAGAGAGAGAGACACACACACAAAACATGTATATAAAGAGAGAGAGACACACACACACACACAAAAACATATATATAAAGAGAGACAGAGAGAGACACACCCACACACAAAATTTATATAAAGAGAGAAAGAAAGAGAGACACACACAAAAAACATGTATATAAAGAGAGAAAGAGAGAGAGACACACACACAAAACATGTATATAAAGAGAGACAGAGAGAGAGACACACACACAAAACATGTATATAAAGAGAGAGAGAGAGACACACACACACACACAAAAACATATATATAAAGAGAGACAGAGAGAGACACACACACACACAAAATTTATATAAAGAGAGAAAGAAAGAGAGACACACACAAAAAACATGTATATAAAGAGAGACAGAGAGAGACACACACAAAAAACGTATATAAAGAGAGACAGAGAGAGACACACACAAAAAAACATGTATATAAAGAGACAGATCAAAATGTATTTCCTTTTTTTCTACTTCAGGCAAGAAAGCTTGCGAGTGAAGGACGATACGCTGACGCCCTAAAGAGTTCAAGGTGTGCATTGGATCTGAACATCGCATCTTTAATTTTAGGTGCTATATTGATTACAGTTTTAATTTTTTACAGTGTTGTACTAAAGCAAGAACATAATGATCCTTAAATAAATGTGTGGCTTAAGTATAATTAAGGTATATAACTGTCATGTTGGGTAGGGAGTCTAGGCTGTATAGAAGTGAAACCAGGAAGTTGTTTACGAACTAATGCCATTTGGTTTCTATTAAGAGTCTAAAATCAGTTTCATAAGTTATTAAGTTTGAAGCTTCATGTGTGGTCAACATTTGAATATTTTTTAAAAATGTTATTTATATTATAAAAGGGTATTATTATTTTGTATATTGTATGTGTTCAATATTTTAATAATTTTTAACACATGAAGTTTTAAAATATTTTATATTGTAAAGATTAATTCTGCTAGTTCTTTACCTTCACAAGTATCCCCGACATGTAATAGAGCATGTTATCAGGTTTAACATGACAAGGGCAGTAATATTGTAAAAGACTGTTATTTTACTTTAATTTAACGAAATGCTCCCTATAAAGAAGAAGGGTAAGGACAGGGCAGGCCAGAAGCACACATGAAGACAATGTGGGATAAAAAATAACCAACCAGAGAAACATTTGTTTGGGGAGTGTCCAAACTTCACCAGTCTTAGAGAAACTCTGTCGAACATTTTAAATGACAACACTCTGAGCAAGGTCAACATAGATGTAGCAATATTTTGAAATAAAATACCCTAACCAAAAAAAATAAAAACTTAGAGATATGAACTTGATGTTGTTAGCAGAGTATTTGATACTTTTATGGAACATCTACTTAAAGGCTACTTCAGTTTCGTAAAAGTAAACAGATTACCAAGTAGATCATATATACAGAAGGATTGTACAATGTAGGATAGAAAATGTAATATATATATTAAATAATAAATAAAGAAATAAAGAATCACCCTTTGTGTCAGGATTTTGTGATTTTACCATCACAAAAGAGATACAAGACACCGATAGCGAAGACAAACAGACACAAACAAACACTCTTTTGTTCCCCTGGCAATCAAATCATTAAATAAGAACAATCTGGTATAAACTTTGTCACATGTAAATTATGAGTGAGTCTGGTGTGAATGTACACTTTGGTTCCTTATAGTTATAATGTTTTTTGTTTGGTGTAATGCACAAATTGTAAGACAAATTTCCATACGGACAATAAAGATTATTATAATATATATATATATATAAAGTAAAATATACATCAGGAAAATAAATATTTTATAACAATTTAAATACAATATTCAAACAAATGTAACTCTAATTGCAATTTAAAAAAACAAAACAGAATTGGAAGGGAGATTTGAATGTTAAATAATCACCGCAGCATTGTGAAGGGAGTAAAGAGAAAAAAAAGCAAAGTTTCCCTTTCAGACCTTGTGATCTATAAGGCAGATGATGCAAGGTCATCTTTTCTGTGGCCTAGGGTTGATGAGGGCGTCTAGCGTCCAGCACAACGACCAAGTTCTTTACTTTCCCCAACTAATACCCATTAGAGCTTTGTGGACTTAGAGGTGTCCAAAGATTCCACAATTAAAAACTCCAGTCCACACCAGGGAGGTTTGAGGTTGAAAACTTCCTCTTTAATAATAAAAAAAAATAAGAAAAAACAGTCCACAAATTCCATAATCGAAGCCAGACGGGTTTTGAGCTTAAAAAAAAGGAGGGGTTTGAACTTATCACCCCTTCCCCGTCCTACAATGAAAACACTAAAGCTAACTACAGTCACCGAATTCCATGAGCGTAGACAAAAAGGGTAGGGGGGAGTTGTAAGCCCCCTACAATATAAACCTAAAGTAAAATAACAGTGTCTTAATTCAATCAATGGAGCCAATGGTGGTTTTTAGATTACAACTAAAGCTGGTAAACGAACCGAGCCTGATCAATGACCGAACAAAACCGAACACAAGCTTTACCTCCAAACCAACCAAACTGTCCTTACCCCGACCGATCTGAATATAAATGTGCAATTTGCATATCATTAAAAATACATTGCATATTTGCAATTATTGGCTTGTAATTCATTTTATATTATATTATCAATTATTGTCTTGTAATAGTTATAAAGTGCATTGAATAGACAACTAAAATTCTAAAACATTTTCACCCTTAGATTATACATAGTTATACTTTGGATTTTGTTTCTGGAAAATGGAAGTAATATAAAGCTCTCTTGTCGCAACGATGTAGGCATTGGCTGTGCAGGTCATAATCTGAACGTTGCAGTCGAAATGGCTACACAATCCTCTAACGTTGGTTAAGCTCACGATGTGATTAAAACTTGGAAAAAAAAGTGGTGGGAAACTATAAGCAAAGTGGAAACAAGAAAATAAAAATATAAATTACTAATTTGTACATTACCATGATGAGGGCAATATTCGCTCTTAATAAATAACGAATGTTATGTTTTAAAAACTGGTAAATATGCTCTTGAATAATATAACGCCTAATTGCGGAAATATCCAAAGACGTTTAGTCCTTTCAGATAAATATTTTCTCATTCACTGGCTAAATTTTTAATTAAGTATTTTTTTTTCTTACTTTGAAAAATTAAATTGGTCAAACTAAGTCTAGAGGTTTCCCATTTTAGCTAATGAGCTGGTAATCTTTTTCATGAAAGATGTACACCATGAGTCAAAGTTATTAGATCGATGTGCCACCCACCCAGGTATTAGACTTTTGAAGTTTCCACGAGGTTACGAATTGAATAGAGGTATTGTAAAAATCAGGAACTAGAACACTCTCTAATAGAATGTTGCAACGTATTGTAATGGTGAATTATTTCTTTTGTATACAACATCATAAAAACAAACTACTTCTACTTCTGACCTTGTCACGTCATTAAAAAAATAATTACGTCATGTCTTCCAGTGCCGGTCTTACAAATTGCGGGGCCGAATTAAATAAATGTTTTCGAAGCCCCCCCCCCCCCCATTAAAAAAAAATAAAATATTACTATCCCGCAAGGTTGTCATTGTCGGAAGTGGTAATGGATGTAAGCACTCCACTACCTATACAAATGCTTCTTATGGCATGCGTCTCAAATAGCCTCTGACAACCAGTCCAACTCCTGGCCTTCACGTGTGACTCAGATATTGAGTCCGGCGGAACTGTTCTCACTAACAGGAGAAGGGGCAAAGAGACTCCTCAGCTCGCATGTCACTTACCATTCAGTAACCACGCCCCTGTAATCAACCTTAAAACTAAACAAATAAAATGAGCAAGAAAAAAAAGTAATTGAAATGACTTTTTGAGAATGTTTCACTCTAGAAGACAACAAGTCCTCACCACAAAAATCAACCAAGTTTCTTTTTCTTACAAATTTGAGAAACGTTTCAGTCTCCTTAGCAGACGAATCACTCCTTTTCCGTTCTTTCTGTGGAGGAATCACTCTTTTCCTGTTTGAAAACAAATTTAAATGTTGTAAAGTGGTAAACATTGATTGGAATTTCTTTTATGTAGCGCAACTTTCATGCTTATAGCATAATCAGCGTGCAATGATCCATCTCTTTTGTGGACCAATCGGGGGAAGGGGCATTTGGGAGAAGGTTTTCTGTGCTTTTGTTTTTAGGCACTCAGTTAAGACAACATTGTGTGAGTATGAAACAAGAGCCCCTTGATAGGTAGCCAAGCCCCCTTTCATAGGTAGCAAGGCCCCTATGATAGGTAGCCAGCCAATCCCCTTTGATATGTAGCCAAGCCAATTAGATAGGAGCCAAGCCTCCTTAACAGGTAGCCAAGTCCATTCGAAAGATAGCTAAGCCCTCTGATAGCCCTGCCCCCTTTGATAGATAGCCTCTAGATCACATGTTCCACATTAGGGATGTTGTAACCAATCGTTGTCATCCATTAAATCACAAAATATTTATTAAAACAAAATGACGCTCTTTTTTTTTAGGGGAGAGGGAAACAACGAATGCAAAGTTACTGTGTGGCTGTCATAAGACCAATCTCTTTTTCCTCTCAACAGACGTTGTTCACTTGCCCTCATGAAATAGGTTCGCATCATGGCTCAAAATAAAATTGGATCTACTGGTAGAAAGCTTAGGCTAGCAGAATTGTGAATAACATGTTAAAAACAGATGGGAGCTAATGCACAATGAAACGAAACCTAAACAAGAAAATCATTAAAAAAAAAACAAATTTACAAAGAAAGTTTGTGTTGAAACGCAAACTCAAAATCGGCCCCCGAAGTGGTCCGCTCAGGTAGATAAAAAGGCAGGTTTCAATATTTTATTAAAGAATATCAGAAACTATGAGCTACAAACTATCAACAACTACAACCATACATCGATATAAAAAAAGAGACGTGCTCTTGTATTGTTAGCAGAACTAACGGTTTGATCCCACAGGATACAGAGATTTATTAATGTTATTTTTATTACATTGTCAATATTCATATGTATTCGATGAACTGACAGTTATAAACATATAGTTGTGTCACTTACAAAGACCGCACCACGAATGAAGAGATTAGAAACAGGATTAATACAGCAATTGGACCCAACAATGACCTGCTAACCATTGTCAGAAAACTCCAATTCTATGGCCACATCACTAGGTCCTCAGGGCTCGCAAAGACCTTTCTTCAGGGAACAGTACCAGGAAGAAGAGTGAATGAAATTATATCAAAGGCAAAGGACAGACAGAAAAGGAGAAGAGAGGTAGACAGATTCAGTCTGATGTCTGGTCCATCAGACTAAGAGATAGGTGAAGGTGAAGCTTAATGTGAACCTAGCCTAACTGATGTTATTAAAGGATTATATCGAATATATCTAATTTTGTTTGGTTAAGGGGAAATCTCGAAATCAAACTCAACAAATATACGTTTTCCTTAAAAAAAAATAAAAAAAAAAAAAATCCAAAAACAAAGACAAAAAAAAAAACAAAAAAAAACTAGAAATTTTTCCCTTTAGTTAAGTTTTACTAAGATGCTTTGTCGTCTTCCAGATCAAGTGTATAATAAAAAAAACACATCTGAAGTTAGATGTGAACATGGACTAACTGGTGTCATATACTGATTATCTATTTGATCTAATTGTTTTGTAAAGCACCGATCTCTCATTCAAAGCCTCAAAAAAGTAAAAAAAAAACATTTCCGTACAAAAAAATATAAAAATTCTTTTTTTTTTTAGTATACCTCAGCTTTTTAGCTTTTGACTTCAGTTGTCGGGCTGTTTACATTCTAGGAATCCTTGGGCTTTTGCCTCTTTTTTTTTTGTCTCCTTTTTGGGCTCTGCATCTTTTGGGGGAGGGGGGGCTATCGGCCTCTTTATAGTTATGATTTAAAGCGCAATGATCGCAAATAAGAAAATGGAAATATTTACATTATGGTTGTCATAACATTTTATGGTTATAAGTTGCTTTGTACAGGTTATTCATCATGCATTTTTTTTATAATAGCACAAAACAACAATTTTTTTAAATACAAAGTACTTAAAATATATATATATACCGTGAAAATGTTAACAATAGATAATTGAATAGAACAATCAAAAAGTAAAAATAGTACTTTAAATAATTAAAGAGTCAGTATCCGGGGACTTTCTGCTTTGCGACAATTTCCCTTATTTTTTTATTTTTTTTTAGCGGCCCCCGAAAGGGGAAAAGACGCTATTAGTTTTGTGTGGCCTCTCTGTCCGTCTGTCCCGTTTAGATCTCAGAAACTAGAAAAGAAAATGAAAATCGGACATCATGATATTTTAGATCATTCAAAGTTCTGATGAATCGGCTACTTTTATCTTTTCCGAAAGTAAACCATCTTATTTTTTAAATTATATATGCAAGCAGATTTTTCAAAACATTACACCACTTTTCAATGAAAAACTTCAGGGGAGGTAACTTTTTTTTAAAAAAAGGTCATGTCTTGTAAACCTATCCCTCCGTCTCATTTGTCTTGTGTGAGTGTTGTATGTTTTATGCTCTTTATTGTGTTTTTGAAAATAAAATTTCTGATAGTGGTATTACTGTTATTTATGAAGTTAGGACGTGGGTCTATTATATTTGCTAAGTAGATTGACTTCGGGATGACCAAGTTGTTTATTACTATAGCTATACACCAAATATGATTGTCGCCATGTACTTTAACATTCTAATCACATTCTTTGTGATTTTGTTACGTGTCCTATGGTGATTGTAATCCCTGACAGTTCACGCAGTGCCTAAATTGATAGCTACTTATAAAGTTTTGTTTTCAATTATGTTCCACTTTAATAGATTGTTTCTCTTTGAAAAAATTTTTTTTTTTTAAATATAGTAGTTAGAATGACAAAACTTATCTAACTTAGCAAATACATTTGACAAAAATCTAAAACCATTTGCATAAATGTGTTGAAAATATGGTAAATAGTCAGCTCTCTTACTAAAAAAAAAACAGCATCCCGTATTTGTTACTATTAACAGTTGTAAAAATGGTGTATTTTTATGAATAAAAAAAGGGTGGAATAGTTGATTTTAATAATTAAAATTTTCGATTTTAGAAAAGACAAAAATAGCCATTGCATCAGAACTTTGAATTGTCTCTAACAGAGGTCCCCAATATTTTTGTCTTGTAGACCCCTTGCCATGTTTTCTGTTTTTGTTTCCTACACCCCTGCTTGTAGTTCATTTTTGCAAATTCAAATACTCCATTTTTCTAACTAATTTCTAACTGTAGCGACTTGAAGTATTATTGTAGACATTTTCGTCAAGAGCATTCTCTCATGTAATTCGTTATCTTTCACGTATGGCTCAAATATTTGGTCCGCGGGGCTGTTTTCACTATCAGGAGAAGGGGTGAATGTGAGGGCAGGAGGGACGAGGGACTAATTAGCCTTGGCTGGCTACCCACCTAGCAGAAGGAAGACATAATTCAAATGTGTGCTGCCTTACAGCTATACCCAAACATGGGGAAGGTTTCGTGGGGGTCAAAACTGAGGAAAAATAAGGAGCCAGCGATTCTTAGGCAGTTTATAGCACACAGCGGAATACACCCTTAGAGCCTATGACGCCCCTGATCCCAAACTGTATTTGTCTTTTGCAAAGAATTGCATAAGAAACTTTAAATGTTATAAGTCATACCACCGAGGTGCCCTGGAACTGTTCCTTAAAGAAATTCTTTTAATAATATTAGATGCTGGTTTGTGTCAAACAGTTTTTAAAACTAATGTAACGGCTGGTAAAATTAATGTTTTTCTTATGGTGTTTTCGTATTCGGCTATAAGCAAAAAGATCTCTTAAGACTCTCACAAATCACCATCTTTCTTTATTTAATATTGAAGAAAGATTTTGTGTTTTATTCTGAACTCTGAAATCTATTATTGTGAACCCCCGTGGACATCTCATGGAACCCCAATTTATTTTTTTTTTCATTTTCATAGACCCCTTAGAAGTCTTCGTAGACCTCTGGGGGTCTAAACAGACCACTTTGGGAAACACTGGTCTAAAATATCATGATGTCGTATTTTCAATAACTGTTCTAGTTTACGAGATCTAAACGGGACGGACGGACGGATGGGGGAACAGACAGACCACACAAAACTAATATCGTCTATTCCCCTTTCGGGCACGCTAAAAGCCACAATAAAAACAACAACAACAACAAAAACACACACACACACACACACAAAGCCAAGTGTATTGTCACTTCAAAGAATTTGATGTGCAAAAACAAAGTCTCAAGTACTTTATTCTGTACGTGTCATGTTACAATAGAGCTTATAGGAAGTACACTTTCAATGAATTGAAAGGAAGCAATGAATTAGCATTATGAATCATCATACCATAAGTTCATCCAGTTAGGCTTAATCGTTATTCTTATTTGATTGTCAGTTATTTTCTTTAAAGCTAATTGGTCTATTACCAAATTGTGATAACATCGTTAGAATTTTTTTTAAAAAGTTTTTATAAAGTGCTATAGTTGCTTAGATAAGGTGCATTGGCTGAGCTGTAAAACGCTTAGCTCCCGAACCGGTGGTCCCGGGTTTGAATCCTAATCAAGACAGGATTTTTTAAATTTCGGGATCTTTGGGCGTCTCTGAGTCCACCCAGCTCTAATGGGTACCTGACATTTGTTGGGGAAAAAGTAAAGGTTTGTTGGTCGTTGTGCTGGCCACATGACACCCTCGTTAGCCTTGCACCACAGAAACAGATGACCTTTACATCATCGGCTCATTAGAACACAAGGTCTGAAAGGAGAAATTTTACTTTTATAGTTGCCTAGTGAAATAGAATCGTTTTTTAAATGTACCTACAATTAAAAGATATGATTTAAGGATTTTATAACAAAGCTGTTTTTGGTTGGAAAAACAATAATGAGAAAAAAGCTTATATTAAGCGTATTTGCATCAATTAGTTTGGATCAAACATATCATTAAATTTGTAATAGATCTAGACTAACAATAATAAATCTATGCGATTAAAAAGATTTTTACCAATTGTTTTTGTTGAGCGCTTGTGGGAACAAATAGCCCAAAGACCCTACAGCATGGAGACAGACTGCTGGTATGATCCTCGCCGAGATCTAAAGAAGTGAAGCTGCTTTAGCCTGGAGAAAGCTGCCCTTATCAGCTAGTACTAAAACAGAACTCTGGCAAAATCTGCCACTCCAGAATCGGCTTGATTAGCCATACCAGGTTCTATCCCGAAACTAAAACCAGTGACTCATCTGGGAGCATCCATTGTCTTCCGAGAAAGAAGGAGCCATTTATAGATCTCAATTTTATGCTTTTACCTTTCTTAATGCTCTCCTACTTGTCTGGACCTGCTGGGAAAGGAGATGAGAAAATAGAGGGCATCTGTAAATATCTGTGAAACTGCCTCGACAGGCCTTACCTATGCAACTTGTGGGAAGCGTGGTCGATAGGCCAAGTGCGCTTGAACTTGGCTTGGCTTGGCTGCCTAGAAGGGGGCTCGAGGTTCGACACCCGACTCGGGCAGAGTTGTGTACTGAGCGCCTAAAGGCAGCACGGAAAACCAACTCCTAGATACCCCCTCCCCCTTGAGGTCTATAGGGCAGATGATGTAAAGGTCATCTGATTCTGTGACCTACGGTTAAAGAGGGTGTCATGTGGCCAGCTCAACGGCCAACCTCATTTTTTCCCAAACTCTTCATGTACCCATTAGAGCTGGGTGAACTTATGATCCTATCACTCGCCCAAGGTTCCCGAATTAGAAAACCCAGTCTTCACCAGGATTCGAACCCGGGACCCCCGGTTCAGAATCCAAGCGCTTTACCGCTCAGCCACCGCGCCTCCACCTATATGGGGAAGCATAGTATCTATATGTATGTTGTACAACTATTTGAACGTAAAACGCTAAGGAAGTATGTTAGCTTTATGAGTCACTGTAAACTTAGCTGCATGAGTTTTGCTTGAACTTACACAATTAGTCACATCCTTATGTTCTTATGTCATCATAACATCTTTCAAAATTAAAACTTAAAATTATTGCACGAATTAATATATTTCATTGTTTTTAAACTCGTTGGCATGACGACTGCCTGACTAAGGAATAGCTTTTCGAACGCAGCATTTCTAACTTAATCTTAGGATTTCGAATTCAAAGAGGAAACTTGACTTTTATTGTCTTTTTCTTCGTCACGTGATACCATCGTTAACCTTAGGGTAAAGTAACTATCATACGCTGATAGACCTGGAAGTCTGAATGTTTATTTTGAATTTTAATTGAGTATGAACTTCATATAAAATATGTTTCTAGTTTACAATGAGGACACACAGCTAGTATGTAAGGATTGATTCGTATTAGTTCCCTTCTTCAAGATGACAAAGGAACTTTTGGAAGTATATACATGTTTTAAGATAAGTTCTACTGAGTTAGTTAGAAAAAAAAGCAACAAAAAAAGCTTATAATAAGCATAATGGACCTTATTTACCAATCGTAAACAAACAACATATAGCCAGTGATTCTCAATCTTTTCTATACAAGTTACGATTTAATTATTAATACACAATGGTTATCATGTGTCAGCTTTTTTTTTGTTGTTTTATCAATATTATCACGTGACTAAATGTTTTTTGTTTACGATTGGTGAATTAGGTATATTGTATCAATTAATTTGGATCATTCATGTAATTAAATTTGTTAAAGATCAAGACTAGCATTAATAAATATGGCGTTTAGAAATATTTTTTAACAATTATTTTTTTAGTGCCATTTCATTCTTTTAGCTTGTTAAATACGCTATGATCCTATCACTTGTCTCAATACGCTATGATCCTATCACTTGTCTCAATACGCTATGATCCTATCACTTGTCTCAATACACTATGATCCTATCACTTGTCTCAATACGCTATGATCCTATCACTTGTCTCAATACGCTATGATCCTATCACTTGTCTCACTACGCTATGATCCTATCACTTGTCTCAATACGCTATGATCCTATCACTTGTCTCAATACGCTATGATCCTATCACTTGTCTCAATACGCTATGATCCTATCACTTGTCTCAATACGCTATGATCCTATCACTTGTCTCACTACGTTATGATCCTATCACTTGTCTCACTACGTTATGATCCCATCACTTGTCTCACTACACTATGATCCTATCACTTGTCTCTATACGCTATGATCCCATCACTTGTCTCACTACGCCATGATCCTATCACTTGTCTCAATACGCTATGATCCTATCACTTGTCTCAATACGCTATGATCCTATCACTTGTCTCACAACGCTATAATCCTATCACTTGTCTCACTACGCTATGATCCTATCACTTGTCTCTATACGCTATGATTCTATCACTTGTCTCACTACGCTATGATCCTATCACTTGTTCAATACGCTATGATCCTATCACTTGTCTCAATACGCTATGATCCTATCACTTGTTCAATACGCTATGATCCTATCACTTGTCTCAATACGCTATGATCCTATCACTTGTCACAATACGTTATGATCCTATCACTTGTCTCAATACGCTATGATCCTATCACCTGTCTCAATACGCTATGATCCTATCACTTGTCTCAATACGCTATGATCCTATCACTTGTCTCAATACACTATGATCCTATCACTTGTCTCAATACGCTATGATCCTATCACTTTCTCAATACGCTATGATCCTATCACTTGTCTCAATACGCTATGAGGAGAGGAGGGGTTATCTGTGTGAATGTTATTGTGGTCGGTTTTTAAATGCATAAAAAAAATCTTCACTTATAATTCAAACCTCCTCAAGGGGATCAATTCAATTTATACTCCAGACAGAGGGGTTGAGAGAACCACTGCTTGCTACACAGTGATTTTTTAAGGCGAGCGGGCTGATTTATTTTGCCTCTAGCTTGGAGGCGTCCAAAAGCACTACTGGCCCTGATCAGACGCTTATCAGTCTCTCTTTGAAAAAATCAATGCTTCATTTGATACTAAACTTCCCAGATTTGTGACGTTGTCTGTCACGTTAACGGGGTGTCTATTCACGGTGATCTTTGGGGCTGAGTGGATATTATAGGGTGACTTCTGGAACATGACTTCTGGAACATGACTTCTGGAACATGACTTCTGGAACATGACTTCTGGAACATGACTTCTGGAACATGACTTCTGGAACATGACTTCTGGAACATGACTTCTGGAACATGACTTCTGGAACATGACTTCTGGAACATGACTTCTGGAACATGACTTCTGGAACATGACTTCTGGAACATGACTTCTGGAACATGACTTCTGGAACATGACTTCTTTTTTTCGGAGGTTTATAGTTAAATCAAAAGAAGCGGCCACGTACGCTAATTTGTTGACCGCAAGCTGGAGATCATATTCGGTGTGAAATTTTTTTTTTAAAGTTATATCAACTCTATATGTCTGTCTGTCTGTCTTTCTGTCTGGGTGTAATCTTGTAAACGTTCTCTCACCTCCCCTTCTGCGGTCAGCTTGAAGCATTAACAATTATTCGTTGCCCCAAACAAAACAAATCTATCGATAAACGGACCGATAATAATTGTATCCATTAGTCATGATGACAGTACTAGCCAAGGGGAGAGAATTATGTCGTCGCCTAAAATTGTGTAACTTACAATAAAGCAACCTTCTAGTACCATAAACACTTGGCAAGCTCAGTGTCTACGGAAATATTATAATGTAACGTGAGAGCTAGATTTTGAGTTTTAGTCGAATAATAAATGCTTTTAAAAATCAATCACAGAAACCTTCTCCCAGACATTCGCCTCCTTCCCACCCCCTCAATGTGAGAAAGTAAGGCATAGAGATACTGTGTTATGACCATTTCCTTTGTTTTCGTATAGGACAGTAGACTTTGAAGATTAGGCGCATTGTAATAAGTCACCAGCAAAAAATAAAATATTACCCTACATAGTAGAACTTTGTTAATTATTCTAAGCTGTCTATCTATCTATCTATCTATCGATCTATCTATCTATCTATCTATCTATCTATCTATCTATCTATCTATCTATCTATCTATATATATATATATATATATATATATATATATATATATATATATATATCTTATCCATCTATAGATATCTATCTATCTATCTATCTATCTATCTATCTATCTATCTATCTATCTATCTTATCCATCTATAGCTATCTATCTATCTATCTATCTATCTATCTATCTATCTATCTTCCTATAACGCAGCATGTCTATTGCTTTTGCATAATTCTAAATAAATGGATTGTGTGGTTGAGTGTCATGAATCGCTTGGCTACCAGTCCAGGAGTTTGGATCCCGACTTGAGCTGAGTTGTCTTTGCTGAGAACCTAAAAGCAGCTCGGAAACCTTCTCCCATAGGGCTACAAACGAGATTGGACCAGAACACTTTGATCCTGTTGTAAAAGGGAAATATTAAGTATTAAGTTATTTGGCTGTAAATATTCTTTCTAGTAATAATATGGCTTGTCTCCGAGTCCGACGATTAGTGAGGAATGCAGTATTTCCAGTGGCTGCGCAGTCCCAGCTGTGACCTACATATTTTGCCACATCCATGGCAAGCATAACCATTGTCCGCAGGTGGTCGATCTAGATTTTCTTTTCGCCGTCTGCGTTTGTCCTCGGCAGCAGATTTTCTTTTGGTCTCAAATGTGTATCCCGCGGCCTTCGTGAGTGACCTCCAGCTGTCTCGTTCTGAGGCCGCATACAACCAGGTGCTCTCTTTTATGTCAGCCAAGGAAAGTTGTCGCCTAAGCTGGTTTTTTAAGCGTTTCCGTTGGGCGCCTCTATTACGTCGACCACCTTTTAGCTCAACAAAAAAGACTGCCTTTGACATGCGTTCGTCTCCTATTCGTCTTTCTAATAAATAAGTCTTTTTAAAAGTATTTTTTGAAATTGTGATTGTGAAGGCTCCAGGAGGTCTAAGGTCTAGTGAAACTCTGTTCGATTGTTTTATCCATTTATGTCTTATTTGTCTCCTTGGAAGATGCGGTGGCTGAGCGGTAAAGCGCTTGGCTTCCGAACCGGGGTCCGGGGTTCGAATTCTAATGAAGAATGGAATTTTCAATTTTGGAATCTTAGGACGCCTCTGAGTCCACCCAGCTCTAATGGGTACCTGACATTAGATGGGGAAAAGTAAAGGGGGTTGTTCCTTATGCTGGCCACATGACACCCTCGTTAACCGTAGGCCATAGAAACAGATAACCTTTTTATTATCTGCCCTATAGACCACAGGGTCTGAAAGTGAATTTTTTTGCATTGCACATTTGAGTAAATTGCAAAATGAGCAAGAGAGATAATGCAGAGGCGTAGTCAGGGGGGCAAGTGGGGCAAGATGTCCTGGGCGCCAATCTCAGAGGGTGCCAAAAAAATTATTAAAGATATTTTAGTTAGGTACTACATTCTAATATTATTTGTATTATGTTATTATCAAATACTTTTTTATAAGCCAATATTTCTATGTGATGGTGATGGAAACTGGAGGGGGGGGGGGAGAAAGGTTTGCTCACTACGCCTTTAAGATAATCACAAATATTTTTTTTTACTAATGCCATAGCTATGAAAGGTTAATGGAGATTTGAGTTGCTTGCAAACCTCTTAAATCGGCAATCCATATTTTTATACCAGATAACAGGAAGACATGACAGATAAACCAGAACAAAAAATGCCAGAGCCATCAAGTTTTCATAACTCTCAGCAATTGCAAGTTAATCTAGAGAATATACCTCAGGTTTGCATTATAGAGTTGTTTATTCCATGTGCATCAGATAATAGTTAATAATTGCTGTCGATGTAATTGTTTCTTGATTGATTAACATTATTGATTAACATTATTTTCTGTTGCTATAATACACTTTAGTGGATTTTTTGTTAACACCCTCTTCCCCCAAGTAAAAAAAAACAACATAACTCACTCTGAAATGAACGAATCAAAGTAAAAAATCAGGAAAAGAAATTTGAAATACTTTAAATGTTTAATTGAATAAGTAGTAGTTGTATTTTGCTTGTCTGTCTGTGTCTGTCTGTCTGCCCAATAGTTAGTAAACGTTAGTTCTCCGACATCAAATCTAGAATCAAGTATTTCTTTTACTGACAACACAAGAATCAATTAAAAAATTTAACCAATTATTTAATTAACTAATTAATTTTTTTAAAAGCATTTTTTTTTTCTTGTTTTAAAACAAAGGTCGGACTTATTTGAGGCTTAACTTTGTCCACGAAGGAGAAATTTTAAAAATAGTTTGTAACCACAGTATAATAATAATAATTAAGCATTGCCTTCGAGTGCAAAGTTTAAGGAAGAGTGTTGCGTTTCACATCACTAGGCAGACCCTGCTGAGACCCACTTAATTTGTCACTCTAGCCCAGACAAAACGGTGGCCTGTCATGTGTATACGATTGGTCTTTCGTTGGTATACCATGGGTCTGCCTTGGGTATACAAGGGTTATGTAGTGGGTCTACCATGGGTCTACCATTGGTCTACCATGAATCCGCAGTGGGTCTACCATGGTTCTGCAGTGGGTCTACCATGGTTCTGCAGTGGGTCTACCATGGTTCTGCAGTGGGTCTACCATGGTTCTGCAGTTGGTCTAGCATGGTTCTGCCGTGGGCCTACCTTGGTTCTGCCGTGCTCTCTATCGCCGCGAAAGTTACATGGGGTAACTCTAGTCCCACTTGCAGAAATAAAAGAGTTATCTTTCCATGACTTTTTCGTGTGGACACGACAATTTGTTCACTGAAAATTCGTTCACCAACAAATCGTTCACGACTTTTCGTTCACCCGTCAATTCGTTCACCCGACAATTCGTTCACACGACTATTCGTTCACCCAACGTATTGCTCACCGACAGTTGGTTCACGACAATTTGTTCACTGAAAATTCGTTCACCAACAAATCGTTCACGACTTTTCGTTCACCCGTCAATTCGTTCACCGGACAATTCGATCACACGACTATTCGTTCACCCTACGTATTGCTCACCGACAGTTGGTTCACGACAAATCGTTCATTAACTGTTCGTTCACCGACAAATTGTTACACAAACAAATCGTTCACTGGATAGTAACATATCGTCAATATTTTATATACTTATCGCGTGTCAAAATTTGTTTACATTAAAACTTTTTTAGTTATTATTAGTTTAATTAAATAGTATCACGATAAATCATATTAACTAGTTAATTGTTTTTCGTTTATTCTCAAAAAAAAAAACAAAATTAGACGAAACATGATGCTTACGGTGTTCCATACCAAATACCAGCGTCACAATCTTCTGACTCCCAAGGATATAGAAAACTGTGTCAACACAAATGAGTGAACACGGCCAAAACGTATTACTACAATGTTACGCCTATGGTCAGCAACAGTTCTCTCAGCCTGTCCAGTACATTGCCCAACCTGGATCTAGATACATTTCACAGGTAAGTGTGATGAGGGTCAAACCAAATTTTCAGTCATATATGGATAGCTAATCAGAATAGGAGGGAGAGCCAGTAATAGAGACTTACTCCGAATAGATCTGATGACCAAGAATAGAGACTTTCTCCGAATAGATCTGATGACAAGGAATAGAGACTTTCTCCGAATAGATCTGATGACCAAGAATATAGACTTACTCCGAATAGATCTGATGACAAGGAATAGAGACTTTCTCCGAATAGATCTGATGACCAGGAATAGAGACTTACTCCGAATAGATCTGATGACAACGAATAGAGACTTTCTCCGAATAGATCTGATGACAAGGAACAGAGACTTTCTCCGAATAGATCTGATGACCAAGAATATAGACTTACTCCGAATAGATCTGATGACAAGGAATAGAGACTTTCTCCGAATAGATCTGATGACCAGGAATAGAGACTTACTCCGAATAGATCTGATGACAACGAATAGAGACTTTCTCCGAATAGATCTGATGACAAGGAATAGAGACTTTCTCCAAATAGATCTGATGACAACGAATAGAGACTTTCTCCGAATAGATCTGATGACAATGAATAGAGACTTTCTCCGAATAGATCTGATGACAAGGAATAGAGACTTTCTCCGAATAGATCTGATGACAACGAATAGAGACTTTCTCCGAATAGATCTGATGACAAGGAATAGAGACTTTCTCCGAATAGATCTGATGACAAGGAGGAATAGAGACTTTCTCAGAATAGATCTGATGACAATGAATAGAGACTTTCTCCGAATAGATCTGATGACAAGGAATAGAGACTTTCTCCGAATAGATCTGATGACCAGGAATAGAGACTTTCTCAGAATAGATCTGATGACAAGGAATAGAGACTTACTCCGAATAGATCTGATGACAAGGAATAGAGACTTTCTCCGAATAGATCTGATGACCATACGCCGCTAGTTTGCAGGGCCGGCCTTAGGCCATTGCAACCTATGCTATCGCAGTGGGCCTCGCACTCTCAGAAGACCCGCGCTAATTCTAGGTGTAAATAATAAATTAAACCATTATATAACTTATAAAAAATTTCCAGCGGCCTCCTGTCGATAACAAGGAATTCCTGGAAATCTCCTGAAATTGCAAAATATACGGAAAAGTCCTGGAAATCTTCGGAAATTATTAAAATATTTTGAAAACTCATTCAAATCTTCTGAAATATATAGACGAAAATTGGGGTGTCATTCAATATGGAAAACGCAAATCCTACGCGCGTTAAAAAAAGACGGCATTATGCAATACCCGTAATTGTGGAATCTGGTGAAAGAAGCTTTTCTCGCCTTAAACTAATGAAAAATTACTTGAAGTCAATAGATCTCGTAGATAGATTGAAACATTTGTAATTCTTGCTATTGAGCGTGATCTATGTAGGAAACATAATTTTTATGATATACTGTATAACTTGCTATGCGCAAGGCTACTAAAGTACTTTTGCACACAGCAAACAATAAAGACGAATGTATTTTTTAATACAAACTGTTCCTGCTGTTTGCTACTACATGTCACGCGAGAATATGAAAAACTACTTTATAATTGTTGTTTTAAATTATGTCAAACTTATATGCATATTAAATAGATTTTTTCTCTTTAAAAATAGTAAACGTTATTTTAGTGTAAATGTAGTTATTAATATGACAGAACTAACCCTAACCTAGCAATATAAATGTAAAAGAACATTTTTTTTTGACAAAAAATCTAAAATCATTTGCATAACTGTGTTAAAAATATGACAAATAGTTTTCTCCCCTACTTAAGAGCTATAGACCACAAGGTTTAAAGAGTGTATATCATATTGTGTGGTACCTACGAAAGAGCCTCCAGTATTTGTTACAATTAATAGTGAATAGTTGTAAAAATGGTGTACTATTACGAAAAAACTTCTTGCATAAGTGATTTAAAAAATTAGATTTTTTGCTTTTAGAAAAGAAAAAAGTAGCCGTTGCATCAGAACTTTGAATGGACTAAAATATTATGATGTCTGATGTCGGATTTTCACTATCTTTTCTAGTTTACGAGATCTAAACGGGACGGACAGACGGACAGACATTTCACACAAAACTAATAGCATCTTTTCCCCTTTCAAGGGCCGCCAAAAAGGAACATTTTTTACCCCGCCCCATTCGCCCCACCGATAAAATCCCGGCTAAGCGTATGTAAAAGTCTAACAGATAACATTCAAATGACGAGCCTTTAGATCTAAACTTAGAAGACGATGCGCACAATGTTCCAAAACATCAACTTATAAAAACTCTTTAATGAATAGGGCCCACTTGCTGAAATACCTTAAGACGTCTAGTCTCTTCAAGATAAGTATTTTCTAGTTCTCTAGCCAAATTTAAATTATTTTTTAATACTTTAAAAAACATAGTGATAGTTTTCTCAGTGTGGCCAACGAGCTAGTAATTCTTTTCCCATCAATATAAGCTTATATCAGGTGTTAAATTTCTATGAAAATCGTTAGAGCTGTTTTCAAGAACCGTGTCCACCCATAAGGTTTCATGTTTTGCCCACTCAAAATGTGTGATTTGAATAGAGGTATTGTGATAAAATCGTTGGAACATTATAACTGTGACGATCACACTTGCTGGGGATTATATGATCAAACTTGATAATTCAATGAAATAAAGAAACATCTCTGTATTTTCTTCAAAACTTCTTTTAATAATACTTCTTCAACTTTCACATAATATTAACTTCTCAATTTAACAACAACTTGACTTGATACTTCAAAAATAAAACTTAAAGAATCATGAAATTTCATTAGTAAAACTTCAGATTCAACTAATAATATTACTTCAACTAATAAAACTTTAATTAATGGACCCGCTAATATTATTCTATCAAACTATTACTAAGTGAGGACTAAGCGAGGACCATCGCTCTACAAGAACCACTACTATGCGAAGACCCCGTCTAACTGACTTTCTCCTAATTTATACCTTTCTTAGTCGTACGTTCTAGAATCATGGAAACCTCTCCCCTAATTATTTTAGTAACTTTGACCTTCTAGAAGCTGACGTGTGCGATTTTTTTCACTTAACCTCTTTCTTTGATTGGATATCTAAAATTAACTTGTTTACGCTGGACACTTGCACTGGTTTGACCTCGCTTCTAGAACTTGGTTGAAATAGGTCACAGACTCGACTCGTGACAATAACTATCAATTATTTTTAAAAGAAAAAAAAAGAAGTACTTATGTGAAATAACTCTTGATGCCATAGTTTTAATAGTCAGCGTTATTTTAAATGGGGGCGCGATGAATGAGTGGTTAGGCACTTGGCTTTCGAGCATAGGGTATTGGGTTCGAATCACGGTGAACACTGGGATCTTGAAATTCGGAATTTTTAGAGCGCCCCTGAGTCCACCCATCTCTAATGGGTGCCTGACTTTAGTTTGGGTAAGTCAAGGCAATTGGTCGTTGTGCTGGTCACATGACACCCTGCTCGTTAACCGCTTGCCAAAGAAACGTCATTTGTCCCATAGATAGCAAGGTCTAAAAGGGAAACTTTACTTTACTATTCTAACTAAAGATACGTAGAGTAAAGTGCGAAGTTCGAAAGTATTAAGCCCGCAGGCTGCAATTTTCACGTTTGGATTTTTATAGCACCGTAACGATCAAATTTAATGTATCACTTATCACTAGGCACTAGGCTTGGTTCAAGTTGAATATGAGTTCAAAGAGGTGTAGGGTAGGTATCGCCAAGCGTACTTTACCTCGAGCGGATTTTTCCCCAGTTAGTAAGCTCGATCGGGTTGATGGAAGGTTCGAACAGATCACAGAAAATATATCTAAAAACATGTTTTAATATTTAATTTTTACTATTAAGTCATTTTCTTTTTACTCCAGCGCAAGAACACCATCCATTGCACCATTTCCCACCCTCCACAACTTCAAATAGTCTCTTTAAATTGATGAGCAATCAGACTTAAAAATAGCCTTAACCGGGTAGTAAAAAAGAATAATTCCACACCTCCTGAGTTTGACCTCACCATGAACTTAGCCTTTACAAGGAAAAGGAAATAGTATGTGTCGGTAGTAAAGAAAAAAGGTACATGCGCAGTAGCAATATAGTAGTAATTTGGTAAACATTCAAATAAAAAAGTTTTAGCAATAAAAAGTGAACTGTTCGAACCTCTTGACAAATCGGGGCTGCTCGAACTTCGCACTTTACTATATATAATAAAAGATGGAGAGAGAGAGAGAGAGAGAGAGAGAAATTATTGACACAGATCAAAACATTTTTTATTTGGTTTTACTTCAGGCAAGAACACTTGCAAATCAAGGACAATACGCTGGCGCCCAAAAGAGTTCAAGGTGTGCCTTGCAGCTGATCATAGCATCTATAATTTTAGGTGCTATAATTATTACAGCTTTGATTGTCTACCGTACTAAATATGTTAACGCAAAAATGGAGCAAGATTTTAATATATCTTAAATAAATATATTCTTGTGTGGCAAAGGTGTGAGTAATGATTATAACTAATGTAGGTATTACTGGAAACTCTGAATAGCAGTGTTATAGTATGGTTGTTTATATTCTAGTAGCTTCCAGTTTCTTTTATGGTCTAAAATCAGTTGAATGTTTAAAGCTTCGTGTCAAGTTTACATTTGAGTATTTTTTAAAATTTCATTTATATTTTATATTATAAAGCGTATTATAGCTTTGTATATAGCATGTGTTCAATATTTTCAAGATCTTTAACACTTGAATCATTAAAATATTTTATTTTAACTTGATAAGGGGTGAAATGGTTTTTTTGCTTTCATTTTACGAAATGCTCCCTATAAAGAAGAAGGATAAAACACAGGGCAGGTCAGAAACACACATGTAAACTATGTGGGATAGAAAATACCAAAGCAGAGAAACATTTGTTTGGGGAGTGTCCAAACTTGACCAATCTTAGTGAAACTCTGTCGAACATTTTAAATGACAACACTCTGGGCAAGGTTAACATAGAGGTCTAGCAATAATTTGGTCGTGCGGTTTGCGCGCTGGGCTGTCGTTCAGATTTATCGATGGTCCAGGGTTCAAACCCTGCCCGCTCCCATCCCTCGTTGTCCTGCGGGAGGTTTGGACAAGGAAGTAATTATCTTCAACTCTGAAGGAACATTGGAAATATGTAAAACATTTTTTTACAAATACCTAAAACATAAAAAATATATAAAACTTGAACTTGATTTTGTTAAAGACGTATTTGATACTTATAAAAGCTATTTACGAGGACAAAATTGTAAATAGAATATATAGTACAGAAGGATTGTATAATGTAGAATAGAAAATGTAAATTAAATATATATAATAATATAATAATTACAAATTAAAAAAAACAGAATTGGAATTGAGATTTTAATGTTAAAGCAATCGCGTTGTCAAGGGAGCAAATAAAAAAAGTAAAGTTTCCCTTTCAAACTATTTCATCTCTAGGGCAGATGATATAAGGTCATCTTTTACTGTGGCCTACGGTTAACCAGGGTGTCGTGGGGTCAGCACATCGACCAAAAGTGTAATGTCAGAAACCCATTAAAGCTGGGTAGACTCAGAGGCGCCCAAAGATCCCGACATTAAAAATCCCAGTCTTCACCAGGATTCGTTGTCAAGGGGAGCTTGGGGTTAAAAACTCCCTCTTCAAAAATAAAATAAAAAATTAAGAAAATACAGTCATCAATTACCATAATCGTAGCCAGAGAGGGGAATCGAGCTAAAAAAAACAACAAAACTTCCACGTTAGGCTTTGAAATTATTCCCCCCTCCCGCCCTTTTGATAAAAAAAAACTAAAGCTAACTTCAGTCACCAAGTTTCATGACTTACGAGAGAATTGAACCAAACACAAGCTTTAAAATGGATCGGTGCCACCAAACCAAACAAACTGTCCATAAACTAACCGAACTAAATTATTAGATGCAGATGCAAATGTTGTTATATTACACATCGTTAAAATGCCTATTATAAAATACTAACAATTAGTCGACCGGCGGCGTAGCATACACCTCTATTTTGCAGGGCCGGCCAATGGGCCACAGCAACCTATCCGACCGCAGTGGGCCCCACACTTTCATAGGACTAATTATATGAGTAAATTATTAAATTAAACATATTATAACTTATATCTCGCGGCCGCCTGATTTACCAGGAGCTCCTGGAAATCTCCTGAAATTGCAAAATATATGAAAAAGTCTTGGAAATCTACGGAAATTATAAAAAATCTTTTGAAAACTCATACAAATCTCATGAAATGTATTGTCATATATATTGTCCTTTTGGAGTGTTTTTCAATATGGAAAATGACAATCCTGCGGGCGATAAATAAAAACGGCATTATGCATTAGCTGTAATTGTGCAATCTGGTGAAAGAAGCTTCTCGCGCCTCAAACTAATGAAGAATTACTTTAGTTCAACAATTCTAGTAGATAGATTTAGATATTCTCAATTGTTGCTATTGAGCGTGATCTATGTAGGAAATAAAATTTTCAGGATACACTGTATGACTCGTAAAGTTCGTGGGGGGGGGGGAACTCTTGAGCAAAGAAGAGAACTATATATATAGATTATTGTCTTATCAAAGTTATTAACAAGTGCATTGAATTATACGGCTCCTTATGACAATGTCCAGGTGAGTCACTGGCTTTGGTTTCGTCTTGAAACGTGGCAGAATCTTGTTTGACTGATCAAGCTAATTCTGGAGCGGCAGAGTTTGCCATAGTTCGTGCATGTATATAAATCTGTCCTATGGCTACTTGACAGGGCAGCTTTCTTCTTCTTTCTCTTGACTGATGCAGCTTCGTTTCTTTTGCACTCTGCGAGGTTCGTACCAGCACGTATAATCTGTCTTTATGCTGTGCGGTCTTGGGCTATCTCCTCCCACATACATTAGTAGATGCCTGTTGTTTTCATGTCTCGCTTGCAGACATCTCTATAGGCTAGACAAACTGAAGCCACTAGGGATTGTTCTTGAGAAAACGTTTACTTCTGACCTTGTGACGTCATTTTAAAAAAAATTATTAGGTCATATCTTCCAGTGCCGGCCTTACAAATTGCGAGCCGAATTTTATAAATGTTAAAGAAGTCCCTTTTCTATTTTTATTTTAAAAAATAACAACTATTACTATTGCTCCAAAATCGGTCTAAGGCCGGAACTGATGCATCCATGAGATCTAAAAATACAATCTTATAACGGACCAATTTCTATTCTGAGTAATCTATTGCAGTTATTAAATAAGGGGGTGGTAACAGTGGTTAAGCGCTTGGATTCCGAACCTGAGATCCTGGGTTCGAATCTAAGTGAAGGCTGGGATTTTGAATTTCGAGCTTTTTAGGGATCCCCTGAGTCCATCCAACTGCATTGGATACCTGTTTTTAGTTGGAGAAAGGAAAGGCTGTTGGCCGTTGTGCTGACCACATGACTCCTTGCTCGATGACCGTTGGTCAAAGAAATCGATAACCCTAACATTATCTGCCCTATAGATCGCAAGGTCTGAAAGGGGAACTTTTTTTCTTAATTTACAAGGGAGCAAACTAGTTGCCTTAGTTGGTTCATATACTTCGTATTAATAGTTTGGCTCTTTATTTGTGACGGTGTGGTTATCACAGACATTTTACTCTTATTGGACTTATTAATGAAGTGTTCGAAATGTCAATTCTTTAATTTGTTCTTTGCTTCATTTATTATGAATGTTTATGAGATAACACGAAATCCCGCATGAAATATTTTATCGCAATATTACATCACAAACCAACTAATCTTTCAACATTTTCAGAATCCCTGATAGCACCATATCGTTTTTCCTACAAACAAACGATAGCTGACAGATTTCTAATTTAGCCCCCTCCTTTCCCCCCCCCCTCCTTTTAACTCAAATTTACCCCTTGCTAATAGGCCTACCTCCAAGATTAGATTCCAAGATTTAATCAGCTGCCAGCCAGCGGAAGTTATCGACAACGGTATAGACGAGCAACAATATTGACCTACTTTCATTTAAATTGTAAACTTTTGATTGGTCACCTCTTGGCATGTGACGCCTCGAACCGCGGCCTGCTTCTAGAAAGAGCTATTGCCGCAACAGATGAAGCAAAGTGTTTAATATTACTAGAAGTACAATATTTTCAGGGCAGTCATTTAATATAGAAAAAGGAAAAAAATTGAAGTAAACAAGGTTACAAAGACTGTGTGGAAACACAAACTCAAAATCGGCCCCCGAAGTGGTCCACCTAGGCAGGTAAAAAGGTAGGTTTGAATATTTTCAGAAAGAATATCAGAATGAAATTCTATCAAAGGCAAATGGCAGAGAAGAATGGTGAAAGAAGGCTGAAAGATCTTGTGTGGTGCCCCAACGGTCCAGCAGACCAAAGGATAGGTGGAGTTAGATGTGAACCTGGTCTAACTGATGTGACATAATGAGTATCTCATTGATCGAATTGTTCTGTAAAGGGTCAATCTCTTATTCAAAGCCTCGAGAAAAAAAACAAAGAAAAAAAAATGATTCCCATCCTTTAGTTCAGTGTCCAGTGGCTGTAAACATTTGTGTGTATGTGTACATGAAGTAATAAGTATGACAAACTTATCTAACTTAGCAATACGGGGCCTCTAAAAGATACGTTTAGACACAATTTACGAATATCCTTATGTTTTGATATTTTTTTTTTTAATGTGCTGATTGATGACTCGAATTCCTTCACCTTTACGTACGAACCTCCTTATACAGTCGATGAAAGTTTCAATGAATAAGTTTGAATCTTTGTGAAAATTTATTGTGACTTTTAAACAAATAGATGCCATCAATAAATCTGATTGATCAAGTATTCTTTTTAAAGCAAATGACTAGCTATGCCCAGTTTAAGTAGCTTAGTATAATTAGCATAGTCTTATTAAAACGTAGAGATTCTGCTTCACTTGATGTTATTTATTAAAGCCATAATGAATATACTAATGGCAATATTAAATGTCTGAACGTAAGCATTAGAGAAGCTGCAAAGACTTTCTTCCAAGCCAATAATAGGCCAATAGTTTTACGTAAAAGATGCAATGTAAAAAACGAAGATTACGTCCTACGCGTCATGCATTTAGTCATGCATATTAAGCAATGACTTAAATTCTGCCAAGTCACTGGTTTTCCTGGCTAGCTCAGGCAACCCATTCCATGCTCTAATAGCACTAGGGAAGAAGGAGTATTTGTACAAATTTGTCCTAACATATGGGATGAGGAATGTGCCTTTATCTTTGTGTCTTTCTAAGTATCTTATTAAATTTTGTTTTTTGTATTTAAGAGACTTTCTGCTCGTATCGCCTTGTGCAATGTCATTTAAAACTAGAAGAACAAAAAAGCAACACTTCGGATTGGCAGTCTTTACCCGATCACTGATTTTCGTCATTACAAAAAAAAAAGTGTCTAAATTTAGTTCGGGAAAATGGCGCCAACTTGCCTAAGCTGATAAAGACGAGAGCACCTGGTTGCATGCGGCTTCTAAACGAGACAGCTGGAGGTCACTCACAAAGGTCGCAGGATACACATTTGAGACCAAATGAAAATCCGCTGCCGAAGACAGACACAGACGACAAAAAGAAAGTCTTAATAGACCTCCTGTGCACAATGGTTATGCTTGCCATGGTTGTGGCAAAATATGTAGGTCACAGATGGGGCTGCGTAGCCTAGGGAAATACTGCATTACGCATTAATCTTCGGACTCGAAGACAAGCCTTATTATTATTATTATTATTGTTATTATTATTATTATTATTATTATTATTGTTATTATTATTATTATTATTATTATTATTATTATTATTATTATTATTATTGTTATTGTTATTATTATTATTATTATTATTATTATTATTATTATTGTTATTATTATTATTATTATTATTATGTTAGAAATGAACGAGTAGTCATTCTCTGGCGCTGCCAGGGTCGAGTTTCGCTAAAGAGAAACAAAATTCATCGTAGTCCCTTTAACAGGAATTTTCTGGTGATGTGGCAGGTCTGCAGTAGTACCGCGCTCTGACAAGCAACGAGGATGTTCCTAGGAATGTTAAGGGTCTTGAAGGTGTCTGTGAGGTCAGTTGTTATTATCCCCTCGGTTGATATAACAATGGGGTATATTGTTATTTTGGACAATTTCCATAGACGCTTAATGTCCAACCCTAGGTTCCCATATTTTCTTTGTTTTTCCAACTCAGTTTTTCTTAAATTATGAGACAGTGGTACGGCGATGTCGATAACGGTAGCGGTTTTGTCTTCTTTTTTATCAACGAACAGAAGATCCGGGCGATTGAAATCTACCGTTTTGTCGGTCACAATAGGCCCATCCCAGTACAGCAGATGTTCAAAAGACTCGAGAACCTTCTGTGGTATTTATAATAAGAAAGAGTGTCCTTATCGATCAAATTATCTTCTTCTTATCTTATATAATACAGACGTTACTTCAAAAAAGAAGATGATTACGTCCTACGCGTCATGCATTTAGTCATGCATATTAACCAATGACTTAAATTTTGCCAAGTCACTGGTTTTCCTGGCTAGTTCAGGCAACCCATTCCATGCTCTAATAGCACTAGGGAAGAAGGAGTATTTGTACAAATTAGTCTTAGCATATGGGACGTAAACTGTACTACTATCTTTGTGTCTTTCAGAGTATTTTATTAAATTTTGTTTTTGTATGTGAAGATTTTGGTTCAGTGTTGCATGTATAATTGCTACTTTACTTTTGAGTCTTCTGTCCTGAAGGCTTTCTAAATTTAGTGATTTTACTATAGGTGTTACTCTAGTCAAATGTGAATATTCATTTGTTATGAATCTCACTGCTCTATTTTGTGTCTGTTCCAGTTTCTTAGTGATTTCTTGAGTTGAGGGGTCCCAAACGGAGGATGCATATTCTATTATTGGCCTAACCAAGGTTAAATAACATTTTAGTTTTATGTTCTTATTTGATTGATAGAAATTTCTTTTAATAAATCCTAATGCTTTGTTTGATTTTTTTATAGTTTCATCAATATGTGGATTCCATGACAGTTTTTCATTTATTATAACACCTAGGTATTTTGCGTTTTTAGTCTCTGTTACTGGTTTGCCATGAATAAGATAAGTGGAATTAATTTGTTTTAGTTTTTTTGTTACTCTTAACAACTGACATTTTTCTGGGTGGAAAGACATGCTCCAAATTGATTCCCATTTCTGTAATTCATCTAATTCTCTTTGTAAAATATCTGTGTCATGTGTTGTTTTTATTGTTCTATATATTATGCAATCGTCTGCAAATAATCTGACTTTTGTTCCTGAAGTAATGCAATTTGGTAAATCATTTATGTAAATTAAAAATAGTAGTGCCTCTATAATTGTGCGTCAAAGCCAAGTGCTGGTGTATTAGCTTTGCAACTTGGTTATGGCGACCTAGGTAAGCAGATTCCGATAGGGCTGAACATCCCGCCATTATATGTTCAATTGACTCACCCACATTTCCACATTTTCGGCATTTGTCAACAATAATAAAGTTTCAGGATATGCTTCTCGTAATTTTTTGTCCTAATTACTCTGTCTTGTATTGCTTTAACAAAACCTTCTGATTCAGGGTAGAGATGACATGCATTGAACCATGTTAAGGAAGCAGCTTTGTCGATGTTGTCCCCATGTAACGATAATAATTATTATTGTTATTGATGGACAATGTTGATATATCCATATACATTTCAGGTACAGACGTATCACGGCAACATATCAAGGTTGAGCTCAATGTTTCCAGCCCTCTGCTGCATCATATCGCTCTGTGGGTAGAAGTCTCAAAAGGCCAGACAGCACCGTGTTTAGGGCTGGATATGTTACAATGGGCGCAGGTTCGACATATAAGTTTTAGATTATCTTATCTTATATATAACGGACGTTACTTCAACAAAGAAGATAATTACGTCCTACGCATTACAAGTGTCAGTTTCATGTGTCAATCTAGTCATGCATGTTAAATCAATGACTTAAACTCTGCTGGTTGATTCGGACTACTCATCCCATTCTCTAATAGCACTAAGGCAGAAGGAGCACTTGTACGAATTTGTCCTAGCGTATGGACTAAGAAATGTGACTCTATCTTTGTGTCTGAGTATTGAGTATTTCCTTAGATTTATTAATTAAAAATATAAAGATGTGAGGGGGGGGGGGAATGTACCGAACGTTAACCGGAAGTGAAAGTTTACTTAAGCAATAGTCGGGGTTGGTTAATCACTGGTTTAAGATAAGGCTAGATCTTATCAACATCAGGCTGTGCAACTATCTGGTTTGGCGACAATAAACTACATTCTATACTAGGATACTTAACTACGACCCGCGGGTCACATCTGGGGCATTACGCGGTATCCTCCAGCCCCTCGAAAAAAAGTCTTAGCTAATCGCTCTCATTGATCTAGTTGACTCATTCGAGTCAAAGCCACTCCTACTTTACATCTGGGGCTGTGTAAGCATTGCAAACCTTAAAATTACAAAAGTAATGCCTGGAACGGTACAGTACACTAGTCTTCACTTGAACAATCAATTGATTTTAAATGGATATATAAAGATCTTTTTACAGCAGGGGCTGCGTAGCAACGTGAAATATTTATCATAAATCTTAGGACTCGAAGACAAGAATTATTATTTTATTGACTTATTCAGACATTTGAGCATCATAAGATTTTCAAATTTTAATTTTCTAAACTACGTTTTAAAAATTATAAAATTGGTGTTATATTTCTTGCAAATTGAATTGTTTAAAAAGTTGACAAGTATTACACTTTCCAACCTCTTGGGATATCTGAACAAAGAAATGTGAGTATTTCGTTATTTTAGCGACCCCAGTAAGGGGAAAAGCCACTGTAAGATTAGTGCAGTCTTTTTGTCTGTCACGTTTAGCTATCAAAAGCTGGAAGAAGTATTGACAATCTTTCTTTTACCATATTTTGTTTTAGCCTAGATTAGGTACAATAGCTACATTTTTTTTCTCCAAGGTTCTGTACTTTCTCCTGTACTGTACACTCTTTACACTAATGACATAAGAAGCATCTATGGCTCAGTTAGACTCTAAATTCGCTGATGATACTGCCATACTCGGTTTTTTCTCAGAAGATGAAATTCAGTATCGAAGCTTTAAACTAAATAAGGTGATCCTAAATACTTTTTACGGCCCGACTATACAAAATCTGCTAACATACGGAATATCTCGTTGGCAAGGCAACGCTTCATCTAAACTGTTGCGCCGTCTAGAAAACATCATAAAAAGGGCATCAAAATTCCCTCGCACAACATTACCACATTTAAAGGAACGTTTTGGACAGATATGTCTAAGGAAAATCGAAAAAATCCTGGAAGACAACGGCCACCCGCTCCATCAGAACTACGTCAGGTCGTCGCGAAGTGGGCGACTTCTGTCAATCAAAAACAAGAACAGAGCGATACAAAAACTCGTTCGTACCTCACTCGGTCAGACTCTATCAACGCCACTCGTTGATCAGGAAACATGAAAAGGACCAAGATGTCTGTGTGTAGTCGCTGAATGAACATTTTATGTCTGTTCTATTTATGTGTATGTTTCTGTTGTGTTGTTTTTATATGAGAAAAGAGTCCTTGTAATCACAAATTTCCATAAGGATCAATAAAGCAGTCTTAACGGTCCTCTTCTATAAAAGGAAGAACATCAGTAGCACACCGTTACCGGAAGTTGGAGTCTTACAGCACCGACAAGGAATTCTGTTTTTTGAAGGAACTCACTCCACTACAAACTTAAACAAATGTAGGAAAAACTCAGAGAACGCCAGGGGGATTTACTACAAGAATAGACAAATCACCGAAAGAGTTTGATTCATAAACTCCAATGATTATTCACAACATTAAAACTCAGAAAATAAGACCCAAAAACAACTTAAGGAGATCTTCATTCTTGTCACCCTTGAGTAGCTTGAACAGAGTGCAGTGCTTCCTGCTCTGTGCTGCCAATGTTGTTCACTTATTGACAATCATTCCAGTATTATGCCAAAAGTTTGTTGATTCTGTAATTATGTTTTATAACAAGATGTTCTTACAATTTGTTCCTACCTTCATGTTGTTACACAATCTTTATATTTATATATTGTTGGGAAGCGTGGTCGAGAGGTGGTGCACATTTGAGCCTGGCTTGGCCACCTAGAAGGGGCTCGAGGTTCGACACCCGACTCGGGCAGAGTTGTGTTTACTGAGCGCCTAAAGGCAGCACGGAAAACCATCTCCTAGATACCCCCTCCCCTTCACTGGTCCACAAATGAGATTGGACCAAAGCGCTCTGAGCATGCTATAAGCATGAAAGTAGCGTTATATAATAGCAATAATAATAATTTAACACAACTAAGATATTGCCACCGTAGTCTTATGAGTGAGTCTCAGTTAAATTAAAGAAAAAAAAAGTATTATTAGTAAGACTCTAATAGACCCCTGTGACTAAAGGTTAGTCAAGGAGAAATTGTCGAAAGCAGAGACTCCCCAAATACTGACTCTACCAGGGGAAAAAATAAAATAATTATTATGACATTAACCTTGTTCTTTCTTTAAGAACGCCTGTTGGAGTCCAATCCACAGACATACCGAAAGTGATGGAATATAGGTCTTTCTTGCTGTCCATTTTTTTTTTAGATATATTCATCTGTGTTATCATTCGTATAAAAAAGGCCAAATAGAGGGACCAACAGCTCAAAAAAATAGGCAGACCCCCCCCCCTAAAAAGAGGCAAAGAAAAGAGGATTTCTAGGATGTAAACAGCTCAATAAATGTCGTCAAAAGCTAAAAGGCTGAGGTATTCTTAAAAAAAAAAGAAGGACCTATTCCAGGGGGGGGGGGGGGCAAAACTGTTTTTGAGATTCAATGCCAAATCCACTGTCCAAACCCCCCCCCTTCCCCAATTAACCAAATAGTCATTTGATGACAATTGTAGGCTACGTAGCACCAGATCATCCAAACTTATCAATCAATAATTTCTTGTGTCTACATGTAATCCTCAAGTTGGGCGTATTCATGTAGGACTTCGAGCATTGGTGTGAGCGATCACAGGCAATCATGCATTTAGTTATCATTTTGAATTGTAAGAGGTAGGATTACAATTACTGGTAGCTTATAGCTCAGAACTCGTACTGAAACTGTTTACCTGCACGTTTTAGTAATGGGCGAATCCATATATAACATTGAGAGTTTGTGTTATCTTCAAAACTCTCTTTGAGGTTGTGTTCAATTTTCGTTATAAAGCTTATATCAACTCATTCTGTCTGCTTAGTAAAAAGTTTGAACATGTTTTTTTCTCCCATTTCCCATTCTCGGGTTGAGTTGAAAATTTCTTAATTATTCAACAATACACAAATCAATCCAAAAGATAATCAAACAGTTAATCATTTAGTACTAATTAATTAATTTTTTATTTAAATGAGACAAAGGGAGATAATTCACATAATTTTCAGAACAAATTACATTACTTAGGTCATAGGGGTTCCTTCCCCTATATAAGCTTTGTTTTTTAAAAGGATTCTTAATCCACTTCTTGTTTTAGAGTGAACACATTACCGCCTTCGTTTTTGCTTTAAATAGAATGTGGCTTAATAGTAAGTGTCCAGGCCAAGTTGTTTTAATCGAATAACAATAGGAAGCAAGTGTAGCTTACATTTCAAGAAACAACAGATATGTTCTAATTGTACTAAAATAGCCATTCACGACACTAAGATACTTTGAAAAGATATATTTTGAGAAATTGGGTAGGGGTGATTTTGGGTGACACATCTAGCATTGACGCAGGTATAGTTAAACAAATGAAGACAAGACCAGGTTTTAGGAGCAGATATAAAAAAAACATATATTATGTACGAAAGCTACTTATGTTTTTTGCTTTAAAATGTGTCTAAAAATGTATGACAAACAGACTTTTTCACTATATTATACCGAGACAAACAAAATATACATTCTACACACCCCATTTCACGACAAAAAGTCTTAATAACTTAATAATTTTGACTATTTCAAGCATGCATACTGAGAAGTATGGATGGTAGCCTGGTGTTGTGTAATGTTAGAGATTTAACAATATATAATAACAAACGTAAGTACCAAAAATAGAGGACACAAATATTTCTTCTTCTGTACGTGAAAATGTATGTGTCTTAACACAAACACTCATGCAAAACATAGATATGCATAATTCTTTCTAAAGAAATAATACAATAAACGTACATAATGTATTTCGCAATGACGTCGCCAAAACGACCTTCGCACCAAAACGACAGCACCCAAATGGCGGCGCCAAAACGGTAGCGCTAAAACGGCGGCGCCAAAACTTCCTGCTCAGCTTCTGTAAGAGTAGTATGTGTGGGTTGTGATTAATGTATTTCTACTGTACCTTGATAACCTTTATGTGTATGTTTCTGTTGTGTTGTTTTAATATGAGAAAAGAGTCCTTGTAATCACAACAAATTTCCATAAGGATCTTAATAATCCGAGATGCTTGGGTTTACTGTGTGGTATATTACGTATAGGAGTATGAACAAGAAACATACATCGTCACAAGAAGGATCAATGCACAGTAACGAAGTTCACTTTTGGATGAAATAGAATAACAAACTTTAATACAGTATAGGCAACAGTCGAGTCAGTAACTAGATTTATAAACGATTTTATGCCGTAAAGAGACTAGCGGTAACTCCTAAAAGTCTACACTCTACATCAATAATCTCTAACCCAATGCCTATGTCGTCACTAAAATGTCGCGTTCAAAGTAGGTCTACATCTACTACAGAACGTTTTTAAACTAAACTAAGTGACTGGCTATATGGGCATTTGGGCAACTGCCCGGTGGGCCGGTAGGGCCACCGAAATGCCTGATCGAAGTCACTATGGCACATATCAAGTTGTTAAAGGTTTTATAATATCCTTATTATGTTATTATGTTATTATTTTTATTTTTATAAAAGGCCCTCTGAGCGTCGTGTTTAAACAAAAAGTCTTTCACAGACATTACAGTGTAATACTATTTTAATCGAACACATTATCCGAAAATAAAATGCAGAATGTAGACAGTGCTACTAGTAGGCGTCATCTTTTTAGGGCCTTCATAACTGCTGATTTAAAAAGACGCTATATTACTTATTAAGATATAGAGTTCACTGTATGCATGCATATCGATACATTAACAAACTTAATAATGATGTTTAAGGACCGATGCACCTAGACATGGATGCCCATCGCATGATAGAGAATTTGTGGGCCGAATTTTATAGAAATGCCCGGGCCGATTTTGACACCCAGTCCGCCCCTGCTACCAAATCCAAGGTCGCACTGTGTACGTGTGTGTATGCAGAAAAAAAAACAAGGGAAATTTGTACCCCACGCCCTCACTTAATGCATTCTCAATCTCTTTAACGAGCCGGCGCCCAATTTAGACTGACTTTGGGAATATATTGAAATTGGAGAAATCAAGTGAAGCCTAAAATGTAGACTAGAACCTCGCTGGTACCTGTATATAGTGGACTAAGCTGCCAAGAAACATAGGTAACTTTTTTATTTCATTGAATGATTTTATTTGGTTGGCATTCATATTTATGTAAACTTTTTTTATTTCGTAAAAATATACAATATTTCCCATTCAATAGTTGCTTTTTTATAGTGTTAACCATTCCATGAAATTTCAATTATAATGCTTGTAATTTTACAAGTATGTAAGGAAAAAAATTCTTTTCAGAAGAAAGGTTATATATACAAATTAAATTTGTAATAGATCAGACATGTAAAAATTAGACATATTTTTTAACACTTCTTTTTTTTTTTTAGCGCAATTTCATGGTTTTAGCTTTCTAAATACGCTAACATCCTATCACTTGTCTGGACTAGTTTGAAAGGGCGGGGGAGGGGGGGGGGAAACAGGTATATATTTATAGAAAAAAAATTGAATATCCTGAATTTGAACTCATGAGCTTAAGCCTTCTCAAGCCAACACACTAACCACATCACCAATAAGTGCTTATGAAAAAATAAGATTTTATAAATATCTATTTTCAGTTTCAAACTTGAAAGCGGCGATCTCTACAAAGACTAAGGGGGGTCTAATTCAACTTTTTAAGGAGATTATAGTGAACAAGTTTATGCTCATTAGACATTTATTCTGCGAAAACATATATTTAGACAATAAGTGTTCCAAGGTTTACACACGCACCACGCACCTTTACATACTGCGTGTGCATAAAGTAATAAAAAACTCCTAAATAAAAGGTAGTGCCTAAGATAGAGCGGCAACAGTTTTGTTTTGCTCGCGGGCGGCCGCGATTCTTTGTAGAATGTGCACACCAGTCGATAACATTAGGGAAACGTTCTTATTTGTAGATTTAAGGTTCCGATATAGGTTTTAGCGTGTATGTCTAAATTAACCACCGAAGCGAAAACCACCTTAACCTGCGCTATCTGTGGACGGGAGTGTCTCTCCAAAATAGGGCTCCACGGCCACAAGAGGAAGTGTGCGAGATGAACCAGAGTCGTCCTACGACTGAAGGAGGCCAATGAAATGATAGATTTTCGCGACTATGTCTAAATTAACGCGATTTCTATTAAGACACAATGGTTTCATTGATCGCGTAGTGATGAACTTCATGAAGGCTTGTATTGGCTATTCATTAAAGAGAGAGAGAGAGAGAGAGAGAGAGAGAGAGAGAGAGAAGGCATTTTAGAAATTTATGCAAATGAATGCAAATGCAATCACAATATCTGAGTTGTTCAGACGATGGTACAGTTGGACAAAAGGGGATGCAACTTGCACTCCGATGATCTTCTCTACACGCTAAAATTTCTGAGCTTTACCTTTTTTTTATAAACTCTCTCAAAATAAATACAAACGAAACCGGATGCAGAAGCAGGGCGCTGCGTACTTAACAAATAAAGAGGTGTTGGAGCTTTAACCACTAGTGTTTTTCTGTAATAAGATTGTCGGAGTATTTAAAGTACAACTGTGTTTCATGTTTAGATCAATGTAGGGATATGTATCCTCTTTAATTGCAATGACACTAATACAAGTAAAGGTCACAGCAAAGTTTTTAAAACTAAAGGAGAGTAAATTTAATAAAGCATTTTAGTTAGTTTCTCTTTTTTTTTCTTTTTTTTTAAAAAAAAAAGCTTATATCAACTCACTCTGTCTGTCTGTCTGATAAAAAGTTTGTACACGCGATTTCTCCCACACACTATCTCGGATCAAGCTAAAAGTTTGCACAATTATTTCTTTTACCTGAGAACACAAGAATCAATTTAAAAAAAAATGAACCAATTAGTTGATTAACTTTTGGTAATAACTTATTTTGTTTGGTATCTCACACAAGGGAAAGAAATTGTACTTGACTGAAGTGGTGGAGTAAGTTGAGCTAGTCCCCTTTATAGGTTGAAGCCTAAGTCTTAGTGAACACAAAACATGACATAGAAACCATAGATAACTATACAATTTTCCATGTTCATAGACTCTTCGTTAGCGTAGTGGTTACCGCGTTGGCTTGAGAAGCCTTAGAAAGCTTTAGCCAACAAGTTCGAATTCAGGTCGTTCCCTTTTTTAAAAATACATTTAAATAGCGATCACCCAAATACCCCGTTCTTTCTCCCTTTTACCTCTTCCGAACTGGTCCAGAAAAATGATAGGATCATAGCGTACTGAGAGAGGTAAAAGCATGAAATAGCGCTAAACAATAAACGATTTGTAAAAACCTATTTCTAATTGCACACATATTAGATCAATTAAACAATAATTAAGTACATGACCTATACAAACTAATCGATACACACAGTATAAACATTTTTATTTATTTATGTATTTATTGTGTTTCGCTTGCGTAACTGTTTTATCGTTCACAGACTCGAGAAGATACTTGATGATGAATAACGAGTATCTTGATGAAAAGACCTATCGGTCAGCAGACGAGAAACGAAGTCTTTTGAGTGCTGAAGGTCTTCTTGTAGGTCAAAGTTCAACTATTGACAGCAAGGTAATCCGCTTTAAGTGTTGATTATAGTCAGACGATGACAGTAAAGCGAGTCGTTTAGGGATATCTTATCTTATCTTATATAATACAGACGTTACTTCAAAAAAGAAGATCACGTCCTACGCGTCATGCATATTAACCAATGACTTAAACTCTGCCAAGTCACTGGTTTTCCTGGCTAGCTCAGGCAACCCATTCCATTCTCTAATAGCACTAGGGAAGAAGGAGTATTTGTACAAATTTGTCCTAGCATATGGGACGAGGAATGTGCTTTTATCTTTGTGTCTTTCAGAGTATTTTATTGAATTTTGTTTTTGTATTTGAAGATTATGGTTCTTAGTGGCATGCTAGCTACAGCTACAGCTTAGTAGGTCAAATAATTTAGGTGTAAGATCATTACAAACGTATCTCTGTTTAACATTTCTTTTGCTTTGTTAAATCCTTTCTAATTATCTGAAGGTATTAGTTTAAAGATTTGAACGAATGTTATACATTATCTGTCTTTAGACGAATTACTTCGCAGTCAGTGCGATCCAAGAACTCACAGCTTCAGAAGTAAACACGCCAACCCAGCATGCATTTCTACTGGGCTTACACTTCGGTCTAAGTAAGTCTGGAAAGATCTGGACGTTCCCAGGCAAGCAAAACACTTGGGAATCAATCCCAAACCCACTGGTCAACCAGGCGAGAGCTGCAACATTCTGTGGTGATGAGGAACGAAAGGATAAGACTGTAAACGGCTTGCAGCTGCAATCTTATAAGGCCGGTCCTGATTGGCCAGGTGGGACTTTCAGACCCCCCACTAAAAAGGTGAAGTATACGTAGAGATATTGATGGTGTCTTTAGGGTAACGTTTGCAAGCTGTATAGCCGTCATTTCAATGAACGATGTCATTGGTTTTTATGTGTAGCTGTTAGGATACTTCTGTCTATCACTTTCCTTTTCTCTCTCTCTCTCCATCTCTAGATTTTCTTTTTTTTTGTCTAAATCTCTTTTTCTTTCCATGTCTTTTTCTTTCCGTCTCTTTTTCTTTCTGTCTCTCTTTTAATCTTCTTTCTTACCAATTCTCTTTCTTTCCATTTCTCTTTCTTTAAAACTTTCTTTCCATCTCTATATCTTTCAGTTTCTCTTTTTTCAATCTTTCTTTCTTCTCACTTTCTTTTTTACAATTTCTTTTTTCTTTCCATTTTCTTTTTTTCTTTCCATTTTCTTTTTTTCTTTCCATATCTTTTTCTTTCCATCACTTTTTTTTCTGTCTCTTTTTCTTTCTGTCTCTCTTTCTTTTTGTCTCTTTTTTTCATTCCGTCACTTTTTCTTTTCATGTCTCTTTTCATCTTCTATTTCTTTCTATCTCCCAAGAATGTCGCATTGTTTTCTTTCTATTCAGTTCTTCATGTTCTCTCCTAACTTGCTGTATTAATTTCATTTTCAGGAATACATAGGCGAGACAATTATTCCAAATTATCAGACTTTGAGCATTATAGTTGCCGTTGTTTTGTTTAGTCCTATAGCAGCCATTGCTTTATCCTTTGCGATGAAGGTGAGTTAATAATATCTGACAAACTTTGATCTTTATAATTAGATTAGAAATAGAATTAGAAATAAAAGGGGGTTAACTACTAAGACTTTAAAAAAAAATGAATCAACTCCCTTACAAAAAAATTTTGCAATAGAAAGATTCCAAATTTAAATGATAAGCCTTTTGTACTGCGATTCGCCCTGGTTAGGCGTATTGTTAAGAGTATTCTCTTGAGTCTAAGGAGTTTAGAATATTTTTATTTAGTATGCAGACTTAAAAATATGTAAACATTCACGTTAAAATACGAAATGTTAATGATTCATACAACTATCAATAGATTGTCGCTTTAATATTTGGAAAGATCACACCGCAACCTAGACAATTTCCTGGGCAATGATTTCTTGGGCTTGAGTCGTTGAAGAAGTCGTGTCAGACTTTGTAACAATCATTTTTTTTACATGTGAATGCTTTAGTCTTAGGGCAATGTGTTTAATTTAATTAATTTAATGAATTAAATGTTAAAAGGTAAAGCAGTTTCTAAAGCAGAATAAAAAAACTGCTTTAGTTTTTAATAATTAATTTTTTAACACGTTGGCAATTAATTTGTTGTTGTTTGTTTGTTTTAGGCTAACGCTTTCAAAAGAGCCAGAGAGTATAAGAAGGCTTTCCGAGCAGCCAAACGATCTTTGTATCTTAACCTTTTAGCAATCGCTGTGGGTATCCTCTGTTACTGCACATTGGCTGTCTTCGTCTGGTACAACATTCACCATGCAGAAAGAAATCGCGTAGTAAAGAAATAAATAAACAACTTATTCAAATAAACGCACACTTGATTTTTTTTTTTGACAATGGTTACAACAAAAGAAATAATTAAATGTAAAAGTAAACGCACCGACACTCCCCTGGGACACAGGGAGGCAACTCAGCACTAGTTCAATGTGAACATGAATGGTGTTTATTGACGTGATTCCCCTTCCCTGTAATCGTATCAAGAATTAAGTCCAAGACTCCTGGAACCATAGAACTATGGAACCTTGCCCCAATCTGCATGCTTGAACAAACCCCCCCCCCTGTCTGGAAAAAATCCTAGCAGATGTAAAGTATTGCATCCGCATAAATTATGGCTGGTATTCCTGGACGCTCGGATTTGAAGCGAGGCCAAAGGCCGAGCACATCTGGGATACTTCTCAATGTTTCTTCCCTGTACCATATTAGCCGTTCAGGTGTCCGCCACGGCACCTTGAGTAACGTTGTGTGGATAGTGACATGTGGCTTTCTTCCGTTCCCAGACGGAGGTTCCTTTTTACTTCCCCACAGGCCCAATCGTCTCCATTAACAACCCCTACCTCCCGAGCGCCACTGTGAGGCTCAGAAAAATTACTCGGGTTGTTAACGCAATTAAAGATGTGAGGCGAACACCATCAACATTCACTATCAGGTCCCTTGGATACATCGGCTGCGTGGAGAGGGGGGGAACTGATGTGTGGGCGACATCGTTCCGACCACCCCAGACCTTCCTCTGATTATCTAAGAGATACTCCAGAGTCGTTTCGCGCCTGGAGGAGGCCACACCTTAAAAGCAATAAACACAAATGTTTGTAAACCATACAGCTCGCTAATACGTTGTAACGAAAGACACATGTGCGCACTCCGAGCATGGGACTTACATTCACAGTTGGCTAGTTTGAGATACAAATAAGAAAAAAAGCCTGTTACAATCGGAGCATACAAAAAGTTACGATTGACAGATTTTTTACTTGGTTCCAGATTCCATGTCAGACTCATTTATTTTATGAATAGCAAACTCAGGGCATTTTAGAGCAAGTCTTAATAGGGTTACAATTGTACATCAATGCGAAAGGCCTCTTTATTGTTCCCTCTGTTGTTCCCTCAATTTTTCCCTTTATTTGTCCCTCTGTTGCTCCCTTTTGTGTTCCCTCGATTGTTCCCTTTGTTGTTCCATCATTTGTTCCCTCTGTTCTTCTCTTAGTTTTCCCTATGTTGTTCCCTCTATTGTTCCCTCCTTTTTTCCTTTGTTTTCCCTTTGTTTTTACCCTCTGTTGTTCCGTATCTTAATCCTTTTTTTTCTTTGTTATTCCATTTGTTATTCCCTCTATTGTTCCCTCTATTGTTCCCTCTATTGTTCCCTCTATTTTTCCCTCTGTTGTTCCATCAATTTTTTTCCTCTACTCTTCTCTTTGTTTTTCCCTCTGTTGTACTATCTATTGTTCCATGTATTGTTCCCTCTATTGTTCCCTCTATTGTTCCCTCTGTTCTTTCCTTTGTTTTCCCTCTTGTTTTTTTCCCTCTCTGGGTTCCTTATAGAAAAAAAAACAAAAAAAAACCCCACCGCCTCAGTAATGTAACTTAGCATGAATGTTTCTTGAAGCAGCGTGAAGAGTGTGCTACATTTAGAGATTACCTTCCCCCGGCCATCTGCAAGTTTGATATAAACAAATAAAAACATTATTCAGAAGGACAAAAATAAACAAATAAAAACATTATTCAGAAGGACAAAAATAAACAAATAAAAACATTATTCAGAAGGACAAAAATAAACAAATAAAAACATTATTCAGAAGGACAAAAATAAACAAATAAAAACATTATTCAGAAGGACAAAAATAAACAAATAAAAACATTATTCAGAAGGACAAAAATAAACAAATAAAGCATTATTCAGAAGGACAAAAATAAACAAATAAAAACATTATTCAGAAGGACAAAAATAAACAAATAAAAACATTATTCAGAAGGACAAAAATAAACAAATAAAAACATTATTCAGAAGGACAAAAATAAACAAATAAAAACATTATTCAGAAGGACAAAAATAAACAAATAAAAACATTATTCAGAAGGACAAAAATAAACAAATAAAAACATTATTCAGAAGGACAAAAATAAACAAATAAAAACATTATTCAGAAGGACAAAAATAAACAAATAAAAACATTATTCAGAAGGACAAAAATAAACAAATAAAAACATTATTCAGAAGGACAAAAATAAACAAATAAAAACATTATTCAGAAGGACAAAAATAAACAAATAAAAACATTATTCAGAAGGACAAAAATAAACAAATAAAAACATTATTCAGAAGGACAAAAATAAACAATGAAATAAAAAAAAAACAAGAAAAAAAATATTTTTTTATCCTTTTTTCTCAAATTTTTTTTTTTTATATATATAATTATTTTTTTTTAAAACAAAGCTTATTAAGAGGGAAACTCCACACTTACAGTTGTATCTTTCATTAATGAAAAAAATTATGTCCCTTATTCGGTATCAAGGAAAATAATTAATAACGGATGATTAATTGACTATTTGGTTGTTTTTTTTAATTGGTTCATGTTTTCTTAGGTTCAATAAATAATTGTTTTAAGTTTTAACTTGATCCGAGAATGAGTATGGAAGAAAAAAACATTTTCAATTATCAAAGGGGAGATACTCCAACATATTTAACCATATCTGTGAATACTGTCGGTATCAAACAAAATAATTAGTTGCCAGTAGTTAATATACTAATTGTTGGATTTTTCTTATTCATTTATGTCTTGTTTATGCTATTGAATAACTGAGTTTCAACTTCATTCGAGAATGGAAGTAAGTTAAATAACGTGTACAAACGTTTGACCAGACAGACAAACAGACAGACAGACTGTGTGAGCTGAAATAAGCTTTGTAAAAAAAAAAACCATGAAAGACTAAATTAACAGAGAAAGTAAAGAAAAGTCTTCAACTTATAATAATACTATTGATAAGTCTTCGAGTCTGAAAATCAAGAATTGTAGTGTTTCACGTATATACAAAGACCTAGCTTTCACCTACTTATTTGTCACATTGAACGCTTACAAATCCATGGTCAGCCTTTGGTCGATTAAGTTCTCTTTTCGCCGTCTGTGTATTAGCGTTTCCAGTTGGACTAAAATGTGTATCCCGGGGTTTACTTAGGTCTTAGAATAAAAACGTTTGTAATTTAATACTTTCTTGTAAGTGACATATGAGTCATTGAAAATTGTTTGTCTGTATTGCTATCACCACAGTTAATATTTAGGTCTAACTAACACCTTATTAATTAACTCTTTTTTGGTGTACAATATTTACATATATTTTTCCTGTTTTGTTTTGTTTGCTTGTTCTATAAGTTCCTTCTGAATGGAAGATCATTACATCCTAGCTCAGACCTAAAAGACAGCAGAGGATGGCGGCGGGCATGAGTTGAAGTTGATTCGAACAATGGACCATCAAGTCAACAGTCCAGAGCGCGCATCACACTATCAGAATACTTGATACTGTATTTGTCTTCTTTTTTTTTTCTTTTTTTTTTGTTTTGTTTTCAAGCGCGAAGAAAATACAGTCTGTTTGTAATTATTCGTAAAAAGTATCTTAGGTTATTTTTTCATATCTTTTGAAAACATAAACTAACTAAAATGGTTGGCGTTATGCCTTCTCCATTGTCTATTGCAGTCCTTTTTTAATTCTCTTCATTTTGTAAATAGAATAAAGTTTGAATTCATAATAGTATATAAAAAATTAATGGCTTTCATTGTTTTTATTACATATTTTATTGTGAATTTTCAGATAAATTTTCCAATTTATCTTATCTTATCTTATATAATACAGACGTTACTTAAAAAAAAGAAGATGATTACGTCCTACGCGTCATGCATTTAGTCATGCATATTAACCAATGACTTAAATTCTGCCAAATCACTGGTTTTTCTGGCTAGCTCAGGCAACAAATTCCATGCTCTAATAGCACTAGGGAAGAAGGAGTATTTGTACAAATTTGTCCTAGCATATGGGACGAGGAATGTGCCTTTATCTTTGTGTCTTTCAGAGTATTTTATTAAGTTTTGTTTTTGTATTTGAAGATTATGGTTCAGTGTTTTATGTATTATTACTACTTTACTTTTGAGTCTTCTGTCCTGAAGGCTTTCTAAATTTAGTGATTTTACTATAGGTGTCCGAAGATTAGTGAGGAATGCAGTATTTCCCGTGGCTGCGCAGCCCCAGCTGTGACCTACATATTTTGCCAAACACATAACAATTTTCCGCAGGTGGTCGATTTAGATTTTCTTTTCGCCGTCTCGTTTGTCCTCGGCAGCGGATTTTCTTTTGGTCTCAAATGTGTATCACGCGGCCTTCGTGAGTAACCTCCAGCTGTCTCGTTCTGAGGCCGCATGCAACCAGGTGCTCTCTTCTATGTCAGCCAAGGAAAGTTGTCGCCTAATCTGGTCTTTGAAGCGTTTCCGTGGGGCGCCTCTGTTACGTGTTAGCTTACCAAAAAAAGACTGCCTTTGGCATACGTTCGTCTCCCATACGAGATATGTTCCCTACCCAGCGTAGAAGAAGTCCCTCCATACTGTTCATATTATGTCGTAAATAAACTATTTTTATTTACTGAACACTGGAAACTAATACTAATAGCTATTAATAGTTATTATTATAGCTTTAATATAGCGCTGCTTTCATGCTTTCATGAGCGCTTTTGGTCCAATCTCATTTGTGGACCAGTGGGGGGAGGGGGTATCTAGGAGTTGGTTTTCCGAGTCGGGTGTCGAACCTCGAGTCTCTTCTAGGTAGCCAAGCCAAGCCAAGTTCAAGCGCACTTGGCCTCTCGACCACGCTTCCCACCCTAAATAAAAATGTCTAATCAGTTCACTAATGTAGCATGGAGTGGAATTATTGATTTAACGGCACGTGAATAAGTATGTAAAAGTATTTGGGTCACGGATGTGACACGATCTGGATACTTGTAAACGAAACAGGAAGTTAAATAAAAACTTCGTGGCGTCTAATGAAAAGTAGGGGAAGGGGTGAGAATCGCCCTTAGTCTATTTACTGGACTAATCCAGACTGGTGACTGGATGACTCTAGTCAGTACATCTTGTCTTTTAATGTTATAAAACTATAACCACTTTTTTATTGGCGAAATGACACGAAGTAGGATAACACACTTTTCGGAAAGACACGACACGACCGGAATTTCACGAGCACATGTGTCGGAAAGGTACGATATGGTCTGATTGGCGCGAACTCATTAGGCGGGTAGAATAGTTCTTGTGTTGAATTGCCGTGAACTTATCTTTGATAAAGCTCGTCTCATAATGGTATCGGTATCTACGATAAGCGAATTAAACCTTACCTAGTTTTATTTTTGACTGATATTAAACTGTACTGGGCAGTGGCGTCATTAGAGTCGGTGTGTCACCCGTTGCGGTAAGCTCGGGGTGTCATCCCCTCCCAGGAAAAAAATGTCACCTAAAAAAGACAATGTTGAACAATAAACCTGTAAGCTAATTCATTGAAAATTTTTGATTCTATTTTAAAATGTTGTTTTTGACATTTTTTCAAAAGTTATTACATATTTAATACATATACATAAAAATCTAAAATTGTAGAATTGAGAAACCTTGAATTGAACATACTTTTTATCAGAGGTTATTTAAGAAGGCGTGGTGGCTTAGCGGTAAAGCGCTTGGCTTCTGGTTGCGGGTTCGAATCCTGGTGAAGACTAGGCTTTTTATTTCGGGATCCATGGGTGCTTCTGAGTCTACCCAGCTCTAATGGGTACCTGACATTAGTTGGGGAAAAGTAAAGACGGTTGGTCGTTGTGCTGGCCACATGACACCCTCGTTAACCCTAGGCCACAGAATCAGATGACCTTTACTTAATCTGTTCTATAGACAACGAGGTCTGAAAGGGGAACTTACTTATTTAAGAGCTCCTTGCGGAAATGATTTTTAAAATTATACTACTATCAGCTACTTCCAAAAAGGCAATTAAGGTTTACGTCCTGCGTCATATCTCAGAGCAATACCAACAAAGTTTTGTAGATTTCAGGAAAATTTTGATAGCGTTCATCGTAATCACTCTGTAAAATAGGCATCTCGCAATAATTTGTCCAGATTCAGCGACATGTCCATAGCAAGTCAAGCTGTTGTGTCACAGCAGACGCTGGAATTCAGCATTAAGAAACATATGAGATTAGGTTATATCTTAGCCCAAATTCTCTTTCTTGTAGCCATCGACGATGTCATAAATATACATTGAACAGGCGACAAACCAAACCGAGTTGGATTTTTGCAGACGACATAGCAATACTTTGAAATACAATTAAATGTACACACGAGATAAAGGATAAAGACGCCCTCAAATCTTTTTCATTTAGGGTGCAGGTTACCCGGTACCCCATTAACTTTGGTCATACAGATCTTCAACAATTAGAAAAGTTAAGCTATTTAGGCAGTGTTATCACAAGCGATGGAAATTCATATCATGGTGTTGCATGTCGGATTGGAAAGCAGAAGCCGTGTTTTAAAAAGTACGGCATATCTGAACGAACAAATCAATTAGCCTGGAAATTAAAATCCACCTACTCCATACAATCATCGCCCCAACGGCCACCCACGCTTCGAGTAAAAGCTGAGAAGAATCCTACGAATCCTGCCGAGATACTGTTACCAATAGAGAAATCTTTTCCCCCACAGGCATTCGCCGTCGAACGTCGATAGACTT